>CM028339.1:30558772-30963772 GCA_016647705.1 Eucommia ulmoides
TAACCTGCGAGATGTGGATTTCTTTTCGTCAGGCGGATAAAACCTACGAGATATGGATTTCTTCTCTTCAGGCGAATATGACCGGCGAGATGTGGATTTCTTCTCATCAGGAGGATATATCCTGCGAGATGTGGATTACCTGCTACGCAAGTCCTGCAGGTGGATTGACCCGCTAGGAGTACAAATCTTGTGGGTGGTACCCCTACCATTGGGGATAATAAATGGCCCTGGCATTGATAGCCACTTTAGATGGCATAGTTGTACAGGTTACGGTATCGTTGTAACTCTCGATAATGAGGTAAAAACGATCATATGGTTAGTAGAAAGTAGTGTGCGGTATTTTATTATACAATGAACTGCTTGGATTGATTAGCTTAAATGTATTATTTTAAAATGGGTTGGCATAAGTATATTATTTGAATGTACAGGTTGACTTAAAATATTTGGATTGAGTGTTTTAAATATACTATTTCATTACGTTGGTGGCAATGGAACTAGTTTTCCAGCACGGTATGTGGTTATATAATATTATGTTTTGGAACGTGGTGTTTAGTACTTGTGCTTGATTCATAAAAATATTTTATTATGAAGATAATACACCGATGAAATATTTGGTTTTAGGTACCGCAGTTAGGAGTTGGTCCACTACTAGCACTAGGTAGAGTTCGGAGGTAGTGTCATTTTAGGAGTGGGCCGGTCAGAGGTTAACCATGGCAGGTTAAGCATTTTGTGATTGTTGTTGTATATATTTGGGATGGGTGTGTCCCATGTTTTTGAAAATTTGTAAATAGATATATGTATTTTTGGAAAAAAAAAATAATAATTATTGTGGCGCAAGTATGTACGTATCTATGTACGCAAGAATATTTTGTTGTTTGGGCAGGTAGCGTCATGTCGACGTCACACCCGTCCTCGAGTGATGGGCGCCCGGGGTGCGGTGTGACATTTATGGTATGAGAGCCTAGGTTATAGGTTCTGTAGACGTACTAGTTGTCTAGTCAGTAGTGGACCTTGAGATAGGGTGTCGGTAGGCGATTTCAGCACACGAGTGGTAGTTATATTATTAAATTAAATACTGTTATTTTTCTGGTTGGCCCAACAGTTTATTAAATTTTATTTCAGATAGTGACTATGGAGCGTGAAAATGAGAGCTCTGGGAGTGTTGGACCCCAGAGGCTGAGAGACAAGACGCAAGAAAGCTTAGATGCCGTTGAGAGAATTCTGCAGGCTGCTGCATAGCTGACAGAGCAGCAAGTGAAAATGATGGAATGCCAAAGAGCCCAAATTGACACAGCTACTTCCCAGACAGTACTTCTGAAAAGATTTAAGGAGTTGGATCCTTCGGTTTTCATAGGAACTGCTGGTCCAGCTAATGCCGAGAACTGGTTGAGAGGTGTAGGGTATGTATTTGAGGCCATGGAAATTACTGACAATAGCCAAGTTCCTTTTGCCACCTTTTTGCTGAAAAGAGAAAGTCGAACATTGGTGGGAGGAGATGAAAATGTTACTTTCAGTGCCAGGCAAGGAGATCACTTGAGATCGATTTGTTGCGGTGTTTAATGAGAAATATTTTCCTAAGTCCTATAGGTTCCAAATGGAGGAAAAGTTCATAATTTTAAAGTAGGGGAAGACGACCGCCCAGCAGTACGAAGTTAAATTCGATGCCTTGTTCCGTTTTGTCCCTGATCTGGTAAAAACGGAAGAGGCGAAATGCAGACGATTCCGAAAAGGGCTCAATTTAGAAATTTGTTCCAAGCTAACGAGTAAACAAACTAAGAGTTATACTGAATTGGTGAATACGGCAAAGTTCGTGGAAAAGGATGTTCAAGAAGCTGCCGAGAGCTGCGAACAGTATAAAAGGAGTAGATTCGAGTCACCTAGTAGATATCCAGGTGGCACTTCTCGGGGAACGGTATCTCGAACGCCAGTTGGTCGGGCCCTATCGATTGACCAATCTGTTAGAAGTCGTGGTCCACGACAGTCATACTCTGAGCGACAACAGAGTGTATCTGGACTAAGTGTCGGCCAGCGAGGGCAGGGGAGAAATCAACCATCTAGTCGAGCTGGGGTATTTATATGCTATCAGTGTAGGGGAATCAGATCATTTCGCCAGGGACTGTCCCATGGAAGGACCAATATGTTATTGTTCTCATAAGCCGGGTCATATATCTACGAATTGTCCAAAATTTTGCTGTCACATCTACACCTTCTGCGAGCAGTGTGGGTAGTGTTGGCCCTAGTACTACCGAGGGACGTGGTAGAGGATTAGCTGGTGGACCTCCGACGCGAGGCCGTGTATTTGCTACTACCCAACAAAATGCCTAGGCTACTCCAGATATGGTTACAGATATCATGTCTTTATATGATAGAGATGCACATGTACTTATTGATCCCGGTTCCACTCATTCATTTATTTCGGCAACCTTCATGATGCATGTAGGTAAATTTCCTACTTCCCTGTTATATAGTATCATTATCTCTACTCCGGTAGGTGAGTCAGTATTGATAGATAGTGGGTATAAAGACAATCCGCTTCAGATTGGTGATAGAGAGTTATTAGTAGATCTACTACCCTTGAGTATTCATGATTTTGATGTGATGCTG
Source organism: Eucommia ulmoides (assembly GCA_016647705.1). NCBI lineage: Eukaryota > Viridiplantae > Streptophyta > Magnoliopsida > Garryales > Eucommiaceae > Eucommia > Eucommia ulmoides. Next base: position 30,561,377 of record CM028339.1, read on the forward strand.
GGTATGGATTTGCTATCCGGTTATCATGCCACGGTGGATTGTTTTAAAAAAAAATATTATTTTTCGGGTCTCAAGCGAGCCAGAGGTTGTATTTTTTGGGGACAGAATCATTACCCCTGTCAGTTTGATTTTAGTCCTAGAGGCTAGGAAGTTACTAAAGAAGGGATGTCAGGTATACTTCGCACATGTAATTGATACTAGTCAGAATGAAGTTCAGATGGCGGATATTCCATTGATCAGGGATTTTTTCGATGTTTTCCCAGAAGAATTACTAAGGTTGCCAGTGGATAGGAAAATAGAATTCACTATCGAGTTACTTCCAGGAATTGCTCCTATATCAATTTCACCCTATTGTATAGCGCTTACCGAGTTGAAGGAATTGAAGACTCAGTTGCAAGATCTGTTAGACCGCGGGTTTATTAGACCTAGTGTTTCTTCGTAAGGAGCCCCAGTATTATTCGAAAAGAAGAAGGATGACATGCTAAGGATGTGTATTGAAAACTGACAATTGAATAGAGTGACGGTTCATAATAAATACCCGATGCCCAAGATTGATGATTTGTTTGACTAATTGCAGAAGGCTAGGGTGTTTTCCAAAATAGATCTTCGATCAAGATATCACCAGTTGAAAGTCAGAGACAGTGACATAGCGAAGACGGCATTCCGGATGAGATATGGGCATTATGAATTCTTAGTTATGCCATTCGGGTTTACGAATGCCCCTGCTGCTTTTATGGATTTGATGAATCGGATCTTCCAACCTTATCTAGATCAGTTTATTATCGTGTTTATTGATGATATACTTATCTATTCCCAAAATAAAGAAGAGCATGCAGAGCATCTCAAGATTGTGTTGTGGACTTTGCGAGAAAAACAGTTGTATGCGAAATTCAGTAAATGTGAGTTTTGGTTGGATAGAGTGGTATTCTTGGGGCATGTTATCTCGGGGGATGGTATTCAAGTGGATCCAAAGTAAGTCGAAGCTGTAGTTCAATGGGAAAGGCCGAAAAGTGTGGTCGAAGTTCGAAACTTTTTGGGATTGGCGGGTTATTATCGTCGGTTTGTGTGCGGGATTCTCTGTTAAAGCTGCCCTGTTGACTCGATTGACTCGCAATGAATCCAAATTTGAGTGGACTGACAAATGTGAGCAGAGTTTTCAAGAGCTGAAAAATAAACTGATATCTGCGCCAATACTTTCCCTTCCGACTGAAAGTGTTGGCTTTGTGATCTACAGTGATGCTTCACACCAAGGGCTAGGGTGTGTACTGATGCAACATGGTCACGTGATTGCATATGTCTCCTGGCAATTAAAGAATCATGAGCGTAATTACCCGATGCATGATTTGGAATTAGCGGCGATTGTGTTTGCCTTGAAAATCTGGAGACGTTACCAGTATTGCGAGACTTGTGAGATATACACCGACCATCAAAGTTTGAAATATTTGTTTACTCAGAAGGAACAAAATCTGAGGCAGAGACGTTGGATAGAGTTAATCAACGATTATGATTGTACTATCCATTACCATCTTGGAAAGGCCAATGTTGTAGCAGATGCATTGAGTCAAAAATCGACGGGTTCGGTTGCACACATTCAAGTTGTTCATACTAATCTATATGCTGAGTTGAGATCTTTGCGAGTCTAGCTGGCGGTTGGTCAGACGGTAGCGTTCCTTGCCACTTTGACTTTGAGACCGACATTGATCGACCGTATTATAAAAGCGCAGAAGTCGGATGCCCAATTGGAGAAGATCCGAAATGAAGTAAAAATTGTCACAGAGCTGACTATCATGCCAGGGATAATGATGACGCTTTGATGGTAGGACATAGACTGTGTGTGCCTGATGATGTCAATCTGAAAAATGATATCTTAGAGGAAGCGCATAGCTCAGTATACACAATGCACTCAGGTAGTACCAAAATGTATAGGGATCTACAAGAACACTATTGGTGGAATGGAATGAAAAGAAAAATTGCTGAATTTGTTGCCAGGTGTCTCGTTTGTCAGCAAGTCAAGATCGAGCACCAACATCCAGGTGGGTTATTACAATTTCTACTTATTCCAGAGTGGAAATAAGAGCATATCACAATGGATTTTATTTCGGGATTACTTTGTACTCAAGAGGGGCATAATTTTATCTGGGTGATCGTTGATAGGCTTACTAAGTCTGCTAATTTTCTGTCCGTAAAGACGACATACTCTTTTGATAAGTATGCCTAACTGTATATTGATGAGATTGTTCGATTATATGGTTCATCGGTTTCTATAGTGTCGGATAGAGATCCGAGATTTACCTCGAAGTTTTGGCCGAGTCTCTAGGTTGCTTTGGGCACCAAGTTGAAATTCAACATCGCTTTTCATCCGCAGACTGACGGTCAATCAGAGCGTACGATTAAGACGTTGGATGATATATTGAGGGGTTGTGTTCTAGAATTTCTTGATAGCTGGGATGATCATTTGACGTTGATGGAATTTACCTATAATAACAGCTACCATTCAGCAATCGAAATGGCCCCGTATAAAGCATTGTATGGAAGGAGATGCAGGACTTCAATCTGTTGGACTGAAGTGGGAGAAAAAAAATTACTGATGTCGGATATAGCCCAAATGACGGCAGACAAAGTAAAAGTGATTCGGGAAAAATTGAAGATTGCTCCGATTCGACAAAAGAGTTATGCTGACAAGCGTAGGCGGGAGTTCGAATTTGAAGTGGGCGATCGTGTATTTTTGTGTATATCCTCATGGAAGGGCATAATGAGGTTCGGGAAGAAATGAAAGTTAAGTCTGAGGTATATCAGGCCACACAAAATTTTAGAACGGGTTGGTATGACAGCTTATCGACTTGCCTTACCACCAGAATTATCCATATTACACGACATTTTCCACGTGTCAATGCTCAGGAAGTATGTGTCAAATCTTTCACATGTGTTGACTTCTCAACCAATCGAGTTGGAAGAAGATTTGATATATGTTGAGGAGCCAGTCCAGATTTTGAGTCGTAAAGATCAAGTGTTGCGGACGAAAACGATTTCATTAGTGAAAATGTTGTGACGTAATCATTTGGTAGAGGAAGCGATGTGGGAGCGAGAGGGCGAGATGAGAGATAAATATCCGCACTTGTTCAATCAAGGTAACTAAAATTTTGGGACGAGATTTTTTTTAGGAAAGAAGGGTTGTAAGACCCTAATTTCTGCATATGCAAATTCATTAACCATATTTTAGAACATTTAGAAAATAACGAGGTAAAATGTGTTATTTCTAATTTAATTTAAAAATTTTAGGGGTTAATTAGCAATTTTGAAAAAAATATTAATTTTAAATTTTGGGTGTAACTAATAATTTATATGTATGTGTGTGTGTGTGTGTATATATATATATATACACACACACATACACAATATCATCACAAAGGAAAAAAGAATAGAGAAGAAAGAGAGGATCGACGGTGGTGTGTCGTCGGCCGGTCGTTCGGTGGGTTGCCGTGTTCGGTTCGTCGTATGCGTAAGTGTGTGTGTATGTTCTGTCCACCAGTAGTGTATGTGTAGTTGTTGATCGTCGTTTGGTGCATGTGTGTATGTGTGTGTGCGCGCGTGTGTGTGTGTGTGTGTATGTTCAGATAATTGTCAGCGTAGGTAGGTGGGTGATCGTCACGGTGTTATCGCCGGTAAGTGTATGTGTGTGTTCCTCTGTTTGTTTCGGTGAGTGTACGTGTGCTCTGATTTGATTAGATGTGCGTGTGTGTGTTATCATGGATTGCATGTGTGTGTTGTCGTCGGCAGTGGTCGTCGGTCCGTTGGGTGTGTGTGATCGTCAACGGTGGTTGTGTGTTTGTGTGTTCTGTGTGTGTATGTGTGTGTTTGTTCAGTTGCTACGGTGTGTGTGTGTGTGTGTGTGTGTGTGTGTTGTCCAACAGTACATGTTGTGTGTGCATGTGACGTTCAGATGATGGTGTGGGAGTCGCTGGAGTTGGTGAGGAGAGAGAGAGAGAAACGGTCGGTCTGAAATAAAGCAGAAACAGAACCCACTGTAGTGTCGCCGCGGCGGTGAGGTCCAGGCGCAAAAAACAGAAAACAGAAAAGGAAGAAAAAAAGAAGGGAAGAAAAAAAAAAGTAAACAAAAACAAAAATCGAATCTCTCAGCAGGTAGTTCGGGAACAGGTAAAATTTCAGTTGATTACTATTTTTGTTAAATTAAATTATTAGTATTAAATTTTACGTAATTGTGATAATAATTTTTGTAACCATAAATTTTAATAAATGTTGTACAGTAACTATTAACATAAGAAAATAGGGAGAATAATAATTTTTCATAATTAAATTTGGGGAATGAGAATTTTTTTAATTTAGGGTCATGCATTGCATATTAGGGTTGTTTTAAATAAATGTTAATTTAAGTCTATCACTGTTAGGTTCACAGACACCAGCGTCCCGGTAGGTTTTAGACAGTGATATTTTTGCAGTGCGGAAAACGAGGTGAGTGTACTGTCTTCTATGTAAATTTATAAATTATATTTTCGTATAAATTGTGGGAAAATGTGTTTATTAAATTGGACGATTTTATAACTTATGTGGATTAAGTAGATTTTAAAGGTGAAAGATTATTTTTGTTCGACTATGCCATAGTTTTCTTCTCGTTAGACAGATATGACCTACAAGCTATGGATTTTCTTCTCGTTAGGCAGATATGACCTACGAGATGTGGATTTTCTTCTCGTCAAGCGGATATGACCTGCGAGATGTGGATTTCTTCTCGTCAGGCGGATAAGACCTGCGAGATGTGGATTTCTTCTCGTCAGCTGGATATGACCTGCGAGATGTGGGTTTCTTCTCGTCAGGAGGATATGTCCTACAAGATGTGCATTACATGCTAGGCAAGTCCTGCAGAGTGGATTGACTAGCCAGGAGTGCAAATCCTGCGGGTGGTTTCCCTACTATTAGGCATAATAAATGGCCCTGACACTGATAGTCACTTTAAATGGCACAGTTGTACAGGTTACGATATCGTTGTAACTCTCGATCATGAGGTAAAAACGATCCTATGGCTAGTAGAAAAGTGGTGTGTGGTATTTTATTATACGATGAACTGCTTGGATTAATTGGCTTAAATGTATTATTTTAAAATAGGTTGGCATAAGTATATTATTTTAAAGCACTGGTTGACTTAAAATATTTGGATTGGGTGTTTTAAATATATTATTTCATTATGTTGGTGGTAGTGGAACTAGTTTTCTAGCACGGTATGTGGTTATATGATATTATGTTTTGGAACGTCGTGTTTAGTACTTGTGCTTGATCAATAAAAATATTTTTATTATGAAGACAGCAGATCGATAAAATATTTGGTTTTAGGTACCGCGGGTAGGAGTTGGTCCACTACTGACACTAGGTAGAGTTTAGGGGTAGTGTCATTTTGGGAGTGGACCGGTCTGAGGCGAACCGTGGCAAGTTCAGCATTTTGTGATTTTTGTTGTATATATTTGGGATGGGTGTGTCCCATGTTTTTGAAAAGGGGTAAATAAATATATGTATTTTTGGAATAAAAAATTAATTACTATGGCACAAGTATGTACGTATATATATATATGTAGGAATATTTAGTTGTTTAGGCAGGTAGCGTCATGTCGGCGTCACGTCCGGCCTCCGATGACGGGCGCTCGGGGTTGGGTGTGACATTAAATACATATTTTTTGGGGTCTTGTTTGTGTTAACATTAACACATCAAGTATTGTCCAAAAACACGTGTGCAAAAATTAAAAATTGGTGTGCGTTAACGTTAATTGCCATATTTAGTATATTGTCCGTTTGAGCTGAATGTGTGGTTGGATTGAGTTTGCGTTAACGTTAATGCACATTTTGTTATCTCTCTATGTGTTAACGGTAATGCATTTAATGTTGTCCAGAAAACATGCGTGGAAAAAAAAATCACGTAAACACACCAACGTTAACGTAAAATTAACACCCCCTCCACCTCTACCACCATTCATAGCCATAACAAATCTAATTCAGACCTGAAAAATTCCAATTCAGAATTGAAAATTCCCTAAAAAAAATCAAGAACCAAACAGACCCTAAGAAAATTTCCAATTTAGATCAGAATGGATGTTTGGGTCGTGTTTGTGTTAGCGTTAATGCATATTTTTTAGCAGTCTCTTCCATGTTAACATTAACAGATTCACGTTGTTTTAGAAAACATATGTGAAAAAATCACACAAGTACTAACGTTAACGTAAAAAAATTGAATACCTCATCCACCTCCATCACAAATCAAGTGAAAATCACACAATCACTAACGTTAACGTTAATCTGGCTGGTGGTCGGCGGTGGTTACCGGATCTGGCTAGTGGTGGTCGATGATTTTCCGAATTGAAAATGAACATCACCACCGCCAAACAATACTGCCGAATCGAACATCAACACTGCCAAAAAATACCACCAAAACGAACAACACCGCCGAATCGAACATCAAATCCAGGAAAAAAATACCATGAACTAGAGAGATAGAGTTTGGGGGGTCCGAATCTGACTGGTGGCCGATGGTGGTTGTCGGATCTGGCTAGTGATGGCCGATGGTTGTCCAAATCGAAAATGAGCATCACTACAACCAAATTGTAAGACCCAAAATCAACACGTACGTCATTTTAGTTGTATTTTAGAGTAATTGTGAAAATTCGGGATGAAATTGGGTCAAATTGAAAATCTAGAAACATTAAATCCTAACTTAGGGAGGTAAATTGTCATTTAACTTTTAATTGAAACTTAAAGGGGTGAAATTGCAAATCTTAGAAACTTTTAAAAGTTGAAATTGATTAAAATTAAGATTTAAAGGAAATTGGGGAAGGAAAGAGTAATTAATTAAAAAGTTTATTATATATATATATGCGATCGGACGAGCAAACCGCCCAGCTGGGAAATAGAGAGAGCAGGCGACGTGGCATGCTTGGATAAATTGAACCCACTAATTTCATGCAATATATATATCTTCATGCATGTGTAATGATAAAAAAAAAAAAAATAAAAAAATAAAATAAAAAAATCTCATGATAAAAAATCTCAAATTAAATCTGAAAAATCAAAGAAAAATCTGGAAACAGAGAAGAGAGAGAGAGGATCGGAGCGTCGGTGGTGTCTTGTGATTGTCGGCAGTATGGTTACTTTGTCCGGTGAATTTCATGTGTGTGTTGTCGTCGCCAGTGTGCGTCGTCGTTCGTCTGGTGAGTAGGAGTAATTCGGTCAGCCGATTATTGTGTGACTATGTGTGTGTGTCCTGTTTTCCGTTCATCATCGTTGGAGATGTGGGAGTCGTCCGGCGGTGAGTGTTTCGTATGGGTGTGTTGTCCATTCGTCCGTCGTCGGTGTGATCAGAGTAGTGATCGGCAAGGAAACTCGTCAGCAGCAGTGCTACGGTTCACCAGCGATCGTGTGTGGGTATGTGTTCGGTCCGACAATGTGCATAGGTGTGGACGTTGAGTGCGTGTGTTTCGATGCATGTGAATGAGCCGTCGTGTGGGCTGTTGTGTGTGTGTGTCTGTTCATCCGTGTGTGCGGCGTGTTTGTGTGTGTGTGTGTTGTCCCTTCTATCCTTGGCTGTATGTATGTGTACTGCGATTTGTGGGTATGTTTGATCAGGCGTGTGTATGTCCATGTGTGCTACTGATCAGTTCAGTGGGGTGGGTGTGGTTGTCGTAGGGTGTGATCGATGAAGGTGGGTTGATTGGCGGTAAAGGTGTACCGGCAGAAACCTACATCAGAAACAGAAACAGAGGAGAGAGAGGGACGGCTGGGAACTGAACAGAAAACAGAAAAGAAAAAAAAGAAAAAGAAGGAAAAAATAAAAAGAAAAGGAAATTACACAAACCACCCTACTGAAAATCAAAAACCCATCTCGTGGTCGCCAAACGATTCGGAAATAGGTGAAATTTCAATCGATTATTAATTTTCGTTAAATTAAATTTTATTTAGCATTACAAATTCTAAAATCGTAATAATTTCGTAATGATTAATTAATTTTAATTACGTGGTACATAAAATAGTAACAATTCGGAATATAGGGTCTGCATTGCATGATTCGGTTGTTTTAGAGAAGATCTTAATTTAGGCTCTGTCACTATTAGGTTCGCAGGCACCAGTGTCCCGATAGAGTGTGGTTAGTGAAGGTTTTGGGAGCGGATAACGAGGTGAGTGTACTGTCTTCTTGCCAAACTATATATATATATATGATGATGCTGATGGAAAATGGCTGTAGTTAAATCAAATGATTTCAAAATGATATGAATCAAGCAGGTTTCTAGGTGAGTTGAGAAAATAGATTTTCGATTAATTATGTTGGTTTCGAAAGGAAGTTGAAAATGGTTTTTCGCTAAAATTTGGTGGTTTTAAAAGAGAGTGAAAAATATCTGGTTTTCTAAAAATAAAGGGTGAAAAAATGGTTTTGGTGAAATCAGACGTTTTTTTTTAAGAAAAATGAGAAATATGATTTTGGATTAAAAATCAGTTTTGGAAATAGAGGGTGATATTTGAGATTTGATGATGTTGATTAGACGATGTTATTGATTTGTCATTTGATGATGACGTTATTGATTTGACGATACTATAGTATTTATTTGTTTCGGGAGAGTGATTGTATTGATTTGATGGTGTTATTGATTTGATGATACCATAGTATTTATCTGTTTCGGTAGAGTGAGATTATTCGCTTCGGCGGAGTGATGTTTATCTGCTTCAGCAGAGTGATGTTAGACGTTTATACTGCGCAGTGATTATCCACTTCGGCGGAGTGATGGGTGTTCGTAGGAAGACATATCCTACGGATGCTATGGTACCGTTGCAAACTCTCGATCATGAGGTTAAAACAATCACTATGGCTAGCCAGTGTGTGTTGTGGTGGAGTGGTGGTTTGAAATGTGTATTTGAGATGTGGTGTTTTACTTATATTGGGCGATTTATTATTTATTATGGTGATTGGTATGATTTTATACTAGATGGATTTGGATGAAACTTATCTATATCACTTTATTTTTACTACTTATATACTGGAGATTTTTCGCGCTATATGGTGTTTATATACTCACGTTTGATCCATTTAGATGTTGTAGAATGATTTATTATTACAAAATATTTTTACTAAGAAGACAGTACACTCGCAGGTGAAATAGTTAGGAGTCGGTCAGTCCCCCACTGGCGCTAAATAGAGTTATGCGGGCCATGCGATGAAGTCATTTGAGAGAAATTTTGAGGCGAGGTGTCAGAGATGAATCTAAGTGAGATTCATGGGATTCGTTTAGTTGTTCTTATATTTGGGACGGTGTGTCGCTATCAGTTGGAATTATATATATGTTGTATAGATCATTTGTTTGTATATTATCATATTGTGGTTGTCTAGTCAGTCAGGTGATATCATATCGACGTCACGCCGGCTCCATGGTGATAGGAGTCCGGGGTGGGGTGTGACACAAATAACACCGCCGAATCAAACATCAACACCACCAAATTTAATATCAACACCGTCGAAGAACACTACCAAAACGAACAACACCGTCGAATCGAACGTCAAAACCAGAAAAAAAAGAAAAAGAAAAAAAAAAGAAATACCATTAACTAGATAGAGAGAGAGTGGGGGAGGTTTGGATTGGGCTGGTAGCCCGCGGTAGTTGCCAGATCTGGTGACTGGTGGCCGAAGGTAGTTTGATCTGGAGCTGATACCGCAGAAGCAAGCCCTAAATTGATCGAAAAAATAGGTCTATAAAGAAAATTGAAGGGCTCGACCTTAGGGAAACAATCGACGTCGGATTGCACATCGAGAGGAGTAGCGAATTGAGACAGCTTCCAAGGAGGAACAGAGAGGAAGAGAGGGCCATGAAACGAGACTCTCCATTTGGAAATCGGGGAAAGAAGGTTAGAGTGAGATAGCAAAAATGGTTGAACGGAGAAGGCAACGGTGTTGAAAAAGAAGATGAAGATGAAGATGAGAGAGAAAGTGTTACAGAATCTATCTAATTCGAGCTTCGAGGTATTAGCTTTCTCAATGATCTGAAGACAGCCATTGATGAAGCTCCACTGTTCACATGAACTCTCGTCGCCGCTACCTCGTCGTCGACCACTTGATCTTTTGAGAGCTCGTCGACCGGTCGGTCATCGCCGAAGAATGTTGCTTAAAAGATAGAGAAAGCTTGAGGAGAGAGATGAGAGAAGATGGGTTAGGGTAGAAAGAGAGATGATAGAGTGAACTTCGACCTACCCAATTTAGAGAGAGAGAAAGATAATAGAGTGCGGTGAGTGAACATTGATCAGACAATGTTAATGTATTATGGAAGTTTAGGGCTACATATGTCTTTTCACCTCCTATTTTGTCTGCCAAAAAGACTAAAAACTTAATTGAGTGTACTAAAGGTCTTTTCCCTACATGATCTCTTAAATCCGGACTAAATAATAAAAACATCTTTTTAAAAATATATATAAATACTTTTTTCTTATTTAAACCTTTTTTTTCAAATGATTATAAAAATAAAAATAAAAATAAAGCCAACCAAGGTTGGCGGGGATTGACAAACCAAAGTGGTTTCTAGTTCCAACTTGATATATAGATTTCGAAACTGAATTGTCAGATGTGGTCCGATGCATACTTGGAACAATGGTAGGCAGAGACTAGCTAACACCAAAAGAAGATTGGACAGGGCTTTGGTGAACCCTAAATGGAGAATGATATTTCCAGAGGCAACAACCTCTAACCTTCCACGTACGTACTCGGATCAATCCCCCATCATTATCGATATGGCAGGTAACAATTCTCAACCTAAAGAGTAGACAGCAAGCGACCTAAATAACTCATTATTTAGATATAGATGTTTTCCCTTTGGTTTCTTTCTCATGAGTTGGATTTAATAGATCAGTGCAAATCCCTCCTCCAACTTCTTTCTCTTGCTGCTCTTGAAAAAAGTGAGGGGAACACACTCGATCACCTGTTCTTGTACTGAAAGAGGTGCCCAACCCCAAGGGCTAGTTCCCTAATTGTTCATATATTTGGATTAGCTTCTCGACAATTTCTCCTAGGGTTCTTTTCTCATAGCGACATAAAGAAAACGAAAGTCAAAGAGCAGTCCTCTTACGTCAAACTTCTTCTGCATTTTTTTTTATAAAAAGTTTTTGTTGTAATTAAAACCCATTAAAAAATTTCTTAGTAAATAATCCTCGACAATTAAAACAAATGATAGATGGACATTAATACTCTCCCTAAATTTTTGGGAACAAAAAGGAAATTTTCTCTCTTTCCATATCTCGTCTCCATGGCCTTCCATATTTTGTTCGTCTAGACCCATAAGCAAACCGCCGAAAATTGCCTCCATGATCGCCCCCTTCATCAAAATCGAAAATCTCTTTGTCCTCGACGGAAAGTTCAACCATCTCATTACTCAAACAATCGAGACCATTTTGTGTCGGCGAAGAAGCCATATCTGCAACTATGACGGTGACGGATCTGGAATCGCAATTGCGACGGCGACGAATTCAGAATGACAACGGACGAATGGGAAATCTTTCAGATCTGAATAAAAAATTGGAGATGGACGAATCGAAAAATATTCAGATCTGAATAGAAAATCGGCGACAGACGAATCGAAAATCGTTCAGATCTGAATCCCTAGATCTGAAATGGAAATCATACTATAAACATATGGCGATGGATCCGAATAGGAAACTGGCAATGGATTATTGCACGATGAAAAAACGGCAATGGAAAATTTCAGATATGGACAATGAACTTACTGAAGATCTGCGATGGATTCGAATCTGAAATCGAATGAAGGCAATTGACTGGACGAAGGTTGACTGCATCAGAAATCGGATGATGAATATACAACGTCTGACCGGACGAAGGCTGATTGGGCGGTGATTGACTGGACGAACGAAGGCTGACCGGTTTGGATATGAGGTTCTTCACCTCTTGTTCTGATATTAGTTTTAGTTTAAAAGGGATTTTTGTTTAAATTGCATTTTCACCCCCTGAATGTTCACATTTTCACTCCTGCATGTTCACCTCTTTTTATTTTATTTCGAGATATTGTTAAAATTCATCAGTTTGCAGAAAAGTGACCATCTAAAACTAGTACATTCACGAGTTTTTGTTTCGTATTTTTGTAAACATTCACCATACGATCAATTATCATTACAATAAAATATAATAAGAGAACATGAATGTTCACATAAGTATTATGAACATTCATAATGGTTTCAATCAATTTTTGTATCCATTGTAATAAATGTTAAAAATAATAAATAAATTGTGAATGTTCACGTTTTAATCCAGACAACTTGAACAATAACTCAATGATGTGAACATTCATAAGACTATATTTTATCTTCAAAAGTATATAATATATATGTAAAAACGAAGATCATGAATTGTACATCAAAATAGTATTTTATTTTATTTTATTTTTTAACTTTGGAAACATTCACATTGTTGATTTCTTTGGACATGGTTTTTGTTCCATAATTTAAGGAACTTTCATTTTTAATTTAGTTGCTAAATTTATATAATGACATTTTAAGTAAATTAAGGAAAAATGGTAATCAAAGAACATAGACCATTTTCCAAAAAAAAAAAAAAAAAAAAACACTGGGTACCAAAAACTAAATTATAGTAGTTAGGGATTTTTTTTATAATTTCTATATCCTCATAGAACTAAATAATAAATTGCCCTAAAAAATATATTTCTTATTACTTTATTTTTCAAATATTTACTAATACTCTTATTTAAAAAAAAATAAAAATTCTCCTAATTTTTTTTTAAAAAAAATTATATTTACCCCTAAACCACCCCCACCCACCGTCACCTTCCATCATTTTTTTTAATTTGTTAAAAAAAGGGGTAAATATATATAAATATGGATGTTAGTGTAAAAGATAAAGGAGTAAATATATATATATATATAAACAAAAAAAATCAAAAACAACTTCTTAAATTGATATTTATGTGTTTTATTTTTTAATTATTTTAAAATTGTTAAGCGTAAAATTAGCATCACAATAACTTTTTTTAGTAATTTTTAACTTGTAGGGGAGTTAAGTGGTATTTGATAAAAATGATGGGGAGATAACCAGTAGGAAAGATTTGTGATTTTAGACAGAAAATTATAAGAGAGGTAAATGATAAATATCCTAGATCTAGATAAGGAATTTTCCCAATTGCAAACTCTAGTAGATTGTGTCCATCTAGAACATCTTATGTTTGTGATCTCTAGATTACATAATTTGTATTGTCTACCTTGATTTGAACTAAAGAACTGAGATATAAAGTCAACAAATTTAGGCTTCTTGTTAGGCTTGCTATTAAGCTTGTTGGTAGTTCAACTGCCATGGAAGTTGTTTTATGATCTTCAAGTTCTTGGCAGAGATTATGTGGAAATGATCGAAAAGAGATGCAACAACAAACGCACATCAGACGTGAATTTTGAAATGTTCTGATACTGGATAAAAAATCAGAGAAAAGATAAAGTCTAGAAGAGAAAGATAAGAAGAATACTGTAAGACCCTATTTTTTGCATACGCATAATTTTAATTGCATTCTAAAACATTTAGAAAATAACGGGATAAATTGTGTCAAATCATACTTATTTTAAAAAATTTAGAGGTTAATTAGCAATTTTAAAAAAATATTAATTTTAGATTTTGGGTTTAACTAATAACTTAAAGATAATTGAAGGGAATTAGTGTAATAAAAATAATAAATAAGTAAATCAAGTAGTGAGGGGTGAGATCGTTCCCTTCATTAAGAAGGACATGACCTTACACACACACACACACACACACACACATATATCCATATGCACACATTGCATACAACCTAAAAAAAAAAAAAAAATAGAAAACAAGAGAAGTGGGTCGGCGGTGTGTCCATTCGGTCGGCGTTATGGGTGTGCTTGGTTGGCGGTGTGCAGTCGATGTGGGTGTGTGTGTGTTTCAGTGTGTGTGTGTGTGTGATCGTTGCAGTCTGACCAGCGGGGTGTGTGTGTGTGTGTCACTGTTCATCTGGTGGTGTGTGGGTGTCGTCAACGATTGTGTATGTGTGTGTTGTCGTTGATTTCGTGTGTGTAAGTGTGGTCGGCTGTCGGTCGTGGGCCGACTGTGTGTGTGTTCGGTTGTGCAGACTAGGCGGTGTGTGTGTGTGTGAGATATGTGACTGTATGTTTGTGTGTGTTCAGACAAGTGTATGTGTGTGGAACAATCATCAGGTGTGTGTGTGTATTCAGTCACGGGTGTGTGTTGATTGGCCGGTTGTGTGTGTGTGTGTGTTGTTCGACTGCGTGTGAGTTGATCGTCAGAATATTGTGTGTGTGTGTGTCGTTCGGTCATCAATTGTGTGTGTGTGTGTGTTGATCGGCCGGGGTGTGTGGTTGACTAAAACCCAACAAAAAAAAAAAAGTAATAAAAACAAAAACCAAGCACCAACTTCTCGACCGGCAGAGGATTCGGAGCAGGTAATAATTCCGTCAATTAATATTTTATTCAAATCAAATTATTAGCATTACATTCTCGTAATCGTGACGATAATAATGATTTCAACCGTTAATTTTAATAATGTTATACAGTGAATATTAATATAGTGAATTGGGGTAAATAATAATTTTGCTTAATTAAATTTGGGGCAAGGAAAATTGTGCATTTTAGGGCCACGCATTTCATATTAGAGTTATTTTAAATAAAATGTTAATTTAGGCCCTATCATTGTTAGGTTCACAGGCGCCAGCATCCCGGTAATTTTGACGACGGTATTTTTTTGCAGTGCTGAAATCGAGATGAGTGTACTGTCTTCTATGTAAATTTATAAATTATATTTTTGTATAAATTTTGGAAAAAAATGTTTATTAAAATTGGACGACTTTATGGCTTATGTGGATCAAGTAGATTTTAAATGTGGAAAGTGATTTTTGTCCGACTATGCCATAGTTTGATCCCGTCAGAAGGGTATGTCCTGCGGGATGGTATTGACCTGTTAGGAGGGCACATCCTGTAGGTTGTTGGTTATGTTGTGATATATTATGACCTATCAGGAGTACCAGTCGCGCAGGTAGTTGATTATATTATGACCTGTCAGGAGGATTAGTTCTACAGGTGGTTGATTATTTTGACATGTCAGGAGGATTAGTCCTGCGGGTGGTTGATTGACCCGTCAGGAGTGTAAATCCCGCGGGTGGTACCCCTACCATTAGGGATATTAAATGGCCCTGGTACTGATAGTCACGTAAGATGGCACAGTTGTACAGGTTACGGTACCATCGTAACTCCCGATCGTGAGGTGAAATGATCATATGGCTAGTAGGAAAGAATGTGTGCAGTATTTTACTATACGATGAATTGCTTGGATTGGTTGATTTAAATTTATTATTTTATTAAATTGATGACAGTGGAAATTGATTCCAGTATGATATGCGGTTATATGATATTATATTTTGAAACGGGGTGTTTAATAATTATGCTTGATCCATAAAATATTTTTGTATTAAGAAGACAGTACACCGATAAAATATTTGATTTCAGGTGTTGCAGTTAGAAGTTGGTCCACAACTGACACTAGGTAGAGTCCGAATGTAGTGTCATTTTGGAGGTGGGCCGGTCGAGTGCGAATCGTGGGAGGATCAGTCTTTTTGTGATTTTTGTTGCAAATATTTGGAACTGAGGTGTTCCCAAATTTTTTAAATGTGTAAATATATATATTTTTGGAGGAAAAAAAATTGATAGTGGTACACGTGCGTATATATATATGTATTTAGTTGTTTGGTCAAGTTGAGTCGAGGGGACGTCACGCTCGGCCTTGGGCAGTAGGGGCCCAGGGTGGGGGTATGACAATTTGTGGTATCAAAGCCTAGGTTATAGGTTCTGTAGACATGCTAGTTGTTTAGTCAGTAGTGGACCTTGAGATAGAGTGTTGGTAGGTGGGTTCGGCACGCGAGTGGTAGTTTCTTTATTAAATTAAATACTGTCGTTTTTTTAGTTGGCCCAGTTGATTATTAAATTTTACTTCAGATAGTGAATATGGAGCGTGAAAATGAGAGTTCTGGGAGTGTGGGACCCTAGAGGCAGGGAGACACGACACAGGAAGTTTGGATGCAGTCGAGAGAATTTTACAGGCTGCAGCACAGCTGACAGAGTAGCAGGCAAAGATAATGAAATGCCAAAAATCCCAAATCGACACAGCTACTTCCCAGGCGGCACTTCTAAAAAGATTCAAAGAATTGGATCCTCCAGTTTTTACAGGAACTGCGGATCTAGCTGATGCCGAGAACTGGTTGAGAGGCGTGGGGCATATATTTTAGGCCATGGGGATTTCTGATGATAGCCGAGTTCCTCTTTCCACCTTTCAGCTGAAGGAAGAAGTCGAACACTAGTGGGAGGAGATGAAGAGGTTAATTACAGTTCCAGACAAGGAGATCACTCGGGATCGATTCGTTGCAGTGTTTAATGAGAAATATTTTCCTGAATCCTATTGGTTCCAAATGGAGGAAGAATTTATATTATTGAAGCAGAGGAAGGTGACCATCCAACAGTATGAAGTAAAATTTGATGCCTTGTCCCGCTTTGCCCCTGATCTAGTGAAAACGGAAGAGGCGAAATGTAGACGATTCCAAAAAGGGCTCCATTTAGAAATCCGTTCCAGGTTAACGGGCAGACAAATTAAGAGTTATGCTGAATTGGTAAACATGGAAAAATTAGTAGAAATGGATGTTCAGGAAGCCGCCGAGAGCCGCAAACATTATAAAAGGAGTAGATTCGAGTCACCTAGTAGATATCTAGGTGGCACTTCTCGGGGAGCGGTATCTCGACCGCTAGTTGTTCGGGCCCTATTAATTAACCAATCCGTTAGGAGCCGAGGTCCACGGTAGTCATACTCTGGGCGACAACAGAATGTATCCGGATCGAGTGTCAGCCAGCAAGGGCAGGGGAGGAGCCAGACGTTTAATCGATCTAGGGTATTTGTATGCTACCAATATGGATCACTGGATAATTTTATCAGAGATTGTCCTATGGAGAGTCCCGTATGTTTTTGTTGTCATGAGCCGGGTCACATAGCGCCGAATTGTCCAAAATCTGTTGTCATATCTGCACCTTCTGTGAGCAAT
Organism: Eucommia ulmoides; assembly: GCA_016647705.1. NCBI lineage: Eukaryota > Viridiplantae > Streptophyta > Magnoliopsida > Garryales > Eucommiaceae > Eucommia > Eucommia ulmoides. The sequence continues at coordinate 30,578,486 of CM028339.1, forward strand.
GTAGGTAGTGTTGACCCTAGTAGTGTCCAGGGGCGTGGTAGAGATCAACCGGTAGACCTCCGACTCGAGGTTGTGTATTTGCTAATACTTGATAGGATGCCTAGGCTACTCCAGATGTGGTTACAGGTATCATGTCTTTATATGATAGAGATGAACGTGTACTTATTGATCCCAGTTCTATTTATTTATTTATTTCGGCAGCATTTATGATGCATGTAGGCAAATTTTCTATTTCTCTATGATAAAGTATCATTATCTCTACTCCGGTAAGTAAGTCAGCGTTGATAGATAGTGTGTATAAAGACAGTCCCCTTTGTATTGGTGATAGAGAATTGTCGGTGGATCTATTACCCCTGAGTATTCACGATTTTGATGTGATACTGGCTATGGATTTTCTATTCAGCTATCATGCTACAGTGGATTGTTTTTAAAAAAAGAAGAAGTTGCTTTTCGGGTCTCAAGCGAGCCAGAGTTTGTATTTTCGGGAGACAGAATCATTACCCGTGTTAGTTTGATTTCAGTTCTAGAGGCTAGGAAGTTATTTAAGAAGAGATGTCAGGGATACCTCACGCATATGATTGACACCAGGTAGAATGAAATTTAGGTGGCGAACATTCCAGTGGTCGGGGATTTTTCCGATGTGTTTCCAAAAGAATTGTCAGGGTTTCCAGTGGATAGGAAAATAAAATTCACTATTGAGTTACTTCCAGGAACTGCTCCTATATCAAATCCACCCTATCGTATGGCACCTACCGAGCTTAAGGAATTGAAAATTCAGCTGCAAGATCTGTTAGATCGCAGGTTTATCAGACCTAGTGTTTCTCTGTGGAGAGCCCCAGTGTTATCTATAAAGAAGAAGGATGGCACGCTGAGGATGTGTATTGACTACAGACAGTTGAATAAAGTGACGGTTCATAATAAATACTCGTTGCTTAGGATTGATGATTTGTTCATCCAATTGTAGAAGGTCAGGGTATTTTCCAAAATAGATCTTCGATCAGGATATCACCAGCTGAAAGTCAGAGATAGTGATGTGTCGAAGACGACGTTCCATACGAGGTATGGGCATTATGAATTTCTAGTTATGCCGTTTGGATTGACGAATGCTCCTGCTGTTTTTATCGATTTGATGAATCGAATCTTCCAACCTTACCTAGATCAGTTTATTATCGTGTTCATTGATGATATATTGATCTATTCCCAAAATAAAGAAGAGCATGCAGAGCATATCAAGATTGTGTAGCAGACTTTACGAGAGAAGCAGTTGTGTGAAAAATTTAGTAAATGTGAATTTTGGCTTGATAGAGTTGTATTTTTGGGGTATGTTATCTCGGAGGATGGTATGCAAGTCGACCCAAAGAAAGTTGAAGCCGTTGTCCAATGGGAAATGCCAAAAAATATGACCGAAGTTCAAAACTTCTTGGGGTTGGCGGGTTATTATTATCGATTTGTACAAGAATTTTCTGTTATAGATGCCCCGTTGACCTGCTTGACTCGTAAGGAATCTAAATTCGAGTTGACTAACAAATGTGAGCAGAGTTTCCAAGAGCAAAAGAGTAGACTGATATCTACGCCAATACTTTTCCTTCTGACTGAAGGCGGTAACTTTATGATCTACAGTGATGCTTCACACTAAGGGTTAGGGTATGTACTGATGCGATATGGGCACGTGATTGGATATACCTCCCGACAATTAAAGAATCATGAGCGTAATTACTCGACATGTGATTTGGAGTTGGCGGCGATTGTATTTGCCTTGAAGATTTGGAGGCATTACCTATATAGCGAGATTTGTGAGATGTACATCGACCATCAGAGTTTGAAATATTTGTTTACTCAGAAGGAACTAAATTTGAGGCAGAGACGTTGGATAAAATTGATCAAGGACTATGATTGTACTATCTACTATCATCCTGGAAAGGCTAATGTTGTGGCAGATGCTTTGAGTTGAAAATCGGCAGGTCCAATTGCACATATTCAAGTTCTTCATACTAATCTATACGCTGAGTTGAGATCTTTATGAATTCAGTTAGCGGTTGGTCAGACGGCAGCATTACTTGCGACTTTGACTTTGAGACTGATATTGATCGACCATATTATAGAAGTACAGAAGTTGGATGCCCAATTGGAGAAAATCCGAGATGAAGTGAAGAGTGGTCACAAAGCCAACTATCATGTCAGGGATAATGATGAGGCATTGATGATTGGGAATAGACTGTGTGTGCCTGATGGTGTCAATTTGAAGAATGATATCTTGGAGGAAGCACATAGCTTAGCATACGCGATGCACCCAAGCAGTACCAAAATGTATCGGGATTTGCGAGAACACTATTGGTGGAATGGAATGAAATGAAAAATTGCTGAATTTATTGCCAAGTGTTTCATTTATCAGCAAGTCAAGATTGAGCACCAATGTCCAGGTGGATTATTGCAACCTCTACCTATTCCAAAGTGGAAATGGAAGCATATCACGATGGATTTCATTTCGGGATTACCCCGTACCCAAAAGGGACATAATTTTATCTGGATAATTGTTGATAGGCTTACTAAGTTTGCTTATTTTTTGGCCGTAAAGACGACGTACTCTCTTGATAAATATGTCAGTTGTATATTGACGAGATTGTTCGGTTACATGGTGCGCTGGTTTCTATAGTGTCGGATAGAGTTACTTCGAAGTTCTGGCCGAGTCTCCAAACTGCTTTAGGTACCAAGTTGAAATTTAGTACCGCTTTTCATCCTCAGACTGACGGTCAATTAGAGCGTACGATTTAGACATTGGAGGATATGTTGAGGGGTTGTGTTCTGGAATTTCTTGGAAGCTAGGATGATCATTTAATGTTAATGGAATTTACCTATAATAACAGCTACCATTCGGCAATCGAGATGGCCCTGTATGAAATATTGTATGGCAAGAAATGTAGGACCCCAGTCTGTTGGACGGAAGTGGGAGAAATAAAATTATTGATGCTGGATATAACTCAAATGATGGTAGACAAGGTGAAAGTAATTCAGAAAAGATTGAAGACTGCTCAGAGTCGGCAAAAGAGTTATGCTGACAAGTGTAGACAGGAGTTAGAATTTGAAATGGGTGATCATGTGTTTTTGCGTATATCCCCGTGGAAGGGCATAATGAGATTCGGGAAGAAATGAAAGTTAAGTCCGAGATATATCGGATCATATGAGATTCTAGAACGGGTTGGCACGACAACTTATCGACTTGCCCTACCGCCAGAATTGTCTAGATTACATGACGTTTTTCACGTGTCGATGCTTAGGAAATATATGCCAGATCCTTCGCATGTGTTGATTTTTCAGCCAATCGAATTGGAAGATGATTTAACATACGTTGAGGAGTCAGTCCAGATTCTAAACCATAAAGATCAAGTATTGCGGACAAAAACAATTCAATTGGTGAAAGTGCTCTGGTGCAGTCATTCCGTGGAGGAAGTAACGTAGGAGCGAGAAGATGAGATGAGAAATAAATATCTGCATTTGTTCGGTCAAGGTAACTAAAATTTCGGGACGAAATTTCTTTTAGGAAAGAAGGGTTGTAAGACCCTAATTGTTGCATACGCATAATTTTAGTTGCATTCTAGAACATTTAGAAAATAACGGCGTAAATTGTGTCAAATCATACTTATTTCAAAAAATTTAGTGATTAATTAGCAATTTTTTTAAAAAATATTAATTTTAGATTTTGGGTTTAACTAATAACTTAAAAATAAATGAGTGGAATTAGTGTAATAAAAATAGTAAATACGTAAATCAAGTAGTGGGGGGGGTGAGATCATTCATTTCATTAAGAAGGACATGACCTTACGAGAGAAGTGGGTCGGCGGTGTATCCATTCGGTCGGCGTTGTGGGTGTGCTCTGTCGGCAGTGTGCAGTCGGCGTGTGTGTGTGATCGTTGCAGTCCGACTAGCGGGGTGTGTGTATGTGTGTCGCTGTTCGTCTGGTGGTGTGTAGGTGTTGTTGACGATTGTGTGTGTGAGAGTCATCGTCGATTTCATGTGTGTGAGTGTGGTCGACCGTCGATCGTGGGCCTACTCTATGTGTATGTGTGTGTTCAAACGAGTGTATGTGTGTGGGTTGTTCGCTCGTCGACTGTGTGTGTGTTCAGTCGCCGGTGTGTGGGTGTATGTTGATTGGCCGATTATATGTGTGTGTGTGTTGTTCGACTGCGTGTATGTTAATCATCGGTATATTGTGTATGTGTGTGTGTGTCGTTCGGTCATCAGTTGTGTATGTGTGTGTTCAGTTGTTCGGTCGCCGGTGGTGTGTGTATGTGTGTTGATCGGCCGGCGGGGTGTGTGTGTGTGTTTGGTCGACTGAAACCCAACAAAAAAAAAAGTAATAAAAACAAAAACAAGACACCAACCTTTCGACCGGCAGAGAATTCAGAACAGGTAACGATTCCGTCGATTAATATTTTCTTCAAATCAAATTATTAGCATTACATTTTCGTAATCGTGACGATAATAATGATTTCAACCGTTAATTTTAATAATGTTATACGGTGAATATTAATATAGTGAATTGACGTAAATAATAATTTTGCATAATTAAATTTGGGGAATGAGAAATTGTGCATTTTAGGGCCATACATTTCATATTAGGGTTATTTTAAATAAAAGGTTAATTTAGGCCCTATCGCTGTTAGGTTTACAGGCGCCAGCATCCCAGTAGTTTTGAAGACGGTATTTTTTTATAGTGCGAAAATCGAGATGAGTGTACTGTCTTCTATGTAAATTTATAAATTATATTTTTGTATAAATTTTGGAAAAAAAATATTTATTAAAATTGGGCGACTTTATGGCTTATGTGGATCAAATAGATTTTCAATGTGGAAAGTGATTTTTGTCCGACTATGCCATAATTTGATCCCGTCAAGAGGGCATGTCTTGCGGGATGGTATTAACCTGTTAGGAGGACACGTCCTGTAGGTGGTTGGTTATGTTGTGATATATTATGACATGTCAGGAGTGCTAGTCCTACAAGTGGTTGATTATATTATGACGTGTCAAGATGATTAGTCCTGTAGGTGGTTGATTATTTTGACTTGTCAGGAGGATTAGTCCTGCGGGTGGTTAATTAACCCGTCAAGAGTGCAAATCCTGCGGGTGGTACCCCTACCATTGGGGATATTAAATGGCCCTAGCACTGATAGTCACGTGAGATGGCACAGTTGTACGGGTTACAGTATTGTCGTAACTCCTGATCGTAAGGTGAAACAATCAATTGGCTAGTAGGAAAGATTGTGTGCGGTATTTTACTATACGATGAACTACCTGGATTGGTTGATTTAAATTTATTATTTTATTGCATTGATGACAGTGGAAATTGATTCCAGTATGGTATGCGGTTATATGATATTATATTTTGAAACGAGGTGTTTAATAATTATACTTGATCCATAAAATATTTTGTATTAAGAAGACAGTATACCGATAAAATATTTGGTTTCAGGTACCGCAGCTAGGAGTGGGTCCACTACTGACACTAGGTAAAGTTTGGATGTAGTGTCATTTTGGAGGTGGGTCGGTCGGATGCGAACTGTGGGAGGTTCAGCCTTTTTGTGATTTTTGTTATAAATATTTGGGACCGGTGTGTTACCAAATTTTTGAAATGTGTAAATATATATATTTTTGGAGGAAAAAAATTGATAGTGGTACACGTGTATATATATATATATATATATATATATATATATATATATATATATATATATTAGTTGTTTGGTTAGGTTGGGTCGAGGGGACGTCACGCCCGATCTTGGGCAGTAGGGGCCCAGGGTGGGGGTGTGACAAATACCAAATCAACATATTATTCCTTTTGATATTTGATGTGGGGGAATTTCGTTATATATGCTACATGGAATATATCGCATCAAGTATGAAAATATAGCTAGACAGAGCCACGCGAACACGCTCTCCTCGGTATCCTCTCAATGGGCAAGTCATTTACCATATAGGGGTGCGTCATCGACTCTTCTGCTCACTTCTTGACGCGCCTCGATTTTTTGAATAGGAAAAGGATATTAAATGATAAATAGCCTAAGGAGATGGGGGTTTTTAAAGCGCTGGTTTTCCCAAAAAAAAACTTAGTCCGTTTAAAAAATTGAGAAGTCACCACCTAGCATAAGATTTAAATGGTGTGCTAGGTCACTAAATTTTTAGAAAAACAATTTAAATGGCCTAAGTGAAAATTGACTCCAAAAAAGACACGATCAAACCAAAGATTCATTTAAAGGCTCGGAAGTCGGTTACGCTTAGGGAAGGTGTTAGGCACCCCAAGACGCCCGTTTGAAAATAGTACCTTATGTCCAATTAAGTCCAATTAGTTTAGTCTGAGTCTTTTATTTTATTTTGAAATCATTTCCTTTTTATAAAATCTTTTTGGTATTTTCACAAATAAGGTGGGACAAATTTTTGGATTTTTTGGGAATGTTCCCCTGGTATAACCTCTTATCAAATATTAAGGATTCGACAAGGATGATCCCCGGAGGGTTATTTATATATGTTTCCTAAAGACTTGTTTACTTTAAATGGTCAAACTCAAATAAGTGAATAAATGTGAAAATATGAATGCAAAAACTAAAATTATATGAATTTTATTTTATATACAAAAGTGACAAAAAAAGACTAAAGGGTTTAATTTAAATATATCAATGCAAATTGATGTGAATACTACGTAAATTAATCTGATTATATGTGACAATGATTTAATTATAAAAAAAAGTGTCGTGACTAGATATGAAAAAGTAGTATGAATTTATGAAATTAAATAAAAAAAAAACTATATATAGAAAAAAAAAAGTGTGAGTGGTTAAAGTTTACTAAACATGCCCTCTAAATAAATGCAAGAAGTAAATATGCTAAATTGATGCAAAAATGTTTATTTTAAGTTTGCTCAATTAATTTAAAGAACTCCCGATTTGAAATTCCCTCAAATTCTATGGATATGAGAATCGATGGAGGTTCGCGGAAATAATTTAGTTGAAATTAATCTTTCCGAAACTTAAACGAAATCCCACGAAAAATCTACCAAGGGAAGAGATTTCCTAAAACCATTCATTTGTAAGTTCCACTCGGGTCGGGGAATGGAAACGAGGCCATGGAGAACTCTCCCACGACTTATCGAATCGTTGAATTCAACTTAAGGTTCATAAGGATTAATTCGTACCAATAAAAGATTTTATTTTATTTTTTTAATTTTTTTGAGTTTTTTAGGGTTTTGATAAGAAGAATAAAATAAAAATTAAAATTAAAAAAATGCAAAAAAATACAAAAATTAAAAAAAGCAACAAAATAAATAATAAAACATCCGTTACCTAATGCTCGGAGTTAGGTTTAAGCACGAGAAACCCACCCCAGCATTTTCATTGGATCATCGGACGACTTGTTTTTTTAGCTTTTCCTCTTTATTATTATAAAATAAAATAAAAATGCAGAAAATAAAAAATAAAAAAACAACGAGATACGAGTGTCTTCGTCTAAACACTCGAAGATTCAGATCGAGAACGGAACCTTATCTTGACGTTTTTCATCGAGTCATCAGACAAAAAAAAAAAAAAAAAAAAAAAAAGCTTGCAGGAATTTAAATTGTGAAGAAAATAAAATAAACTGAAAAAAGAATTAAAAATCAAAAAATATATCTGTTCTAAGCTAAGAATCCCGACGCTCAGGCTTTTCCTCTCTCGCAGATGGCTTCCCCGAAAGGACTTTGAGAATCACTCCTCTATAGGGAGTGGCTCATCTCAATTTTTGAATTTTCCTGAAGGATTTCTTTCGAAATTTTTGTGTTTAAACTATGAGGATGAGGGTCTTATTTATAGGAAGGATGTAGAGTAAAAAAATTCTAAAAACCTTAGGAAACCCTAGTCCCAATTCGATAAGAAAAAGGAAACAAAACCTAAAAAGAAAAAGAAAAGGAAACTTAATCCCATTTTGACAAGGAAACCTTTTATTTTCCATTTTATTTTCTTTTATCTTTCTTTTATTTTTTTCTTTTCTCTATTTTTTTTTAAAATAAAAATAAAATAAAGTATAAAATTTTTGCGGGACGGTCAAAATGCCGTGTCTACAGCTGCCCCTATTTGTTATGCGAGTTCCATTTTCTTGACAAAGATAGGAGATCACGTCATTTTGAACGTCCCATTTTCTGAATTTTTTCAAAGTGCATTTTTCAATGACAGAATAACTGAAATAAAATGACTCATGACGATACTCATGACGAACAAGTGTCCGTTTAGAAGATCGTTTAAAGTAATAACAAAATGACTCATGACGACACTTATGACAAATAAATGTCCGTTTAGAGGATCGTTTAGAGTAATAATAATAAAAAAAGACTCATGACGAACAAGTGTTCGTTTCGTGGATTGTTTAGAGTAATAAAAAAGAAAAGACTCATGACGATACTCTTAACGAACAAATGTCCATTTAGAAGATCGTTTAGAGTAATGAAAAAAAAGACTCATGACGAATAAGTGTTTGTTTATAGTAATGAAAAAAGACTCATGATGAACAAATGTCCGTTTAGAGGATTGTTTAGAGTGATAAAAAAACAGAGACTCATGACGATACTCATAACGAACAAGTGTCCATTTAGAGAAACATTTAGAGTGATAGAAAATTGATCAAGCCCAAACCCTCTTGGCTGGGGGACAAAACAAAGTCTAGAGGTATAGAATATGCCCCAGCTTGTGGTTGGGCAAAGATGAGAGAGCAAAGATATAAAATGTGGCCCAACTTTCGGCTGGAGTTGACTCTCATATGACCGAACCTTTACAGGTTACCTACATACCTTAGCATTACGCCGAGGATCAAGTTTAGCGTAGTTCACTTAATGCCCCTTTTAGGGCAAAACGCATACCAGGATGCTCATTTTGAGCTTATGAATTTCAGCAATAAGAGTCTCCAATTTGAGTCAGGAGAAAAATAAGAAGTCCTAGTGATAGGGAAATCCTTGCTTCTAGTCCTTTTGGGATCTCTGTAAAATAACACTTTCAAAACAAAACCTTAGTCTGAAATTTTGTTACCTTTGATGACTCACAATTCCATTCCCCTTTTTCGGCCGTAATCACTTCAGCTGATGGTGCTTGGATCGGAGCGATATCGGGAGATTCTTCAGTTTGAATTTAGAAGCTTCGCTTTCCAACTCAAGGTAGGGCAAGGCATGTCTCGGATGATTCGATGAAACTCTTTTTTTTTTTTTTTTAGCTTTCGAGATTTCGCTTTTCAACTCATGGGAGGGTCTAACATACTTCATCAAGGTCTCCTTAGCTTGCTCGACTGGATTATTCTCTTTTCAAATTTCTAGGTGATTCGATGCTTGAGGTTCTAATACTTCTGCATGCTCTGTATTTTCTCAAGTCCTGCAAAACTGATTTAGTCCAAAAATGGGCAAATGTCAAAAATTACTAAAAGAGTACCTTCAATGCCCGATATGATTTTTTGTGAGATCTTGAGTCGGATTGCAGAGGAATATGGTTCCAATAAATTTCCAGACCACGACCAATGTTTCTTTTCACAAATTATGATTCTATTCAAATCTATCAAGTTCTGATCTGGATAAACGTCGTTTGCCCTCCAATTTGGACCGAAGTGGAAAACTTGAACAAATCAATCTATGTTCTTTCTTTCCTTTTCAAATCTCTTCCACATTTGCAGTAGCGCTTCTTGCTCGGTTACCCCACTTTTCATTTTTCCTTTTATTTTATTTTTCTTTTATTTTTCTTTTTTTTTTTTTTGTTCTTTTGTTCTTTTTTTTTTCTTTTTCTTTTTTTTCCTTTTTTTTCTTTTATTTTATTTAAATAAATGATCGAACTTAAAATGGTTCAGGAGCAACCGAGCTTATTAATGAATTTGATATTCTTTGCGAATTGAGACATTCTTACTACATTTGAGAGTTTCTTCATTGGGATCATTGGCTTGGGATGATCGTGTTCCCTTTTTGCCATTGGATAACTCAAACAACAGGCGAACTAAGATATTTACACCCAGTTTTATCAATCACTAAAGAACCACCGAAGACGGCTTGATCAGCTTGCAACAATATATCAAGGAATCGGTAGGGAAATGGAAGCTAATCTTGACTTTCAAATCCCCGGTACTCTGGAATTACTGTCGGATTTGGTTAGGGGCCTTTTGAATCTCACCATAGTTTGGTTGAAGAGAACCTTTCTTTGTTTCTATTCCCATTGAATCATGGTCATACACTTACACCCTCACTTAGTCACATCACATACAACATATACAGGCAATTTTGGGCACCTGAAAAGTAAGATTCAAACATTAGACCACAGTTTTGGATAAAACAATATTGCATTTATTGAAATTTAAAAGCCATTACAGAGCAAAATCCTTTTCCATCCAAAATTCCAATGGGATGGAGAGGTAAGTATATGAAAACGTCCTAATTTTATCAAAACTTCTAGCAAATTGAAAGTAAACAAGAAAACCCAGTTTTGAAGCCTTTAGATTTTTCAAATCGAGCCTCAGGCATATGACTAGCTCTCATCTCCACCAATATTTTGGTAAAGATTGACTTCACCACTACTTGAAGGTGCATGCTCAGGTAGTGGATTTTGCTGACAGTTTGGCGCACCGGTCTCAAGCTTTTTAGGAAACGTGATGGATCCCGTCTGGATGAACTTCCGAATCTGATCATTTAGTTGAAAGCATTGTTTGGTCCCATGTCTTCCGGTTCTCGAGTGGTATTCACATAAATCATTTGAAGAAGTTGTTTTACTCTCAGGTTTAATTTCGTAGGATGGAAGGGGTATCAGTATCCCCTGCTTCAAAGAACTATGGTATAGCTCGATGATTGAGACCAGAAGGTCTAGCAGCTCCTTGTCATTGTTCCAGAAGTGTTTTCCAGTAGCACGAGGTAGAGAGCCTTGGTGGTATTGGGTTCCTGGCCTTAGGGTGTGGTTAAGAATTTGAGGTGGGGTGCTCAGATTTGGTTGATATGTATGGTAAGAGGGTGCTTGGTAGGCTTGGGGATAATATTGGGAAGTGTGGTTTTGGTAAGGAGGAGGTACGTTTTGGTAATAGCGGGGACGACTTTGGGAATAGGATTGGTTCCGGGGGTAATATTGGTTTTGGCGATTTTGAAGAGGATAGTTGCAATATTGGTTGTTTTGGTTTAGGTAGTTTTGGGGATAGGTAGCTTGGGGGTAGTTCTAGTGATGGGTTTGCTGGGGAGAAACAACGACAGCTACTTTATCTTCTCTTTTCTTTGGTAGGGCTGACCTCTTAGTCAGATCGGGTGAGGTCCCTTCAATATTTCCACTTCTTATTCCCTCTTCTATCTCCTCGGCTTGTTTGATCGCATCGCCGAAAGAAGTCACTACTATGCTCGATAGATCTCAATAAAATGACGACGTCTGGATTGACTTGAATATATCTAATTGAGCCTTCTTGTTTAGCCTAGGGACAACTTTGGTAGCCTCCTCCCTCCAGCGGGTAGTATAACTCCGGAAACTCTCATATTTCTTCTTAGTATCTGGTAGAGGGTATTACGATCCAGCACGACATCTTTATTGTACACATACTGCTCACAGAAGGCTTCTACTAGATCCTTGAATGTTTTAATCTACGCCAAGTCCAAGGTCATGTAGCAACTGAGAGTTGGTCCTTTTAATGATCGTCGGAACATCTTCAGGCAAAGGTCTTCGTTCCGAGCATAAATTCCCAATTCTTCCTTGTAGATGTTAACATGCCACTCTGGGGGTCCAGTATCGTCGTACTTTGGGAACTCCGTAACTACGAAGTTTTTCGGATACACCACCTGGGGTGGTGCTGACAACTCCTTGTACGCTGTTTTCCTGGATGGCTTCTCCCTTATCAATTCTTTTATGCTTTTCTCCAACTCCTCCATTTTCAGAACCCAGGTCGGAGGGGGTCCATTATCTTCTTTTCTGTTTTTGGTTTCAATGGCTGGGGTATGTTGATTACCATTCGGATCGTTCAGTAGAACAACGACCCTCTTCGGGTGAATGTGGATTTGCGGTGTGGTGGGGGCCAAGCTTTCTGGTGAGGCCTGATAGACATTCCCCTGGATGGGATATGCTGGTGCTCCATAGGCGAAGGGCTGAGGGCTCATCTGGGGTCCGTAGTAAACCGGTACAGCAAAGTTCGGGCCGGCGTGGTTCAGATCTGTGTCAAGCTGAAGGCCTTAAATCAAGCGCTTCTTGGGAGGCAACCCAAGTTCAAAAAAAAGTTATATCTGTCACTGCCGACTTGATTCAGCGGCGAGATTCTCTCGCCTACCATGTATGTGTTCTAAACCTCCGTCTTCATTATAATACTTTATGCTTTCATTGGGATCGTTGATGGGTTGTTGAAGACACTGTCCGTTTTAAGTTTGGAGGTGATGTGTAGTATGCTAGTATGTTTTAAATGTTGTTTAGTTTATTGTGTGTATGCTTGTTTAGTGTAGAATGTGTTTATGTTTGTGTGTTGTTGTTGCATACTGAGTTTTGAGTTCATCTGGGCCATTACCGGATGATGATATTACCCCCTAGTTATTTTTGAGGTCAAGGGTAATGCTCATTCATGTGTGTTCTACGTGCTTGGTATGTTGTTTTGGTAAAAATTATTGTAGATCTTAATTTGCACGAGCACGTAGACTCAATGTATAGTTATTCAATTGATTAGAGGCCGATTATCGATTAGCCAAAGTCATGACAATTTAAGGATTTTAGAACCTGATTGAGGGAAAAATTGAGGCCAAATCCTAGGCGAGGTAGTTCAGGAGATGTGATTTAGGCATTCATTTGATTCGCTTTAGCCTTTGAAGCCTACATTGCTATATGTTTATCCCCCGTTACCCTGTTGAAACCTATTAGCCGTTTCAATTCTGAACACATAACAAATACCCTGGCCGATAAAACTTTTTCCAAACCTAAATCGCTAAACTGAAGGCGCAATTTGAATGAATCAAGTTAGCATTCGTATATACTACTTGAAATAAGCGGTTGGGTTTAAGGTGAACTTTTAATTGGTTCGGTATTCGAGTACGCACTTGTATTTTTCTTTCATTTTAACCACACTTGTGAAATTGTAAAAATTGAATAAGTTTGCGGGTGTGATAAGTTAAAAAAAAAAAAACATATGTAAATATTATTAAATTTACGTTTCTTTTGACAAGTGAGTACGTCAGTCTTAAATGTTTGTTCGGGGTTGTTTCCAATTTATCTATGGGGGTTCGAGAGTAAGTGTGCCAAGTGTTGAGCCTTGGGTAACATTAAGTTAATAGCGTTAACCCGTTTTCAATTCCGAAATACCCTTCGCCAAATAGTCCAAAACCGAACCAAGTCCTTCTAATCTTTATGAGCTTCCAAGCCTACATTAGTGGAGAGTGGACCCCAATCAGGTATATGGATATTCTAGTCCTTTACGGTCTAAGTCGTGAGTTTCGTTGGTCAATAATCCAATCCGGTCTTGGATAGCTATATTATTGAGTCTCGAACACACACGTTGAAAGGATTTAGAATGAAATTTACCATTATTGAATGTCGAAATTCTAGAACACCACATGGTGCATTTTACCGCCTGAACTCGATATGATTGGGGGTTGTTGAGGGGAAAATGACTTGGTCGATAGAAGAATTCAAAACTCGCATATCGTTATGTTTACTTTTTTGTGTTTAGATTGTTCATGTTATTTAATTTAGTTGTGTTTTTAATTTTAGTGTGAGTGTTTTGCTCAAGAACTAGCAAAATTCCAAGTTTGAGGGTATTTGATAGGTGTAATTCACCTATTTATTTTCAAATCGAACTTGTTAGTTTTCGAGTGTTATTATAGTATTTTAATACGTTTTAATATGTTTTTATTTGTTTTATATTAAAACAAGTGTGTGGGGAGACAAGGGATGAAAACGGATCATAAACGATCAAATCGGATCAAGAACGGTAGAAGAACGGTGGGAAAACAAGCATAGAGGCAAAATTATGAAAAACAGCTCATTGCCGCGGTGGTCAATATGTAGAGAAGGCCATTTTGTTGCTGGAAGCAGTGAAATAACAGAGAGGTCTCTACTTCCACCGCTGAGTCTATCGCCGAGGCCGTGATCAAACCGACTTAACTACTGCCGCAGCGGTGACTCTGCACACACTTTAGATATTTATTTAAATATTTTTTAGCCTTATATCTTCATCATCTCCTCTATTTAAGCCATTAGAGAGCTCCTAGGGTTAGAATAGTGTTGAGAGGTTTTTGGGGAATGCTCCACCAAATCCGAAGGAGAATATCACACGGCGAAGAAGGAGAAGCGATCTCAAAACGGTTTTAACGCCAAATCTTCGGACTACGGCTAGTTTATCTCATTTCTTTCTTTATTTCTTAACTTCGGATTATGATTTGAGTATGTTTAGCTCGTTTATCATTGTATATACGGTTATGGTCGTTAGCTAAACGGATATTGTCAAGGTATTACAATAATTTATGAATATGTGGTTTTGAAATCGGTGTTTCGTTAATAGTTGTTCTTCATTATTTGATTGTGTTTGTCATTTCTTCTTGTTTATTATGATTGTTATGATATATTGAGAATACGAGGTTTGACACTCAAGAGAGGTAACCCCAGATTTGGGCTAGAATTTAAACACAACGCAATGATCTAATAACCCGGGAGAGAGTAAAAGAGTTTGCAATCAATGACGTTGGGGCAAGACTCATGTAACCTAGTGTCTTTAAGATGTTGATGGGGACTTCTTCGTTAACGCGAAGTCGCATATTCACTCGTCTTATACTCGGGAGAGGTGGAGAGTGAGTGTACGATACAGAGATTGTCAGATAAGTTGAACACTGTTAACGTAAGTTAAACAAGATCAAACGCGTATTTGTAAATAAAGTTAATCCCTAGATAATCCATTCCCTTAAACGTCTCAAAATAGTAATATAGTGTAATTAGATAAATTAGTATTTTAGTATTAGTATACTATTAATTATAAACTCCATTTTCTATCTTCTAGATAAAATTAGGTTATGATAATTACAGTACTCGACAATATTCTTAACCAATTCCTATAGAAACGATAACTCTTACTCTTCCCAGTCTACTAAAACTTGACCCGTACACTTGCGGTGAAAGTGGCGACGTGATATTCTGCCACCACCAGCGCCTATGACGAGCTTTCGGAAAGTGTTGCGCTGTCTTTCTTTATTGATGGGCTCAGACACCAAAGGTTATTCTACAACCTCTGCTCGAATCCTACGACTAATCTTAATCAAGCTCTGGACCACGTTATCCGATTCTACAATGCCGACCTGAGGACCGCGGCCATAGGAGAGCAAGAAGAGGTTACGGAAAATAAAGAAAAAATGAGAGCTTAATGACCCGAGCAAGGCATGGGGCTTGGAGAGGCTCCAAGCAGACAAGTCAAGGGACCTAACTAAGCTTCTTTTTGCCATTCTACCCCTGCTCGTTAAACCCTAAGGAGAAGACCCCTAGGCATTTGTCTAGGCTCCGCCCAATCGTGCTTGTGGTGAGCTCAGTTTTCTGTTTGTCACCCAGCCATCTGGGCTGAGGAGCTCTTCACTACGGCACCCCAGCTCCACAAAGATTTGTGGAGACTTATTTGGTAATGACCAAGTATTAAGTTCCACCACGATTAAGGACACACCATAGAGAATTGCTTCCAGCCTATCTCCAAGCGAAGCTCAAAGGCTGAGCCAAGTAGCCCTCCGTCCCACCATAGATGAGGACGAACAACACTCTAGCCAATCTATAAGTGCAGCATAGAGGCGGAGTCGAGAAACCCTCCGTCTCACCATGGACGGGGACGAGCAACCTTCCAGCCTATCAATAAGAAGAAGTGGCATCCTGGCACACAACGTTGAGGGTAATAACTGGACCTCCTACATAGGTCGATAGTTTGTACCCGAGGATAGACCAAGGTCATCTACCAAGGGCAGGGCATCGATCGGGTCTGAGGGCCTACGCTGAGCATCTAACCCTTCACAGCCGAGCTGAGCTCAGGCAATATAAAAGGGACGATACTCCTATAAGGACTAAATTGGGATAACCTTAAAGGTCTTAGGGATGAGCCAGACTATGGAGAACCCACCGATGACCGGCCACATGAGTCTGACTAGAACGTTGTATCCCTAAGGACCACGAGCTGTGGAGAACTCATTACCTTGAACCCACGACACAAATCCAACTTCATCAAGTTGTGTAGTGGGTTAGGGGGCAAGAGGGCCATGGCCATGGCCCTGAGCAGAAACAAGGAAAGATAAAGAAAGATGGAGATTTAATTTTTTTTTGAATTTTAGCAAGTGGGGGAAAAATGCCCGAGCTCCAATCTCCGAGCACCCTTTGCTCAGCATCTTCGCAAAAAGAAAGCTCAAGACCATCCAAAAGGCTCTATTTCCGAGCTCCGAGCACTCTTTATTCGGAAACATCATAAGGGGAAGAGCCAGGACTGTCTAAAGACGTCCTTGGCCAAGCTCCGGGCTCCGAGCACCCTCTACTCGACAACATCAAAATGGAAAGGACTAAAACTGTTTAGAATGCCCCATCGACTGAGCTCCAGACTCTAAGCACCCTCTGCTCGGCAACATCAAAATGGAGAGGCCTAAAACCGTTCAAAAGGCCCCCTTAGCTGAGCTCAGGGCTCCGAGCACCCTTTGCTTAACATCTTTTCAAAATTGAGGCCCAAAACTGTTCAGGGGGCCTCATTTGCCAAGTTCTAGGCTTCGAGCACTCTCTCCTCGGATACATCAATATTGAGTGGCCTAAAATCGTTCAATAGGCTCCCTTGGCCAAGCTTTCGACTTCTGACACGCTCTTCTTGACAATATCAATTTTGGGAGGCCTAAAACTGTTCAGATGGCCCCTTTTGGCCGAGCTCCCAGCTCCGAGCACCCTCTACTCGGCAACGTGAATATGTGGAAGCCTAAATCCACCCAAAGATTTCCTTGGCCGAGCTCCGGGCTCCAGGCACCCTTTGCTTGGTAACTTCAGAATATGGAAGCCCAAATCCGCCCAAAGATCCCCTTGGCCGAGCTCCCATCTCTAAGCACTCTCTGCTTGATAATGTCTAAAAAGGAGGCTCATAACTATCCAGACACCTCCACTTGCTGAGGTCCGGGCTCCGAGTGCCATCTATTTGGTAAATGCAAAAGGGTGACTTCTCAGCCGAGCTTCGACCAGAGGACCTCGAGCTCCGGCCTCCGACAACCCCATGTTCGGTAAATACTAAAGGGTAGACCCCTTAGCCGAACAGAATAGAACGGAATTACTCCGACCAGAGAACATGAAGCGTGCAAAATGTCAAAACAATGCACAAAGTTTGAGGGGGAAAAGTGTCAAAATTATTCCCCAAAACTTCAAGGGTGCAAAGTGTCAATTCCCTTGAAGGGGCAAGGTGTCTATTATTCAAGCGTACAAGGTGGTCAAAATTCAAGGGTGCAAAGTGTCAAAATGATGCACCGAACTTCAAAGGTGCAAACCTAGCTCTCCTCAAAGCCCTGGCACAAAGTGTCAGATTAATGTTCAAAGCCTGGGGGGCTAATGTGAAGGGATGTCCAAACTTTAGGGGTACAAAGTGTGAAAAAAAATTCTAAAGCAAACAATATGGTCAGCACTAGGGATGGTCATGGACTCGAAGGCCCGATCGGCCCGCCCAACCTGGCCCTATTTTTTTAGGGCTTGGACTTGATATTTGAGCCCATGGGCCGGGCTAGGGCTTAAAGACTAATGCCCATTCATTTTTAGGGTCGGGTTAGGGCTTGATCATTTTTGTTTAGGGCCGGCCCAGCCAGGTCCGAACTTTTTTAAAATATAAAATATATATATATATATATATATATATATATATATATATATAGAGAGAGAGAGAGAGAGAGAGAGAGAGAGAGAGAGAGAGAGAGGACATTTTGTAATTTTTAATTTTAGCTAGATAATTTAACAAACCTTAGTTTCATTCCTCTCCATAGAGAGAGAGTTGAGGGGTCATTTTCTAATTTTAATATTTAGTTTTTAAATTAAAAAAAAAAAAATTATAGGGTCGGGCCTGGGTTTAAATTTTTTTTTTGTAGGGTCGGGTTTGGGCATGAAATTAAGGCCCGATCATAGGGCCGGGCCCGACTAGGGCTTAACATTTTTGTGTAATACGCTAGTCAAAATTCGGCTGGAGTCCGGCCCGGCCCGACCCATGATCATTCCTAGTCAGCACCTCACCAAAAAGCAAATCCCACTTCCCAACAACCTAGCACGCTGCCCGAGACTGCTGTAAGTCCTAGAATTTGGATAATGTGAACACTGGTCAAACTTGGGGGGTGTGGAGTGCAAAATCTTGAGAGTTTACCTTTTGTTTTGCACATGTTGCTGCAGAACATGACGATTGAAGCTCTGAAGATCTTTCAAGAAGTGCTCCACGGACGGAGATTTCGACGGCAATTTTGGGAACGACGAGCAGCGTTGGGCCTTGATTGGCCATCGACAAAACAATGAGAAATAAATATTAGATCAAAACAATGAGTATAGAGAACCGAGTTAGAATTGTAAATTTCGCATTTTAAAATTATATTTTTCTCGTATTTTCTTTTTAATTTAGATTTATGCAAACCAACGTTCTCAATTATAAGTCGAAATTACTTAGAAATATTATATTTATTATTTTTCAACATGATTTATCTTCAACATGTCATTCCTACGTTACTCTAATTTAGAGTGAATTATAATCTAAACATAAATAATTCAAATCAATAATTAAATCCTAAGAATACGATTATATAATCATTAAATCTAGATCACAGTTAGGAGATCTAACGTTCTAGCAATAATTGAATCTAAAATCGAAACCTCTACAAGAACATTTCGAGATTAAATTCAATCACGATTTGAACTATATTTCAAGCAAAAAATTCATCCTCATATAATTGTTTACACATAAACTAAAATTAATCTAAAAATATAATATTACATAAATCAAAATATATACCACAGTCCTAACTCGATTAGAAAGAGACTAACCGTGCATGGTGATTTATTATTCTTCAAAAATAATATTTCACATAACTTTTATCGAAGAATCACCTCTAAAATTTAACAACATGGTGTAAAAAATTGAATGGAGTTTTATGAAAACTAAAACTAAAAAAAAAAGGTTCTAATGGTCACTGCTGAAGAAAGACAAAAAGAAAGTTAGAATCCACCCCAAATTTCTCTATTCCTTTTTTTTTTTTTTTTTTTTTTTATCCCACAATCAATGGTCATTTAATGGCCATAACGTGGTCATTTCCTTGTTAAATGTAACGGATTAGACCTCCCATAATGGTTGGTGTCACAAGGTTATTATTTTTAACATAAATTTATTACCGAGTGATGGACTGATTGTTCAGTCAGTCAGGTTCCTGCAACATTTTACACAACAAAATACACCGAAAATAGACAGTATAAACGCACCCACGCACAAGCACAACAATAATTACAGGTAAAATCCAACCTTATATTAAACTCAGGAACAAGGAACCAAGTGTGTACAATTTCGGTATACAAATTCGCAGGAATTAAGTCTAACCAAAATAAGACATTACAATCAGGTATTTATAAACAACAATTGACATCTCAAACTATCTAGGCAGGAAGTTGACACTTGTCAAGCCTACAGATAGGCAGTTTCCCAGCCTAATCTGCATAGAACTGTCCATAGTTGCCCATAACCACCTTGGAACTCACAGTCTCTTGCACTTCCACGAACTATCTCTTTAGCTAAACATTTTTGCATACTACCCGTTTTGTCTACATATTGCCTGTCCACCGTTCTGTGTTGTTGGTTATGTCGACAGATGTCGATGCCTCATCATACTTTTCGACTGCCCAAAACGTGCCATGCGCCCACGTTCTGTCACGTTAGCTTGGCCTCATTCACAATTTGGTCCTTGTGAATGTCGATCCTAGCGTTGCACCTAGGATCATCGTGCCTTATTTCACCGTGTGCAATGTCCACTCACATCGTCCAGCGGGGCCATTGTGCGCTACGCATGCCAATGCCTTTCGTCTTGCTTCCGTATTATCATCTAGCATTACTCCATTTAGCCAAGTCAACTGAGTCTGGTTAACCTGGCAGGGACATTTGCTTGGACATGGCACCAAAATCCAACCCAACGTCCTGTCCCAATCTCAAGGGGCTAACAAACCACCCCTACCAAAAGAGACCGACATCCTCATTGGATGGTGTTTGTCCCAATACTCCTTAATCTATTTTTCAAACTGCTAGAGGGTTACGTCTTTCTCCCAGCTAGCGTCTGCTTTGGTTGACCCTTTCCATTGAACAAGGTAATGGGTCCTTAGATTTTTCTTGCTCATTTCTTCGGTTTTGTGATCCAGAATTTTCTCAACGTCTTTCTCAAACTTTTTACGAATTAGAGGCGGTTCTCACCTTGCTTGTTTTCTACCCAAATCTAGCTAGTTCTCGTTGAAAGGTTTTAGAAAACTTACGTAGAATGTGGGGTGGATCTTCAACCTGTCCGGTAGCTTCAACCAGTAAGCAACGTTCCCAACTTTCTTGACCACTTCAAATGGTCCATCGTAATTTGGTATCAACCCTCGGTGTACCGTTTTGCTGCTGATCTTCTTCCAGATTTGTGGAGCGAGTTTTAGCATCACTCGATCTCCGACCTTGAATTCTAGTTTTCTGCGGTGCTGATCCGTATACTTCTTCATTCTCTGGCTCGCCTTCGCCAAGCTGTCCTTGGCTTTATCAATCAACTCCTACTTCGCCCGCGCAAATCGATAGGCTGCAGGACAACTCCCACCAATACGCTGGGCAGCCACTTCATTTGGTGTTACAGGTTGTTGCCCGTTTGCAATCTCAAACGGACTCATTCCCGTTGCTGACGACTTGTGTAGATTATAGAAAAATTGTGCACTATCCAGCAACTCCATCAATTCTTTTGGCTAGCCGTTACATAGTGTCTCAAGTACTCATCTAGCAACTGATTCATCCGTTTGAGGATGGTTTACAGTGGAAAACTTCAGTTCGGTGCCCATCATATTAAACAGCATTGTCCAGAAACATCTCGTGAAACAAGTATCTCGATCACTAATTATATCTTCAGGCAGCCCAAAATATTTTACAACATTTTTGTAAAATAATTTCGCCGCAACATCGATAGGACATGCATGGGGTACATGAATGAACACTGCATGCTTGGAAAAATGATTGACAACAACAAAAATTGAACGCATACTATCAACTTTTGGAAAACCAAAAATGAAGTCCATTGAAACGAACTATCATGGTCTCTCCAGTATCGGCAACGGTTGTAGCATTCTAGTTTCTTTCTTCCTCTCCAACTTGTCTTGTTGGCATACAAGACAAGTCTTGACATAGGTCTCTATGTCATCCTCCATCTTCGGCCAATAAATTGAACAAGATGACAATTAGTACATTTTTTCAATGCTGGGGTGCCCTGCCCAATGAGTGTTTTGTGTCTCGCATAACAGCTCTCTCCTTAGTCTGCTTTCACTTGAGACATAGGGTCGGTTCCCCTTGGCATATAAAAACTCGTCTTCTACCCAATACCTTCGGACAACGCCATCGTCGACTTGTTGTCGAAGCTTTTGGTAGGAAGCGTTATGTGGGGACTAATCTTTAATTCTTTGCAAGAAATCAGTCTCCACTCGCGCAATCAACACAGTATACTCTAGAACTTCCTTCCGACTCAATGCATCAGCAACTGAATTGGATTTTCCCGGTCTGTGCACCCAGGTAAAATTGAACTTGGCTAGGAATTCTTGCCACCGTGCCTGCTTCGATGTTTATTTCTTCTAGGTCCAAAGTAGGTGTTTTCCATGTTGTCGGTCATCACTGTAAACTTTTTCCCCATCAGGTAGTGCTTCCATGTATCGAGGCAGTGAACAACAGCCATCATTTCTTTTTCATGCATTGAGTACCATTGTTCAACATCCTTCAACGTTTTGCTCTCGTAAGCAATTGGGTATCCTTTTTTCACTAAGATTCCACCAATTTTTTTGTTAGATGTATCGGTCCATACCTCGAAAGTCACCTCAAACTGTGGCAATCTCAAAACGGGTACCGCAAAAACTGCAGCTTTTAGTCGATCAAATACCTGTTGGCATTTCAGAGTCCATTCTCACGTTGTATCTTTCTTCAGTAAATCCGTTAGTGGACTCACCTTCCTCAAGTATCTTTGTATGAACTTACGATAGTAATTCGGAAGTCCAAGAAACGAACACAGTTTCGCAACTTTCTTCGGTGCTGCCCAATCAACAATGGCCTGCACTATGGGCTCATCCATATGCACTTTTCCTTGGCTCCCTCAATGTCCAAGGAATATCACCTCTTCACGGAAGAACTCACACTTCTTTTTTTTCACATACAATTAGTTTTTCCTTAACCTAGAGAGGACTGTTTTCAAATACACAATATGATCTTCTAGCGTCTTGCTATAGATCATGATATCGTTAAGATAGACGACAACAAAATGGTCCAAGAACTCGTACAGAACATCATTTATCAAGTTACAGAGTATGGCATGGGCATTGGTTAAGCCGAACGTCATAACCAGAAACTCATAGGAACCATATCGGGTTACACACGCCGTCTTCGGTTCATCGCCTACTGCAATACGAACCTACCAATAGCCTGATCTAAGGTCCAATTTTGTGAAATACTTGGCTCGTGCAAGACGACCAAATAGGTCTGCAACATTAGGAACAAGATACTTGTTCTTAATTGTCACCTTATTCAATACTTGGTAGTTTATACATATGCGCATCGAGCCATAGCTTTCTTCTGGAACAGAATCGGTGCCCCATAAGACGCTTTTAACGGATTCATATATTCAGCATCTAGAAATTCTTAAATCTATTTTCTAAGTTTAGCCAGCTCCAATGGAGACATCCGGTAAGGGGCTTGTGCAAGAAGCCTTGCTCCGGATTCCAACTCGATCTTGTGATCGATAGCTCTCCTAGGAGGACGCTGAACTCGTTGAGAATTTCAGAGACAGTGTTAGGGACTTCCACTATCTGGTTGGGTTTGATTTCAATTAGCACAACGAGGTAGGTATCCTCACGATGCCTCAATCCTGACTTGACTTGCAAAGCTGACAGCATACCGACCTTCCTTTAATATTCCTTCTTGAACTATTCATGTTCAGCAACGTGAACAAATGTAGGCCCTTCCTCGTTCGCAATCAATAAGTCCCCAAGATTGGGCATCACCACTACCTTGGCCGTTACTAGAAATTTCATTCCTAAGATGACGTCGAAGTCATCCAAAGCTACTGCCATCAAATTCACGTTTCTTTTCCGCATACCGATTTTCAACTCGACACAAGTGGTAGTGCGTAAATATGTCGCTACTTTCACCACAAGTGCACGGGTCAAGTTTTAGTATAGATTGGGAAGAGTAAGGATTGTCGTATCCATAGGGATTGGTGTAGATTATCTTTGAGTATCATAATTGTCATAACCTACATTTATTTAGGCAATAAAAATGTAGTTTTTATAAATAATATACCAAATTAATCAACTAATTAATCTAATATACTAATATAGTAAGATGACATTTATGGGAAATTATTGCCTAGGGATTAACTTTATTCACTTAAACGTGTTCGTTTCAATCTAGTTTACATTAACGGCGTTTATCCTATCCGACAATATCGGTGTCAAAATCTCATTCACTATCTCTCCCGAGTGTAAAGTGAATGGATATGTGATTTCGCGTCAATGCTGAAGTCTTCCTCGAGCGTTTATATGACACTTGGTTACATGAGTCTCACCCCAACGTCACGGATTGCACACTTTCTAACTCCCTCTCGGGTTATTAGATCGTCGTTTTGTATTTAAACCCTAGTTCGAATTTGGGGTTACATCTCCCGAGTGTCAAACCTCGTATTCTCAATATATCTAAACAAGCATATAAACATGGAATAACAGTAAACACAATTGGATAAATATGAATAACTATTAACGAAACATAGATGTTATATAAACAACGTTTACATGAAGTCAATCAAACCCTAGACACTATATATGTTTAGCTACAGATGGTCGTGGCCCTATATACAACTAGAAACAAGCTAAACATATTCAAAACATTCAACCAAACTAAAAATTGAAGAGAGAAACGAGGAGACTAGCCGTTATCCAAAGATCCATCGCTAAAATTGCTTCGAGAACGCTCCCTCCTCTTAGCCTTGAAATTGCTTCGAGAACGCTCCCTCCTCTTAGCCTTGATAATCTTCTATTGGTTGAATGACCTTGGAGCTCTCAAGACTCCCGAAAACGTCTACCCCTTGTTTGGGGGAGAAGAGATGATATTTATAGGATCCAAAATATCTTAAAAATATCTAAATTGTCTGTTGCATGATCGCTGCAACGGTGGAGAGGTCGGTAAGTTTCTGATGGGTGATCACTGTAGCGGTAGAGCTCTTTGCATTTTCACCACTGCAACGGTGGGTTCACCGCTACAGCGATGGAGTTTTCAACAACTTTTTGTATTTTGACCGCTGCAGCAGTGGTTTCACCGCTGCAGCGGTGAATACAGGATCTGAATTTGACCTCTTTGCTCTTTTTCTCCACCATTCTTCCACCGACTTGCTCGTTTATGAACCGTTTTAGTCCCTTTTCACCCCCAAGTATCTAGTTTATAACAAAATAAGTATTAAAACATAATAAAATGTTATAAAAATACTTGAAAACTATCAAACCCGACTTGGGAATATATAGACAAATTATATCTATCAAATACCCCCAAACTTAGAATTTTGTTAGTTCTCGAGCAAAACACTCACACTAAAATGAAAAACACAACTAATTAACTAACACAAAAACTAAACATGAATAAAAACACAAACTACCTAAATATAACGATATGCGAGTTTTGAATTCAATTAACGACCAAAATATTTTTCCCTCAACAACCCCCAATCATATCAAGTTCAGGAGTAAAATGCATCATGTGTAGTTTTAGAATTTGGACATTCAATAGTAGTAAACGCCATTCTAGATCCTTTCAACGTTTGTGTGCGAAACTCAATAATATAACTATCCAATGACCGGATTGGATTATCCACCAACGAAACTCCTAACTTAAACTGTAAAGGATTAGGGTATCCATATGCCTGACTGAGTTCTATTCTCTACTAATGTAGGCTAAGCAGTTCATAAAGATTAATAGGACTTGGTTCGGTTTTGAATATTTGGCCAAGGGTATATCGGGAATATAAAATGGGTTAACGTCATTAACTTAACGATACCCAAGGTACAATGCTTGGCACACTCATACTTGAACCCCCATAGATAAATTTAAAACAACTCTGAATATGCATTTAAGACCGACGTGCTCACTTGTAAAAAAGAAACGAAAATTTACTATATTTACATATATATATATATATATATATATATATATATATATATATATATATATATATATATATATATATATATTTTTGGTGAACCACACCCTCAAACTTATTCGATTTTACAATTTCACGGGCATGGTTAAAACGAAAGAAAAATGACAAGATAGTACTCGAATATCGAACCAATCAAAAGATTACCCTAAACCCAACCGCTCACTTCAAGTAGCATACATGAATGCTAACTTGATTCACTAAAATTGTGCCTTTGGTTCATCGATATAGGTTTGGAAAGAATTCAATTGGACAGGTTATTTGTTACGTGTTCAGAATTGAAACGGCTTATAGGCTTTGACAGGGTAACGAGGGATAAACATATTACATGATAAGCTTCAAAGGCTCATGCGAGTCAAATAAATGCCTAAATCACGTCTCCTGAACAACCTCTCCTAGGATTTCGCCTCAAGTTTATCCCAAATCAGGTTCTAGAATCCCTTAAATTGTCATGAATTTGGCTAATGGATAATTAGCCTCAAATCAATTGAATAGCTATACATTGAGTCTACGTGCTCGTGCAAATTAGGATCCACAATAACTTTCACCAAAACGATATGCCAAGTACACAGAACACACATGAATGGGTGTTACCCTTAACCATGAAAAATAACTAGGGGATAATTTCATCATCGGATAATGGCCCAGATTAACGCAAAACTCAGCATGCAACAACAACAAACATAAACACAGACTACACTAAACAAAAATGCACACAATAAACTAAATAACATTTAAACATACTAAAATACTGCACATCCTAGACATCACCCCCGAACTTAAAATGGGTAGTGTCCATAGTGACCCATCCGCAATCCCAATAAAAGCAAATAGCATTATAATGGCGACGGGGGTTTAGAACATGTACCTGGGAGGCGAGGCAATCTCGTCTCTGAATCAAGTTAGCGGTGATGGATTTAATTTATTTTTGACTTGAGTTGTCTCCCAAGAAGCGCTTGGTTTATTGTCCTCGGCTTGACATAGAAAACTGCTCGTCAAAGAGCGATTTCACCCATAGTAAGTGTCGTACAACACCACGTATAGGTCTTGATTTAGAGCGCCCTCAAGACTGGCAAGATTTAGCATTGTTTGGTTCGAGCTTTCAACCCAACTCGTCTTCGTCTTATGTGCTTGGTTGGCCTGAATGAACATTGCAAATGGCGGTGAAGGATAAGTGAGCCACATCGGATCCTCGTAGATGTGATCGTCTTGGATTGGTGGTGGCATCACAATGTGGATCTCCAATAGTGAAGAATCACAATCGTCGATCTACGCTTGGGTTCCAATCTCATTTTAATAATCATTATTGAACTCTCCCAAACTCCTTCCACTCGTTTTCGATTCTTCCTAGTGGCTTTCAATGCATATGGCATTTGTTTCTCTTAGTGCCACCACTTCTGACTCAGCCTCAATAAAATAGATTAGCTGACCGATTTGTATCTGAAGAGACATTATGGTCGTATCGATTTCGGCGCAGGTCGTCTCGATATTGTCAAGACGATCCTCGTGCTCATTTAGCCGATCATTCGTTTCCCTCTAGAAAATCTAAGTCTCCCCCATAAATTCAACTAACATTTCCTTCAAGGCAGAGAAAGACTTTTCCTGTTGGTCTAGGATGTCTATCCATGGCGCTGTAACGGTGGAACTATTCCCCAAACTTTAGTAGCTTGTTGAATAATTCCAATAGTGAAAATCATACTCCGCCATGTCTTCCAACAATCGATAGACTTCGTCTGCAGTTAGTTGGTCGAAAGAGATGGTACCGTTTCCTCTTTCAACCTACATTCTAGTTGCGGCTAGTAACCCATCGAGGAAGTTCAAAAGTTGACACTCCCTCGGGAAACAATGATTCGGAAACCGGAACAACAACTCATTGTATATATCCCAAGCACAATAAAACGGCTAAGAATTTCGTTGAAAAAAATGCAAAAGTACCTATTGATCTAACATCTTCAAGTACCTTGCAAGAAAAACAAAAACAAAACTACAAACAAAAATTATAAACAAAATAAATGCCTAAATTAAAATCAAGCTACTTACTCACAATATCAACAACAATCTAAAAACCAATCCCTGGCAACGGCATCAAAAACATGGTAGCGAGTAAATACATCGTTACTTTCACCGCAAGTGTACGGGTCAAGTTTTAATATAGATTAGGAAGAGTAAGAGTTGTCGTATCCATAGGGATTTGTGTAGATTATTGTTGAGTACGGTAATTGTCATAACCTAACTTTATTTAGACAATAAAAGTGTAGTTTTTATAAATAATATACTAAATTAATTAACTAATTAATCTAATATACTAATATAGTAGTATGACATTTATGGGAAATTATTGCCTAGGGATTAACTTTATTCACTTAAACGTGTTCGTTTCAATCTAGTTTACATTAACGGCGTTCATCCTATCCGACAATCTCGGTATCAAAATCTCATTCACTATCTCTCCCGAGTGTAAAGTGAATGAATATGTGACTTCGCGTCAACGCCGAAGTGCCCTTTGAGCATCTATACAACACTTGGTCACATGAGTCTCGTTCTACCGTCACGGATTGCACACTTTCTAACTCCCTCCCGGGTTGTTAGATTATCGCGTTATGCTTAAATTCTTGTCCGAATCCGAGGTTTCCTCTCCCTAGTTCCAAATCCCGTATTCTCAAGATATTTAAACAAACATATAAACGTGGAATAACGGTAAACACAATCGGATAAACATGAACAACCATTAACGAAACGTAGATTTTATATAAACAACGTTTACATAAAGTCAATCAAGCCCTAGACAATATATATTTAGCTACACATGGTCGTAGCCCTATATACAACTAGAAACAAGCTAAACATATTCAGAACATTCAACCAAACTAAGAATTGAAGAGAGAAACGAGGAGACTAGCTGTTATCTGAAGATCCGTCGCTAAAACCGCTCCTAGAATGCTTCCTCCTCTTGGCCTTGATGATCTTTTATTGGTTGAATAACCTTGGAGCTCTTAAGACTCCCAAAAACGTTTACCTCGTGTTTGGGGGAGAAGAGACGATATTTGTAGGATCCAAATTATCTTAAAATATCTTAAAAATATCTTAACTGTCTACTGCATGACCGTTGCAGCGGTGTTATCAACGTTGCAGCAGTAGAGAGGTCGGTAGGTTTCTGGTAGGTGACCGCTGCAGCGAGGGAGCTCTCTGCATTTTGACCGCTGTAGTGGTGGAGCTTTCAACAACTCTTTGTATTTTCACCGTTGCAACGGTAGATGCAGGATCTGAATTTGGCCTTTTTACTCTTTTTCTCTACCGTTCTTCCACCGACTTGCTCGTTTATAGACCGTTTTAGTGCCTTTTATCCCAAATACCTAGTTTATAACAAAATAAATAAAAATGTATTAAAATATAATAAAACTTTATAAAAATACTCAAAAACTATTAAAACCGACTTGGAAATATATAAACAATTACACCTATCAACAAGCTAAGCCACGGATGAGCAAAGCTTCAGAGTTCACCGCTTCGATCTGGCTAGGATTTTTCACCAATCCTAGCTTGAGGTTATCAACTTCTCGATCAGCCACAAAGGTTTGAGTAGTACCAATATCCACCTTCGCTAGCATTTCACAACCATTTATCAGTGTTTTGACATACAACAAACTACGTTGTTGTGACGAGGGGTTTCTCAGCACAGAGTGCGCTAAGAATCTGTAATGAATTGACTCGTGTAGGAGATTCTTCACCGTCATCCCCTGAGTCGTCGGCAATAATAACACTAATCGTTTCCTTCTTGGGTCTCATCCGATGTGGTCTGTTGCACGGGAAATACCTTTAGTTCTTATTATCTTTAAACCGGGGTGGTCATTCGCCTTTAGTTTTGGCTTGAAAATCTCCAACATTCACCTTTTTCTTTGGATCATGTGACTTGTTCTTCCCCAATTTGAACCACCGTATTTGTCTTTGCCTTTGGTGCTGACAATAAATTTGCATCAATCACTTAGTTTGTAATCGACTAAACTATCGGCAGCAACAATTGCAACCGGCAAGTCACGCACGTCTTGCCGTCGTAATTCTGCTTGTGCCCACTGTTGCAATTCTGGCATGAAATTGAACAGTTTGTCCTCCTCGGACATGTTCTTTATGTCCAACATCATCGAGGTAAAGTTCTTTACATATTCACGTACCGTACCCATCTCTCTCAAGTTCTTTAGGGACTCCCGAGCAACCCATGAAGTCTGGGCAGAAATTGCTTCTTCAACTCTTTCTGTAAATTACTCAATTCCGTGATCGGCTCACGATCTTGGTCTGAAACATGTGTCCTCCACCATAGCTTCGCATCGCCACTGAGGTATATCATGGTTATGGTCACCCGTTCAGAGTATGAAACATGTGTAGCTTTGAAGTACTACTCAACATCCCACAGAAAGTTCTTTGATCTTTGGCGTTTCTAGCGCCATAGAATGGTTTAGGTTCTGATACTCGTACCTTCATTGGACCATCTCGCGTTCCTTGTCCAACGACGGCCTTTTTCAGTATGAAGAGTTCTTCCTCCATATTTCCAAGGTTTATCTTCCAGACATCGGTCAGTGCACTCATGTTCTCCGTTACAGACTTGAGCCTAGCTGATGTATCGGTACAAAAATCATCGAATGAGGCTCGAAGATTGGTAATTTTAAGCCTCAGTTCAGCATTCTAGACATACAAATTCACTTTGCCGCCAGTCGGTGGCGCACCGACGTAGTCTTCCAACACTTCCAATTGACTGTTTACACTTTGATGCAAGGTCCATTTTCGTTGCCCTGCTCTGATGCCCACTATCACAAGATTATTATTTTTACCACAAATTTCTAACCGAGTAATGGCCTAATCGTTGGCATAATCAATCAACCACGTTCCTACAATGTTTTACACAACAGAATATACCAAAAACAGACAATATAAATGCACCCACGCACAAGCACAACAACAGTTACGAGTAAAACCCAACCTTATATTAAACTTAGGAACAAGGAACCAAATATGTACAATTTCGGTATACAAATTTGTAGGAATTAAGTCTCTAACCAAAATAAGACATTACAATAAGGTATTTATAGACAATAGTTGACATCCCCAACTGTCTAGGCAGGAAGTTGACACTTGTCAGACACCTATCAAGCTCACAGATGGGTAGTTTCTCAGCCTGATCTGCATAGAATAGTCCATAATTGCCCATAATTGCCTTTGAACTCCTAGTCTCTTGCACTTTCACGAGCTAACTCTTTAGCTCAACGTTTTTGCATACTGCCCGTTGTGTGTCTACATGTTGTCTGTCCACCGTTTTGTGCTCTTGGTTATGCCGACGGATGTCGACGCCTCATGATACCGCCTGACTGCCGAGAATGTGTCATGTGCCCACATTCTGTCACATTAGCTTGGCCTCATGCACAAGCAAATTCTCGTGAATGTCGATCCTAGCTTTGCGCCTAGGATCACTGTGCCTCATTTCAGCGTGCCTGATGTCCGCTCAAATCGTCCAGCGACGCCGTTGTGTGCCACGCATGCCAATGCCTTCCGTCTTGCTTCCGCATTGTCATCCAACATTGTTTCGTTTAACTAAGTTAACCGAGTCTGGTTAATCTGGTAGGGATGTTGGCTTGGACATGGCACCAAAATCCAACCCAATGGCCTGTCCCGCTCTCAAGGGGCAAATAGTTGGCCTCTCAAGCATTCGCAGAGTACGTGAATCTGTGACTGGGCTAGATCCAGGTCGCGGGTCCGCATCAGTTCGCGAGTCATCTTGTTTTTTTTTTTCCCTTCATTTTTTATCCTTTTTGTCTCCGTTTTGTTCCAAATTGCAGTGTTTTTGCTCCAATTGCAAAAAAATCTATGAAAACAATTAAAATTAATCAATTATACTAATTTAATTTATTGTAAAGAATAACAAAATCTAATTTAGTGGTTTTAAATCGCGTAAAATGTGACGCAATCAGGTAACTGATGTGGAGGAATTTCGTCACATGGCACCACGTGGAAAAAATTGCGTCAAGTATGGGAAAATGGTTAGATAGGGCCACCTGAACATTTTCTCTTCGGTATCCTCTGAATGGGCGAGTCATTTACCGTACAAGGGTACCCCGTTGCCTCCTTTGCTCACTTCCTCTCCTACAGAAACCCAGAGACTCCGAACAAGGCACCGATGGTTCATGTCCTGCTCTCCGAACGCTCTCGGCATGGTTCTTCTCCTCTGCCATGCCCCATCGGCATCCACGTAACTTCCGATCAAAGATATCCATCCTAAGGTCAGTGCCGGGGGGCACAACAACTCGCTTCTACACCTATGACGCAGTGGGTTAGGCCCCTTCTCCACAACAATACTGGGTCGGCCCATGGACTCCTTTCGATGGGCCACAAAGCCCAAACTCATTGATTATCTCCTCAACTCATATTATTATAGACAAAGCACAAAGTTTCGACCAATTAACCATGCTCAGGCTTCGATTAAGCAACACTAATCGCTCTCTAACTCCTATAAATACCAAGGGTCACCTAATGCCCAAAAGTAAGACTTATTTATCTAATTACTGCACCTTTAGCTTTCTCCCCCGAGTGCTCACTCTCACGCCGGAGGAACTTTACTGGGCACAACCTCGGTAGGTCTTTGTGTAGGTATCAATTGAGAGTGTAGAATTGGAGCTTAGCTCGGATTGCAAGGATTGACTCTGGACCTCGAAACCGTGGGAGTTCACCAATCTCCAACACACGTCACCTCCAACTCAACATAGAAATGTCCATGTACCCTGACCCGACCATATTGCTGGTAAGTATCAATTTTCGACCCCAACAATCTTAATGAATTGTTAACATTGAATTTTCACTAAGAAGAGAATATATAGAGAGTATGATTTATAGCTGGTACCTAATTGATCAACTAACTAACAACCTAATAGACTATTGGCTAACAAACTGATAGTTGGAGTTAGTTGCAGTGCTTCCGAAACCTTCTGAGTTGACTTGATGAACTTCCTCATCACTGGCACCCATTAGCAATCCAAGGTTCAGAGCCATGTCGAGGATGTTTGAGGGTAAGGGTTCCCTTATAATACTTGAAGTAATAATCCAAGTGATAGCAGTAGCCATCAGAATGTTTGAGAAACCATAATAGTGTTGGCAGTCAATGTGAACACATTTGCCTTCGCAGAAATCCCACATCCATGCCAAGTAGCCACAAGTTGGCACCATCACACTAATGTTTTGCTAACCGACCCGTTGTCCTCGGCCCGACACTTGTGCTTACTCAAATCAACCTCTGTGTATTTTAATATTGGTGCCTTAGTGCGTGCCACAAGCACCAAGTTCGACTAAGAAATTCACCAGGTCTGTGCCACTTTGTCTACAGCGCCTTGGGGCATACTCCTAGCACCAAGCTCAACTAGAAAATGCACAATGTGCCATTTCCCATACCAATATTGTTAGGGGATAAACAGATTCTCTGTCAGATCCACCACCCTAGTTACCATAGCCAACAAATCTAGGAATCTACGAATTCAATTGGTGCAATGTTGATGAATTCTCAATTCACAACGATGGATGTGATAATATCTCTCTTCCCACATCAACCATTAAATTCAAGTCAAATTTTAGGTTATTCAAGAGATCTTTGAATTTCTTCTCTCTCACGTTTTTCGTGACATCTAAAATTCATGAATTCAACTAAACTTCAGAGAGGCGTGCAGTTGGATTCGGAGGCGATGGAAAGAGTTTGGGGTGGTTGGACTTTTGGAGGCAATGAGGGTTGGGGTGGTTTGATCCCGGTTGCACCGGTGGCTGGGCAGAACTACTACGTGAGGTTGAAGTTTTTTACATTAGGTGAACCAAAATTAATGAAGAAAAAGAGGGAGCAGGCAGCTACCGAGTTTTAAGTTATATATATATATATATATATATATATACACACACACATGCATGGCCACAAGGACGAAACCGAAAGAAAGTGCAAATGGCATCAAGTTCATTACCCAATGAGAACATTCTTTTTCCCGACGAGCTTTTACATGAAATCCAGCAGCTGAATTTAAATCTATGATTTCTACAACGAAAAGCAAAAACAAAAACCTATGTATACGTATAAAGCTCGAGGAACATTTCATACAAATTTCCTGCCATTTCTAATACATCAGTACTTGGTTGGAATACCTTCTTCATGATAACAGATACTATGAACCACACAAACAAGAAGAGCAAATATATAGAAGGAAACAAAACTAATTTTAAAAAGCAAAAAAAATTGAAAGGTACGAACTTGTTTTACCTTAACCGATGACTTCTTCTCCCAAATGTGTAAATCTAGTGTTCTTTTTTTCACTTTTTTTTTTTTTTTT
Organism: Eucommia ulmoides; assembly: GCA_016647705.1. Taxonomy (NCBI): domain Eukaryota; kingdom Viridiplantae; phylum Streptophyta; class Magnoliopsida; order Garryales; family Eucommiaceae; genus Eucommia; species Eucommia ulmoides. The sequence continues at coordinate 30,612,236 of CM028339.1, forward strand.
TTTTTTTTTTTTAAAGAAAAAAAAATTAATTTTCTCCAGATTGCCTAGAAATAGAAACCTGTTTTTCTTCTGTACCTCTCGATTCGTGCTTCCTCTTGTTTCTTCGTTTTGATCTGGAAGACCGAGTTTTGGTGCTACGTTTCTCTGTGTTTTTTATCATATTTTCTTTAGACTCGAGTTCTTCAGAGGAAGAGTCTGCCCATGGTGTGCGTTTTGCTGAGACTGTGACCTCCAATGGAGGGTCGATTTTCCATCTGCATGACAGAATGAACCCAAAACCATGTAATAATACTAAAAAATAATCGATTCTCCACATGCTTTAAAAGAGTAGTAAACAAAATAAACCTTAGGATGCGTTAGGGTGAGGTATTTGAGTTCAAGAAAGGATTTGTAGTTTTTTCTAATTGATGATGGCAGTTTCGATTTTGGGCCTGGTATGTGGGTTACTAGTGGATCAAGCCCAAAATAGGAATTCGCAGAGGTCCAAACCCTTATATCAAGTCCAAACCTGATGAGGGTATATTAAGGCCCAATAGGTCAATGCAAAAAATGGGTTTAAATAAGTATAACCCATATTACATAGGTGTGATTAATAAGTAATTAATAATGCGAGTCGAGAAACTACGGTCCATAATAACTACTCAATCAGATTCAATTTGAATTATTCTCCCCAAATCGCAGAGATATTATTTTTCCCAAATCATGGGGAGTTAATTATTTTTTACTCTATAAATACAGTTATCTACAAATTCATTTTATGATTATGATATCACTCAATTCTTGATTAACTTATTATTACGCCGGAAGATATTTGACCGATACCACACCAGTATCCGAAATATTGTAGGTGTTAATTAGGTTTTGGGAGCTGGGATCACTGCCGAAATCAGAGCAGCATCAAAACCCTTACATCGATAGGCTAAGCCCAGAATAAAGATTTATCCATGGATCAAACCCATGCACATACGGGTTGGGAGTGTGACCCAATTGTAATGTTCATTAGGAAGTCATGCTTATCAAGCCTGGGATCTCACCATGCTATGGGCATGTTCTCCTAACAGTTCCATGATTAGATACTCTCTCTCCATTTTCCCGCCAAATAAACAACTATAAATACGTAGGGCGTGAATGATAGAGACAAGTTCAATTTCCCGTACAACTGAGTTAAAAGTTATTCTTGTCGCACGTTGGAGATTCTTCACCGGGATCCAAACCCCTGGTGTAAGAATTTGTGCAAGTTCATTTAGTGCGAGGAGCTAAGGGCTATGAGGACTTTTCATCAAATTACTATGATCCCAACTTAGGGTATCATCACTTTAAAAAAAAAAAAAAACGAATTGTTAAGGGATAATTACCTAAATTTTAATAGATTTGGTAATTTGCCCCTTAAGTGGTGTTTGTTTTCATGGAAATGGAGCCTCAGAAATGGAATTAGAAATGAGCGCATGTAAAAATCTACAACTGTACATGCATTTATATCAAATTCAAATTTAGAGGCTTGAATTTTTTGCTACCAAACACTACCTTAATGTTGAATTTTGTGCTACCAAACGCTATAGATGAGGTAAATTCAATTTGAGATAGGCTTAAATTCTTCCATGTAATTTTCATGCTGTAAATTATACATACAAGTGTTGCAATTTTAACTATAACAATGTAACTAGTTATACTAAAAACAGGGGTAATTATGTAAGGTTGCTTTTGTTTGGGTGGAAAATGAATGGATGGAAAAGCGAAAATGGAAAATAGGATGAAAAATAAAATAGAGGCTCGTTTCACATGAATAGAAATTATAGGGAAAGGAAAATAGGAAGGAAAATGCACAATTCCGTAAGGGTATATTTGGTGGGAAGGATGGAAAAATGGAGGGAAAGGAAAAATAAAAGGATAATATTTTTATCATTTGTGAAAAGAAAATTATTTTTCCTAATGTTACTTGGTTAGAAAGATACAAAAGAAGTAGAATATAAAATTTTCATGTTTGGTTAGAAAAGAAAAATGAGAAGAATGAAAATAATTCACTTATCTAATTTACTATTGTACCCTCATACATTACAAAACTATATTAAAGATTTAATTATAAAGGGAATAACTATAATGTTATGGTCTTTTTGAAAAACTCTCCCTTAATTTCCTCCCAAATTGGTGGGATAAAAATTTACTTAGAAAATTGTGTATTTTTTTTCCTATTTTATTTTTCTTCTTATTTTTCCTCCATACCAAACAAGTTTTTTTTCCTTCTAATATACGAGAGCAAAAGAATGAGAATTCAAAATTTTGAGCTAGATTTCTACCCTTCTAATATAGGGTGAATTTCTTTGTTGGTCCTCGAAGATTTGTAGTAGTGTCAAATTCAACCCTCAAATTTACAATTTTTCCAATTAAATCTATAAACTATAAATGTCGTATCGAGCTATCCTTTGCTTCAATTTCACCTACAAATTTCACAAGCCAATGATTCTTTTTCCCGTGCTCCAGAATACAATCAACCATAATGTTTAACCAATGAATTGCGATAAATTGGATTGGATTTTGAATGATGAGAAGTGGTGTGAATAGATCAAGAGGAGGGAAAAATTATGAGGGTAAAAATGGAATAGAATTGAAAAAATAAAACTTCTGGTACCCACTTAATTTAAAAACACATTTCTAACAAAAACGCGTTTTTAAAACTTTCTAAAAAAACAAACCAAACCAAAACAAGTTTTCACAATTTTTAAAAACTCTTTTCAAACTTTTCATAAAATTTTTTAATTCTAAACCAAACAGGTCCCAAACAAACATGAGCACCATGATTTTGCATTCGTACATTCTAAATTATTCCGATCTAAGTCCCGACTTAATATTAGTTTTTATTACTCAAAACCATGCTAATCAATAATACCTAATCTAATGACCTAAATCACGGCTGAAATGACCTATTTTTAAAAGTTTAAGGACTTAATTGAAAATATCATGTCTATCAAAACGAAGTTTTTTTTTTTTTTTTTTTCCCCGAGATCATCCCTAACAATGTCTCAATCCAAATATAAAGTAATGTCTAGATATAGACGCTCAATTCATCTTGTCTGAATCCGAGGGAATATCATCTTTTGTTCTTACCTAGGATGATCTTCACACAAATTTCAGACAATCACTTAGCTACTTTAACATATATTCGTGTATATATGTCTTAACCATAGAATTCAAAAGTTGGTTCAAATAGAAAAACAAGGACTAACCCGGCAGGAAATTTGCTATCAGCCCGAGCTTCAACACGCAGCCACCACACCATGATTTTACGCCCGCAGCTCCCTAGAGGCTCCACAACAGAAGGATCCACCAGCAGTGACAATGGACTCTCAATATTGTCTACATTGTCTAAATCCTTAACCTGAACCCACTCCAGCTTATCCTCAACGTCCTTCCAGACCAACCTCGAATTCAGAACGAATCCGGACCACTCCATCTTCCTAGGAAGAACAATCGCCCTGTCCCCGATAAATTTTGCACTTTGTTTCACAAATGGCCGTGAATCAAAGGTGTGCCAACCTATTAATTGGTCGGATGAATTACAAGCCGGACCTTGAATGGGCAATTCATAATTTCTCTCTTGAAATTCTTGGTCGGATTTTGTGATAATTCCGACAGAAATTGAACCGAACCAATTCACTTTCTGAATCTCATCGAAAAGCTCCAAGCTGTGCATGTTGCTGTCATCAGCAAACATCACGATCCCGTCTAGTAGTTTTTCTCTTACAACCCTGCTCCATTAGGTACAAACTGAATCAATTTGGAGTATTGGACAACCTTAAAAACAGACAATTTCGAGAAAGAAATGGAATGGAGAAATGACCTTAATGCTGTTAGTCGCATTTGGGTTTCCATTTTGTGTCGATCCTCCCACAAAAGTGGCATTTTCTTGTTGAATCCGATGTGTATTGTGTTGAGTTTGGATTTTGCGATCAGTGAAGCTGTTTCGTTTGTGGTTCCGCCGGCTTCCACCACTATCCAGATGAGGTCGCCGGGGACATTCATGAGTGAGTGCATCACGCCGGTGAGATGCAGAGTCTGGAATGTCCGTACGTAGGTCGGAGTTATGGCGATTACGGTTTTGGAGCTCTTGACGCCGTACTGAAGCCTCTGTTCCTTCTGGACTGTCGCAATAATCCGGTGAGCTTTCATGACCTCCGCCGGATTCGGATGCGGCCACGACCTTATCAAGATCCCGTGCCTGCCGACCACCACTCGGCTACTCAATGCCGAAGTTCTGTTCGCCGAAAAGTCGAGATTCGACGCAGAAATGGCGGAGGACGCTTGTCCTGGTAAGGTTCCGGCGGCATCGGTGGATGTGCGAAACGTCGTCGGAATGTAGAAATTAGTAGAGCTAGAAAAGACGAGAAAGAAGACAATGTGGGAAAACCTGAAGCCGAGAACGAGACTGACGAGGCAACAGAGTCCGTGCAAGACTAACCAAAAGACAGCCGCCGGAGATTTTGCGGGACCGTCAACAGATGAATCCAACGGCGATATTCCTCTGAAGCTTCCGCTCCGGCGGCTCTGCTGCAACACCGATTGCTTCATTTTCTCTCCCCTCCAATGGCTCTTCCGGCAAGAGAGAGAGAGAGTAGGTTGGGGTGATGTAATGGGTGGTGGGTTTCAGCTCGTGGATTTTGCCGGAGGTGGGTAGAGGGTTTGTGTTGTTTAATCAAAAGATTTCTTCGAGTTTAAGAATGAATAATTAGCTCTACTGTCTGCTTCTACCACTGTTCTAACGGCTTTGTAGAGAGAGAAAGCGATGGCGATCGCCCCCTCCATTGAAATCGGGTCCCTAACGGATCTATCAATATCCATTTTTGCGCCAGATTTCGGACAAGAAAAAGTTCCGTCGCCTGGGTCATCTAGGGTCGTAATTACCAAGGAAATTACTGTAAAAAAAAATAAATAAATACTATTTTTGTACGTGCGATTGCACAGTTAGGATCAATAACAAGAAGGTATTTTATATTTTTGGTCCCTAGAGTTTAAAATGAGATGTATTTTGGTGCTTAATCTTTTTACTTTGTCAATTAAGTTGTTATACTTTATAATTTATGTCAATATGTTTCAATAATTAACCATGATTTAACAATTATAAAAGAAGTTTCACATCATGACCGTAAATAGCCATGGAAGAAATTGAAGTGATAAAAATCATTGTCCACTTGTGCTTTATACGAATAAAATCTGTAAATTTCTTAATTTAAAATTATTTGGAAATATGTAAAATATGATTTACTGAAGAAAATTTTCTTTGATGTTTCTTGTATGATGATCAAGGCAAAATTCCCTATCTTTTGTCAAATACCACGAAGGCCTTGTCCAAAAAAGAAAAAATAGTAATTAATTATTTATTTACCCTTATCTTTTAGTAATAAAATAAATAAATAAATAAATCTATGCAATTATTATTTTACCCTAGTCTATAATTTTTTTTTTCTTTTCTCATCCCCTTCCCCTCTCTCTCTCTCTCCACATACTAGTTGAACTAAACTTACCACCACTAGCCCACCACCACCATAACCTTCTCTCTCTCTCTCTCTCTCTCTATATATATATATATATATATATAAAGCTAAAATTGAAAACGTAGGCTGGAAGTGGTTTAGCCTATATTGAGGTATTGAATGACTCATTGCAGCAGGGTTAATGAATCAAAATTTCAAAAGAAATATCTGCTATGAAACAAGGGGATTGAAAATAGAATGAGCATCTTTGATTTTTTGGTTTATTTTAGTTAATGGGTTCCTTTTGGACTTTCTCTTGAATTTTTGTTTGTCATTTTATTTTTTGCTCACTGTCACTAAATACACCCTTTATTATGATTCAATTTTGAGAATATGAGGTGGCTTTTGTTTTACCTTGAGCTTTTTGAAGTTTTGATTTTTTTTTGGAAAGTATTCTTGAAAGGTGAAGTTTGTCATCACTCAAGCTTTTGTTGACCTCACCTTCATTTCAGTGTCTTTTTTCATGTGGGATAAACACATTTTATGAAAATCACATGAAAATTACAGTGTGCTACCTTTCACAGGGCTTTATTTTATTTTTTATTTTTTTTCTCGCAAAGTCAATTGATGTTACCTTTTTTTGTTTACATTATCATTTTGTTTGATTTAATTGTGTTCCATGCCTTTTTTGTTTATTCATAGGCTATTTTCGTTTTTTGTTTCACTAACAGTTTGTATTTTTTACTCAAATTTTGAGGTAATCATGGTACATGGCTCGGACTTCAATGTATGCGTCTAGAATTTGCCCTACTGCTGGTGGAGATATAAAATTAATTGCATTTGTTGCTTTTGTTTATCATTTTTGACTATTTAATTGCAACGATTGATTTTGTTTAAGGGTTTTTCATTTCAGTTCATGTAGGGATCTAATTTGATTTATTTGCTTTGATTAGGTATTAGGTAATTTGATTTGATTTCTTGATTGTAAGGATTTGAATTGTTTTAGACCCAGACATTTGACGACATGCATTTTTCTTCTCCCTATTATCTGTGGATTAATAGCGACCATATTGAACAATTTGTGTTCGAAGCATGATTCCACTTTTGTGTCCACTGTTCTTTTGAATTTGGTTTGCTCATTTTTAGATTTATGATAGTTGACGACTATAATGTTGTTTGATATACAACTCGGATTGAAAAAAACCACACCTATTCCAGTGGACACAACTCGGATTGTTTCACGGATAATTCAGAACTTGCCTGTTTTTCTTCAGAAAGGTAAAGTTAAAGCTTGATTAAGACAAAAAAAAGGCTTGGAAATTTTTATTTAGGTAGTGTTTGGTTTCAAGGAATTGGGATCATAAATGAATTTATAGATTTTATTTTTTGTACTTTTTTTGCATGCGTTCATTTTCAATTCCAATTCCGAGCGTTTGATTTGGTGAAACCAAACCCTGTCTCTACTGGTACTTACTGCCGTTTGACACTCTTTGCAACCCAATTTGTAGGTAAGTGTTCTTGAAGATATAATACAGGCAATGAAGGTATGAACTTTGTGTGTTTTGCAACCTTCCAATGTTTTAGGTGGCCTTTGCTTAGTGTTCATGTTCCCGGATTTTTGGTTTTTGTTCCCAGAAAACTTCGAACATAGATAGATATCTGGGAAAAAATGGTACGTTCCCAAAACTTTCTTATGAAAATCAACAAGCAAAGGGGAACATATCCTTTTGTTCACATATTTTTGTTTATGTTCCCCATTTTTAGGCAACATAAATCTGGGAGCTGAAACACCAAATAAACAGGCCTTAATGTTTTTGCTTTTATTTTCAAGAGAATTAGAATCGAAACAGAAACGTGGGAATTCTCTGCGATTTTTTTTGAATCTATAATTAAAAAAAGGGAGGGGGGGGGGGGACAATTTGTTTCTTTTTATATTTTTGTTTTTGTTTCCAAAAAACTTGGAAAAATTATGTTTCGTTCCTAGATATTTGTTCTAAAAAACTTTGAGCATAACATGATCAGATTCTTTGTTCCTACATTACCGTTTCTGTTCTCAGTTTTTGTTTTTTGGAACATATACAGAAATAAGAAAACATAAATGCCAACTAAACGCCACCTTATACAGGAGAGTTAAATTTTGAAGTGGGATGACGTCGTTTTTATTCCTCCAGAGATTGAAGTTTCAACTGATCCCAGTCGGAAGTAGGCAACTAGCTTCGGATGGGGCGCGATTCTAACCGTGGTTTGGATTTTGCTTATCCTGTTGCCAAACGTGTTCTTTCTACCCTCTCTTTTATTTCCCTTTCATATAATCTCAGTTAATGTGCCAATATATATATATATATATATACACTAGCGTATAATTTTTTTATTTTTTTTGGCAAGTACGATATTCGATCGGGGGCGCACGATCCTAATATCATCCAATTGAGTGTACTACAATAGGAGGTCAATATATCAGTGAATTTATGGATCCATATCATTCATTCAATCCAAGAGAACTTGAAGAAATGAGTCAAGATGAGCTTTATGAGATAATTAAATCAAATTATAGGTACTGGTGTTTGGATACAGGGATAACATCGGACAATGGAGGTGGTTGTACATTTGATTTTGATTTTTTTTTTTTTTTTTTTTTTGGGTACTAATTTATGGATTGAGGTGGTGGTTTGGGATTTCTGTTAATCATTGGTGCACTTGGCAACAAAATGTACGTTATTAGTTGGAGGTGGTATTTAAATTTTAACTATTCTTAGTTTCTTAATAAAATAGGTCTAGAATGTTGTATAAATAGAAGAGATTATGTAAAACAAAAATTAATTTTTTTAATAATCGTGCTTTCAGGCACGGGTTATACGCTAGTGTATATATATATATATATATAATCTCCTTTCTCTCTCTCTACAATATATAAGTGTATAGCATATATTTGTGTGTGTGGTGGTGGCTAGAAGATAGTGGCGATGGGCTGGTGGTGGGGGGATTCATCTAGGTTAGTGAGAGAGAGGAGAATAAAATAAAAGGAATGAAAAGAGAAAGAGAGAGAGAGAGAAGAAAAGAAATAATATTAGGTTTTTATTATATAGTCCTGGTTTAAGAGATGTTGTAGAAAAAAATCCAAATAAAGAGTTGTCTTAGTAATTGAACATTTCGGTACAATTAGTTTAGTTTTTGGTCCTTGACAACTAAGAAAAATTATGAAAAGACAAATATGCCCCTGTATATAAAATGAACAAACCCTAATACAATCCACCGTTCAATCTCTCTCCCTCTATCTTCTCTACTCCCTTCTTTCTCTAAACCTTTAGATGCGACAGCTGAACAGTAAACCAAATGGTGTTTCAATTTCAAGGGTTGAAAGTGTGATTAGATTAATTAGGAAATAGAAAAGTACAAATCTGGTCCTTGTGAGTTGTATTGGCGGTATCGTCTACTAATGAGTGGCTACCTATTCCTTTTCCTTTTGTGCTTTCTTGTTTTGAAGAAGTTTAAGCAACATAAAATAGAGATGAGTGGTCAAGGAGTGAATGGTTTAGTAGTAGACCATTATGATTCGTCGGAAACCACCGCCACCGCCATTTTTGATGGTGAACTTCGAATGGTAGGATGATCTAATAAAATCGCTAACATCCAGTCCTCAAGCCGATCTACTAAAACCATCGACATCCAGCCCTTAAGCCGTCATCTAATGCCTTGACAGCTTTCTTTCTCTTAGGCTGTTGCAGTGCAGGAGGAAGAGGTTGGATCTAGTCAAATCAAACCTTGATCCGACTAGATCTGGCCACAAAAATCACTGGCGCGATGGTCGTAGCGCGCGCTTCCGCCTAAACCTTTGTCCAGTATTGTCTGCCGTCGTTTTAGCTGTCTGTTCATCTTTGCGTAGATCTGCTCATCGTCTCTCACTCTCTCTCTTTCTCTCTTTCTCTCTCTCTCATTGACGTTAACACACAAAAAAAAAACATGAAAATGCGTTGACATTAACATAGAGAGACCCAAAAATTGTGCATTAACGTTAACGCAAACACAACTTAAAATGACAAAATATCACATATGGTAAGTTAATGTTAACGCAAACACACGGGACTAAAAAATAAAGTTGTGTTAATGTTAATGCACAGAACCCCTAAAAAAAAACATACGTTAATACTAAAATACACAGCTTGATAGTGAAGATGCGTTAACGTTAACGCACACCAAACCCAAATACACAAACAGTGGATATAGTACGATCATGTTAATATTAACACACAGAACCTCAAAAAATAAAGATACGTTAACGCTAACACACACAAATAAATGGGAAAGATGCGTTAACGTTAACATATATAAAAAGAACATGAAAATGTGTTAACATTAATATAGAGAGGCTAAAAAATCTGCATTAACGTTAATGCACACTCAGCCCAAAAAATAAAATATCACATATGGTGAGTTAATGCTAACGCAAACACACGGAGGTCTAAAAAAATAAAATTGCGTTAACATTAACGCGCAAAACTCTCAAAAAACAATACACGTTAACGCTAAAGCACAATATGAATATGAGATTCAAATGTGATATTCAAATCATAATTATAATATAGGTAAGGTGTATTACTTGAATATTTGCGTTAATGTTAATGTCCTTCACCTTTAGGAATTAAGATTTACGTTAATGTTTATATATCATTTTAAAGTAGACAAAAAAATCTGATTATATCATCATGTAGATATTTTTTTATAGGTTATTTTGATATTTTTTTTTCTGAAATTTTCAGTTTGTTTTATGCTTGTGAGAAGAGATTTTGCAATAATAATATTTTTGTTGTCAATATGAGAAATTCATTACTTTTGTCTTGTTACAAAAGACAAAATGGCAGAATCTGTAAATGTAAGTGAACAATTGGGAGTAATATTATAGATTTTTTTCTACAAACTCTACGAGGACTAAAAACTTAAATAATTGGGTCAAATGTATTTTTTATAATTTCACTATCTTTGGGGGACTATATAATTAATAATGATAGTAATAATAACAATAAAGTAAATGAAGAGAGAGAGAGAGAGAGAGAGAGAGAGAGAGAGAGAGATAGATGTAAAAGAAAAAGAATGAGTCAAAGTAACACATAGATCTATGGCAATTAAGGAATTTCATAAATAAATCTTATATTGTAACGGTAAAATTTAAATTTAAATGATGCCAGCAGGTCAACTCTGATTTTGGATGTCAAGTGTTCTGGTTAAAAAAGATGAAGGGATATCCTTGGTATTTGATAAAATATATGAGATTTTTACAGTGTCTATCTAAAAAAATAAGGGGTGTTAATGATAAATTCTCTTTATTTAATTTGCGATTAATATAAATTTTTGTTAAAAAAGTTGGTCACACATGTCAAGTCAAATAACATCACCCGTCAATTTTTTTATTTTTTTATTATTTTTTTTTCTGGTTGAATTAATTGAACTTTATTGTAAATTACTCTAGACGCCTCAAATAATTATCACAGCATTTGTAACAAAAAAGAAAGCATTTAGTAAGCTAAAAAAATGAGATTTTTTTCTTTCCTTTTCATGATGTTCTTTGAGGCCAAATGAAGAAATTGTGTAATTATCATTGATTAGATGCTACAAATGAATGCTGACCTACCAAGACTGAGAAAATAATTATAATAATAACTTGTTAATTGGTTAACAAAATTGCATGAAAAATTTGTGTAGTGTAATGTAACGTGTCACTTCGTAATATATCTAATTTTTAATTCATAAAATCACATTTGAGATAGATTTTGGGTATTTTTGTCTCTAATTTTAGGAAATAGAAACCATTTTGAATACTACTTAAAGGATTTTAAATGTTTAAAATTTTGACTAATTATAGGAATGACATGTTTGCACCTTAACTCTCTAAATCGTTATATCTTGAAAATGACTAATAATCTAACCATGTGCACATAAGAGATGTATTTCTTCCTGAAATAGTGTTTAAACGTCTCGATATATATATATATATATATATATATATATATATATATATATATATTCTCTCTATTATATGTTTTATTTTATTTGTTTAATTGTTGATGTTCTTAGATATTAAAATAATATGTGATATTTATTTATTATTTAATTTATAATATATAATTATCTGAAATTTTTACAACACAAAATTCATAATTATCAACTCAGATAGTGATTGCAATTAGTGTTTTGTTTTATTGATTAGGCAACATAGTGTTGTTTTTGTCAAGTATGGAAGATATTCCTTTGTGTTCAAGAGAGTGGTTTGGTAAGGGGAATCAACACATAGCAATTAGAGATGATGATCCTCACTTTAATTCATTCTTTAAAGGGCAAACTTAATTTGGTAGCAAAATGAAAGAGACTTCCAAACAAACAATCAATTTTCTATATTGAGATCTTTATAGCCCAGGAAATCAATCCCTATAAACCAGGGAGCCAAATGTAAATTGAAAGAGCTGTTTTTATAATTTAAAGGGTATTTTAATGTATTTTTGTTTTAAAAAATTACTCATAAATTCGTAACATTGTTCAAAATTTTAGGAGGCTGAAAGGCTTTGTTTGGTTTGGATTTAAAAATAGGGGTTTTGACACTTTGCACCCCTCACGTTTAACCATTATTTCACTTTGGTCCCTACAATTGCAATTTGAACACATAATATTTTGAAGTTTTGCAATCATGCCACTTTTGTCCAAATCAATAACTCCATTATAATTTTGCATGATAAACCGTCAACTCCGTGCACCCAATTATTTTTAAAGGGACTTTATGTACATTCTCATCATCTTCTTTTCCCAATTAGAAATTTTCTTTAAAAAAAAACTATATAACACATAAACACACACATAAGTATGCATATGTTATATGTATATTTCTGAATATTTGGGCCAGAAAGAGAATGTGAGGAAATGAGTAGGCTGAAATTTCCCATAAATCTTTTTAAAAATAGTTTGATTCATGGCAAGTGACTTGTTTTCATTCAAACTTATAATGGAGATAATGATTTAGGACATGTTTGATAACGCTTAAATTTTAAATGGTAAAAATTTTAAGTGCTATTATATTAAGTGTTGGTCCATAGAACTACTCAAGAAAGGTGTGGATTGGGTAATATAAAAATTTAAACAATTAAATATTTAAACACACAGGTTATCAATTTTTCTATTTGATTATTATCTTGTATAGCAACAGAAATATATTTAACTAAGTGCACAACTAAATAACAAAAATAAAAAAGTAGCACACAAAGATTTATTCTGATTCGGCAGACTACTCTTTACCTACGTCCATTCCCCGGAGCTCCATAGGACTTTCGTAATCCACTAATCCCATTATTCATTCTCTAGGTAGGAACCAAATCATTGCAATCATTTTCATAAGTTCAAGACTAACCTATTTTTTTTTCCAGACTCGGAATCAAACCTTTCACTTTTACACTTTCTCTTTTCACAGGCTCAGGAGGAACCTTAACTTTTTACCAGGCTAAAGACTAACCTAATTTTATTGCAGGAGAAATCAAATCACAATACGAAATAATATCCCGAGATTTTGATGGACAATTAAGGGTTGATGTTTTTGGTGGAACTAATGAATTTGTTCAGTGTTTCAGTTTAAGAATTCCAGATAATATCATGAAGTAATTATGAAGGATGCACAGACGGACATTATAGAGATGAAGAGATTGAAGATTCTAAAGATAGTAGGTGAAAACAACTCAAATCTCTTTACTCTTAATGTATCCTGCTTAGTATCACACATGACACAAATTAAATGAGTTATATTTATGTGTGATTATATTAAGGTCTCAATTAAGTTCAAATATTTGCTCCAATGTGAAATTGAAAAAGAAAAATTGACCTAAGCAAGGTTAGTGTTTAAAATTGATTATTAGTGTCAATTTAGTTAATTGAGAAAAGAAATGAGTTAACGGATTTAAAATGCTGAAGTTTGGAGTTGAAAATAAGAGGTTCCAGTAGTGATAGCTTAACCGAAGGGTATAAGATCAATCAACCGATTGGCATTGGGCTGAAAAGCATAATTTTCTAAATAGATTAGTCAACCGACCATGGAAGGATCGATTAATTGACTGTGGCTTGATTTTGGCTTGAAAACTCACTGAATCGATCAGTCAACCGACCGTGGGAGTTTAGTCAATCGACTGGGTTTGTGCATTTGTTCGTATTTTGGTCATAACTTTCTCATCCAAACTCCGATTGAGGTGATTCAAAATAATATCCAAAGCTTAGAAAAAGATATACAACTTTCATGTTTTTAGTTTTTCCAAAATCAGATTGAATCATGATAAAAATGGGACTTGAAGTTGTTGTACCTGTAAATACAATCAGTTAACCAACCACTAGGATCGGTTAACTGACGGTTTCGGTTGAGATCTTGAGAAACTTGGACTTTGGGTAAAAAAAAACTAGACATTTTTTATGGTTCCAAGGGAGAGATTTTGGGGATTTGAAATTATGGAAGATATGGTCCATATATTTTGAAAAGATATTGATTTGGTACATATAATTAAAGGTTTTCTCAATTTGGTTTATTAAATACTTCTTATCTTTGTGATTAGTAATTGAAAAATAATTTACGGACTTAATTGAGAAGTTTAAAAGCTATATTTGGATGAAATACATTATAATTGAATGGTTATAATATATGGGGTCTATAAGTGCTCTTTAAAGACTTATCTTGTGGAAACTAGCCGTTGGAGGGCTTGTTTCAAATTAGTTTAAATAGACCTGTGAAAATTGATCATAATATATCAAGAACTATAAGTTCCTAAGCTATTCTAAGATTTATCATTCTACTGAGATTTATTCAAGAGATATATTGTGTTGCGTTCTTGATCTAAAGCGCTGATTGTTGAATTGGCGTCACCAATTTGAGTTGTTTAAGGATTCTATTTACATTCTTCGGTATTATTCCGATGAGATCTTTTCAAGGTATTATTTCGTATTCTGATTTGATATTATTTGTTGGTGCATAAAACTGGTACACACCTCGAGTATGGTCCAGTCGGATGATAGGTGGATCCTTTTGCTGAGGTGGAGTCGCCGATTGAAAAGTCCTTGAGCGAGCTGTGCTAGGTCCTGGGAGGATTGACCGGCTGTGTCCAGAGTCCTACTCCTCAGGGAGTGTACCTGCAGAAGGCTCAGATCGGGATTTATCCCGGTGAAGCCCCTCCGGCGTGGTAATCAGTCTCAGAGAGAAAATGTACAGAATATAGTAAGGAAACAAATGAACTCGCACGTAATGTAAGTCATTCCAGCATACCTCGGGCTTACATAGCCCCCGATATATATAGGCGTTGGAGATGATTAGTCGGGCCTAAACACGATTAATTAGTCGAAACCCTGTGTTTAGCTGATAATCCGAGGCATTTAGGAGATAATCGTTGGGCTTGGGCTTTTGGGCCCATTTGGCGAAGCCTGCGGGCTTTTGACAAGCCTGTGGCGATGAGCTGGTGAAGGAGCGCAGAGATCCGTGGAGTCCTAGAGAAGAAACAAGGTGAAAAAGGGAGTTGGTCGAGGTGAGCGACTGAGTCCCTGAAACTGATCGCTGAGGGCACGGCGTAGAGCTCAGAGCGGCACGTCCTTGCGGGGCTCATTGGTCCTCCCTGGGTGTAAATGAGGATCCAGGGAGGAACCGTAGTCGGTGTATACTCCAACGTGGCGTTGTGGATTCCGGAATACGTCCCTGTCATTGCGAGAGTTGACACATGGCTGGGTCTCAAGTGCTGACTCAGAGGTGCCCAAAAATACCCTCATCAGTAGCCCCCGTAGCCCTGTGCGACGAGGGGAGCGAGACGGTCAGGGATATCAATTCTTGGCTAAAAATGGCATCCTGGAGACTTCGAAGTGCGAGAAACACCTCTGATTGACACTTTTTCAAGAGTTAGTTTTTTCTTGAGGAGCTTATTCGAAATAGGCCCTCATACGGTCGGGGTCCGGGGTCAGGTAGCACGGCAGGGCGGTCTCAAATTTCTCCGATTTTCAAGATGACAATTTTTTAGGAGTTGGAGTTTTTTAGAGGAACTAATTTGAAATACGCTCCTATATCGCCGGGGTCCGGGGGTCAGGTAGCACGGCAGGGCGACCTCGAATTTTTTAGATTTCACGGTGAAATTTTTTCAAGAGTTGAACTTTTTTAGAGGAGCTAATTTGAAATACGCTCCTATATCGCTGGGGTCCAGGGTCAGGTAGCACGGCAGGGCGACCCCGAATTTTTTAGATTTCACGGCGACAATTTTTCAAGAGTTGAACTTTTTTAGGAAAGCTAAATTGAAATACGCTCCCATACCGCCGGGGTCCGAGGTCAAGTAGCACGGCATGGCGGTCCCGAATTTTTTCAATTTTCAGGGCGACACACATTCACCGTGAACAGGCCCTGAGCACGGATTGACCTTCACTGTGGAAAAAATTAATGCAAGCCCCAAGAGAGTGTGTGCTGCGAATGGACAGGAAGGCGAGGGGTTGTGCCCCCACTTAAAATTTAAGGGGGCAAAACTGCACTCCTAGATTAAAATGAAACAAAAGGAGGGGGGAGGGGGTAGCCCCCTTCCCCCCTCACGCTAGCCTTGGGGCCAGCGCCACATGCTGGCCCCAAAGGACCAGCGCCCCACTTGGGGCTGGTGTGAGGGGGGAGGGGGCAGCGCCCCTCCCCCTAATTATATATATATATATATATATATATATATATATATATTTATTATTATTATTTTATTTTATTTTAACTCATAAATTCTTTTGAGGGGAGAATTTGGGATAAACTCTCATCTGTGCCCAGCCGGCCTGAGGCAGCACGGTAGGACAGGGGGAGCCGGTTTAGACGACGCCGGGCTGAGGAGATGTGGTGAAATTTCTGGACAACACTCCTGGAGAAGGTCGTTACTGGACCTTGTCAGCTAGGAGTGACACGGCAAGGCAGTATCCGTCGTATCTGGTAGTTCCGGTTACAAAGCACTGAGGCTGAACCTCAAGATGGTGCCACGCACAAGGACGCCGAGGCGGACAGTGCTGACAAGGGCTCCCCGAGGAGGGTGAGATTAAATCTACTTCCCCTCACACGAACGCTCCTCACAACGAGGGTAGAGAGGACTAAGCTCGGACCATCGCCTTTTCAAGACTTAGGATTTTGTGGACTCTTTTTCGCTTATTCCTGTTTTTCTGCGCGCGAGCGTGTAAGCTTTTAAGCGGTATTACCAGGGTACTTCAGAGTCTACTACTTTCTCTCAACGTTTTCGCCAAGTCATTCTTTGCCTAGCATAGTTTTTAGCGTTGTAAAATTTTGAAAAGTTTACAAAAACTTCAAGAACTTCTCGTCTCTATCCAGGACCTAGCCCCCTAGTTCGGGACACAAGCTGATTGCAAGGAAATCGTGTCGTGAACTTAGGAGTAGGGTTTTCCAGGGTAGCTGATCCTCTCGGTCCACAGGAGCGCAACACGATGGTTGGACCCCCATGGCCGGTCATCAGGGAGTTTTCCGTAGTCAGGCTCATTCAAGAACCCTTTTAGGTTATCTCCATTTAGTCCATGCATGAGCACTTTCCCTTTTAGAACGCCGAACTCATAGTCGACTGGTAGGGATAGGTACTTGGCTGCAGGCCCTCAAACCCAATCAATGCCCCGCCCTTAGTGGATGACCTAAGTCTGTCCCCGGGTATGGACTATTGACTTCCGGAGAGGGTCTGGTTGTCACCCTCGACGCTAGGCACCGGGATAAGACTTGTGGAGAGTTACTCGTGACGCCGAGAGTCGGGATGTTGATTTGGAGAATTATTCGGGACTTAGGAGGTCGGAGTACCACTGAGGAGAATCATTCGCGACACCGAGAGTTGGGACACAACTCAGGGGGTCGGAATGCAGCCGTGGAGAATCACTAGCGACGCTGGAGCCAAGATGTGACTCAGGGGGTCGAAATGTAACCGTGGAGAATCACTCGCGACACCGAGAGCCGAGATGTGACTCAGGGGGTCGGAATGTAACCGTGGAGAATCACTCGCGACGCTGAGAGCCAGGATGCTACTCAGGGGGTCGGAATGCCGTTGACCGGAGAGAATACAAAGCATATTGCACAAAACACATTCTTTATTTGTATAAGCAAAAGTACCATACTTTATACAAACTGGAAGTTGTTCACAAAGTGGATCATCCCTATAGAAGTTTTACTTCAACTAGTCAGCATTCTGCGGGCGCCTGAGCGGCACATTCTTTTCTATTTCAAAATCTTATGTACTCGGACGTGTGACCCTAGTGACTCTATATGTCTCAAGAGTTGAATCCGCATTGGATGTGGTTGATTTCACCATCCACGCGTTGGTGATTCTCTCCGGCCTCAGCGCCCCGGGGCGGTGGACAGTTGCGATTCTCTCTTCTTCTCTGGGCCCGGGGCTCTCCCTGTGGTTCATCCCCATCAAGCTGCCCCTGATTTCCTCTCTGGATGTAGTTCCGGAGATAGCCTCTTCGGACAAGAGTTTCAATCTCCTGTTGGAGTTGGAAACAGTTCTCTGTGGAATGACCTCGGTCTTGGTGGAACTCACAGTACTGGGTCATCGATCCCCCGACCGGTCTTCCTCTCAGGGGCGGCGGAGGAGGGAAGAAGTCTTGCCCTGAGTTTTCTGCGAAGACGGTGGCCACTGAGGCCGTGAGCGGGGTGAACTCTTGTTGGTGACGCTCTGGAGGAGGAAGCGGCCTCCTGTTTCTGGGAAGGGGTCTAAACCTCCCTTCATCTCGTAATCTTCTCGAGCCTTGGGCTTGATTTGAACCTTTATTTCCTGATTCCCTTGGCTTGTTTGCTCCTGCCTGCCCTCTCCTGGTTGCAGCATGGAGGTCAGCACCATGGAATCTAGTCCCACGGTCTAGCGCTCGATTGAGTGTGAGAGCAGGGTTAGAGTAGAGATCATAGGATAATCTCTGATGCTGGATCCCGTCAACAAAGGCATTTAGTGCAACGGCATTAGGGAGGTCATCGCATAAATTTGCTTCTCGGTTGAAATGCTCAACGTAATCACCCAAAAATTCAGTGGGTTCTTGTCGAAGAGTGAGGATATGAGCCACAGTCTTTGGCCTACGCCGGGAACGACTGAAACGAGCCAGGAACAATTGCTCAAGTTCTTTGAAGGTGGAGATGGACACTGGCCGCAAACCTTGGAACCACGATCTTGCAGCACCTATAAGAGTGATGGGAAAGGCTCTGCACCTCAAAGCTACAGAGGCCACCTGGATGTCCATATAAGACTTGAACATAGAAATGTGGTCAACAGGATCTGAAGTCCCATCATACGGACTCATTTGGGGTTGGGTGAAGTGTCTCGGTGCTAATTCCTCAAGAACCTCATCTACAAAAGGAGAATTCACCTCCGGAATAATACCCGATCCAACCCAGCCTCCTTGTACCTCTTGGAGAAGGGCTTCTACGTTGGCCAGACAACGTTCCACAACCTCTCCTGCTTGGGGCTCTCCCTGGATCCGACTGTCCGCAGCCCGGGCATTAGGGTGATGGGAGGGAGGTGAGTAAGAGTCAACCTCACGATCAAGCCGACCTCTATGATCGGACCTGGCAGGCCGATGAATAGCACGACCATTAAGGGACACCGACATATCCCTTGGCACAAATTTGTGTGGCAGAGGAGGTAGAGATCTCGGCATTACAGGGAGGGCCCTCTCTTGTCCCTCAAACTCAGGGTTGCGAGGTAGAGGGCGGCCCTCAGGCTGCTGCCCATTTAGAGTGTCCATAAAAACATCACGATTTTGGGGCGGCTCCACAAGCGTTGCGGCCTGGAGGGCTGGTCCACCCTGAACAGGAGGCGGTGGCAAGTGCGCGAGAAAGAGTTGTATACTTGTCTTGAACTCTTGCATTTGGTGTTCAAGGAGATCAAACCGAGATGCGTCCATAGCTCCTGAGGTTTGTCCCGCAGTTCCAGGTGGCAGAGTGGATGGTCCTGCCTGACCATTAAGGGGGCAGTTATCCTCGTTGGTGGGAGCTTGTGGGTATGCGCTTGGATTTTTTGACATGTCTTCTCGTTCTTCAATTTTGTATCTATCTAACTGGACCTTGTGGTCACTCAAGCTCAGCTGAGCAGAGAGTGGTGATCAAAGGAAGGCTTTTTTCTCGGTTCCCACAGACGGTGCCAAACTGTTGGTGCATAAAATTGGTACACACCTCGAGTATGGTCTAATCGGATGACAGGTGGGTCCTCTTGCTGAGGTGGAGTCGTCGATTGAAAAGTCCTCGAGCGAGCTGTGCTGGGTCCTGGGAGGACTGATCGGCTGTGTCCAGAGTCCTACTCCTCAGGGAGTGTACCTGCAGAAGGCTCAGACCGGGGTTTATCCCAGTGAAGCCCCTCCGGCATGGTAATCAGTCTCAGAGAGAAAAGGTACAGAATATAGTAAGGAAACAAATGAACTCGCACGTAATGTAAGTCATTCCAGCGTACCTCGGACTTATATAGCCCCCGATATATATAGGCATTGGAGATGATTAGTTGGGCCTAAACACGATTAATTAGTCGAAACCCTGTGTTTAGCTGATAATCCGGGGCGTTTAGGAGATAATCGTTGGGTTTGGGCTTTTGGGCCCATTTGGCGAAGCCTGTGGCGATGAGTTGGTAAAGGAGCGCAGGGATCCATGGAGTCCTGGAGAAGAAACAAGGTGAAAAAGGGAGTTGGTCGAGGTGAGCGACCGAGTCCCTGAAACTGATCGCTGAGGGCACGACGTAGAGCTCAGAGTGGCACGTCTTTGCTGGGCTCCTCGCTCTTCCCTGGGTGTAAATGAGGATCCAGGGAGGAACCGTAGTCGGTGTATGCTCCAACGTGGCATTGTGGATTCTGGAATACGTCCCTGTCATTGCGAGGGTTGACACATGGCTGGGTCTCAAGTGCTGACTCAGAGGTGCCCAAAAATACCCTCATCATTATTATATTTGCTTGGTTGATAAGATCGTTGTAAAATCGTTTTTGAACTTTAAAGAGCATAAAAATCTTTTTAAATGATTTCTATGATTATCTTATTACGTGCTTAATTCTATGCTACCCATATTTTTTATAATTAGATATTGAATTCCTCACATAATTTCTATCACTAGTAATTATCGGGAAATTAATTGAGTTTAATTGATTTGAGGTGGTAGAAGCTCCAAGTGGGAAGAAATTTATTTTATTTTGTAATTGGTGAGTTTGTGCGGATTAGATACTGTTTGGAGTATCTAGTCAGGGTTAGCTTGGGTTTCGATCTCTTCCGATAAAGAGATTGAGGTTTAATCTTTATCTATTGTCTAAAAAGCTTAGGTTATTTTTTTCTTTTGAAAAGATATAGGCTTGATTCTTCCTGAATAGAATTAGTTTGGAGTGAATTGTAACGGTCCCATCCTTATCAATAAAAAGGATACTTGGAGAGTTGGTGAGATTTGAATCTTAGCCTAAGGTATAAAAGAATTAGGCTTGATCCTTAGCCTGTGAAAAACTTAGGTTAGTCTTTAACCTGGTAAAAGAATTGGTATAAGGGTTTAGTTCATACCTGTTAAAGAAATCTTGAGTTTAGTGGGTGCGAATCTCAGTAGAGCTCGGAGAACTGGATTAGCCAATAGCAATTTGGTGAATCAGGATATATCCTTCTGTGCTGCATTTTTACTTTATTTATTTTTTGTTGCTTAGGTGTACATCTAGATTAAATACACTTATCCGCTGCGTTATAAAGATAAATAATTGATTTAGAATTAAATTAATTATTTGATTATTTAAGTGTTGAAAGATATAAAATTTATTTAAATTTTTATAACTACCCAATTCACCCCCTTAGGTAGATCACTGGGCCAACAAACGTTTAATTTGATAAGTATTCAATGCATTCAGTTTTAAGTGCTTAATTGCATTATCAAATGGGGTCTTAGACTTTGGTAAAATCATTAAGAACCTTTAAGGTGTTATATATAAGACCCAACTTTTGCATGTGTATATTTTTAATTACATTTTGTAGCATTTAGAAAATAATTGGGTCTAGTATGGTATTTTAAAATTTATATTAAAAATTTCTAGGGATTATTTTGGTATTTAAAATTTTGTTTTAAGAATTTTGGGGGTTAATATGTTAATTTATTTTGAGTTTTAAAACTTTGGGATTATTATGTTATTTAAAATATAGTTTTTAATAACTTTTGGGTATAATTAATATGTTCTTAATATTAGGAGGGTATTTTGTGTAAATATGAATATATATATATATATGAAAATTATATAATATATGTGTGTCACATACATTGTATACGTGTTAGTTGCCAAAAGAAAATGGATATTATAAGGAGTTGATCTTATTCTAAATATATACTAGCGTATAACTCGTACTTGAAGGCACGGGTATTAATTAACAACAACAACAAAAATTGACATAATGTTCTCTATATATGCAACATTCTACACCTACTTCAATTAAACATCAATAATAACTAACAATTAATAGAGCTTCCAATTGATTTTCTTTTATGCTTCATACACCCTCAAAAAAATTAAAATACAAAAAATTAAAAAAAAATAAAAATACATGAAACATTACATGAAAAAAAATATTCAATGGTTACTTCACAATTTTGTTTAAAGAAATATTTATATATTAACCCTTTTATTAAACAAAAATATAATTATACTATTGCTTCGGCGGTGGCAGTGGGCAGTTGGCGGTGTCGGTTGGTGGTGGCAACGGTGGCAGTGGCAGTGAGAAGGTGAGATAGTGTGAGAGATAAATAAAATTATTTAAAAAGTAAAGGGTAAAAAACATAATTTTAAAAATAATGGAGTGCAAAGTATAATTAATCTATATAAGCTGAATAGTAGAAATCAGATTTGAACGCAAAATGACCAAAATACCCTTTGACTGTTACCATTAACCATAACAGAATAGTAATTGGAGTAAAATTGAAAATAAATTAAAATATTAGAGCCTAATGTGTCTATTTCCAAATACAAGGTTCCAATTGAACACTGACTTTATTTACCAAGACCAAAAGTATCATTATCTCATATATTAATCTCTTAATTTAAATTGCGATAACAATTAATAACGGGACATTAATAATATTAATAATTGCACTACTTTGTCAAAAAAATAATTTCTATTATTAAAACGCGAAATTATCAGTACTATTGTACCCAAAAAAATTGGAATTATCTTATTAGTAGCATTTTTGGCATCAACAAATGTAGTAACAAAAAAAATGTCTCTAATAGAAGAAAAAAAAAATCTTATCTCAATTGAAAAGTACAAAATAAATTGATCATCATCTTCGTCTTCGATTTCATTGTTGACGATTGCGTAGATCTATAAGTTTGTGATTTTTCGTTTCTTCGCTCATAGTTGACGATAGCTATTGCATGAGATTTGAGTTCTTCAATCTTCTACTTCGATTCATTTCATTCATCAAACAATCAAGGGCTTGCGAATACCTGATTCGAACCTTTCTTCATCGTCGGCTTCTTCATCGGATTTGTTTTCGTTCATATCGTCGGAATCGCTTCGGAGCCTCGTTGGTTTGCTCATTCGATTAAGGCCTATTCCTTCGTCAATCTACTGTTTTGCTGTGTTCTATGAGCTTGAAGATCACTTGAATTAGGTTGGAATAGACTGTGGCGTTGTTCTCCATAAAAAATTAGGAAATCACTAGAGAGAGAGATTTTACTGACTGTGGCGTTGTGTTCCAACCTTTGTTTGGATATGGAATTGGTGGATTGCTCTAGGTTTTCAACTACAACATAATGTGTTACAGCTAGCAAAACTATATTTTCATCGTGCCTAAGATGGTGGAGTTTTCGGGGAAAGAAGGATCGGATATTAGCTCTTCTATGATTCGACGAAATTTTATATTCAAATTGATTTTTGTAGGGTTTGTATTGATTTGGTTTCATTGATTTGGTTGATTTGAAGGAAATTTAGGGTTCATTTGGCTGAATTGATTTGGTTTGTATTGGTAAAAATCAAGCATATGAATGGTGAGAGAGAGAAATTATCAATTTGAATGAAAAAATTGAAATATAACAGAATCTCGTATTGAATACAGTTGTGAAAGTGAAATATAATATGATCTCGTGTTATATTCAACACAAATATAACATGAGATCGTGTTAAATATAACACAAGATCGTATTGAATAATTGTGTTGAATATAACACGAACCCGTGTTATATTCAACACAAACTCGTGTTATATTCAACGCGAGAGGTAAAATCGTCACAAAAAGACAAAAGGACTATCCTGTAACATGTTTTTCAAAAAGATATATTTGGTAGTTTTGTCCTCATATGATGGCTTCTTAGTAACTGCCCCTATATTTATTTTCATCTTTTTTTTTAACCAAACAGATTTCTCTCACAAAACTGTATTAAGAAAACTGTTATTTATGAAAAATAAAAAAATGTTTTAAGCAAAAAAAAAAAAAAAGGAAACTTACAATGGGAGAAGAACAATCTCTACCAAAAAATAAAAAAATAAAAAAATAAAAAAATAAAAAAAATACACATAATTCTCAAAACATATAATGGGAATACATAGACACATAGAAATGAGAATAGAACAAATCAAATCTACTCATAAAAAATAGCTAATCTCAATCTGGCCAGATCTCGTAGTAGATTAAATTAAGAGACAAAGAGAATGAGAGAAAGCATACAGTACCATTGACAGCCATATCTGAACATCGCCAACCTTCATTGTCTCCAAAACACTGGTGTCTACCTTTGCAATTTTTTATTTTTTTTGATAATTAGGGTTCTCTAATTCAAAATGATGTAATATTTTAATTTTGAATTGCCGATTAATTCTAGGGAGAGAGGATAGAGAGTAACAACGGTGAAGAAACTGAACATCTTCTGAAGAGCTCAGAGAGTTGAGAATATTTGGAGTAGATTTTTAGATCAATAATCCTCAAGTATGGAGCACCATCCAAATAGATCGTAATGAAAAGGCACTCAGATCCCACCACTTAAGCTTTATAATAGAAGCATAACATAAAAAGAATCAAAATTTAAGGGCCCATTTGGTTAATTCGAGTTTAAATGCTTTGAATTTGTTGCTAAAAAGAGAAAAAATATGGAAATTTTACTTTAAAGTAGAAGATATTCAATGGTTATTTGGAGCAAAACCCATTTTGTCTTCAACACCCACAATACCATCAATCACAGAAACCCTTTAATTTTCCTCTTCCAAAACCCTAATTCCACCTCCGAAAAAACACAAAACAGAGGCTTTACCCAAACCAACCTCAGACACAACTCTTCATAGGGAGGGGCTAGATTTGAACTTGTACGGCCATCGTTGATCACAACTGGAGCAACACAGCTACATCATTGATTGTGGATGAACATATTTGAAAAAAGATGGGAGACCTACTTGACAATTTTGTAGGCGAGATCGACGATGATGGATGATAGCATGGCAACGTGGGGGCAGTGACGTGTGATGGTGTATCGGCGGTGGGTGAAGTTGGAGCGATGGAGTTATAAATGGCGATGGCACTCCAGCTGGTGACGGCGATGGCGAGTGACAGCTTGAGGTGGGGGTTGCAGTGGTGGCCTTCGAAGAGGATACGTGAGAGAGATAAGAAATATGAGAGAGTGAGGATGAAAAGATAAAGAAAGAGAGAGAGAGAGAGAGATAGAGAGTTGGGAGTTGGGTTTGAAGGTGTAGGTCATTAATAATTAAATTAAGTAAAACTGAGATAGGGAGGGAGGGTGAAAATTTTAAATTTTGAATTTTGAGTATTATGGATAGTTTGGCAGGGATAACTCTGCTCGTGGGGTTCGATGTTTTATTTCTTACACACAGCCGGTCCCAAGCCCGGCTAAAGGAGGAGGGTTGCGTTAAGTAGCTGACAGCCAACGAAAAACTTTGTCTGAACTTTTATGACATGAATCCAAAGATATTAAATATTGGGGCGTTCCCTACTAACAACGCACTACATTTCCACCACTCGGATGTAGTGAATAATAGGTTAAGGTGGGCTAGGGAGTTACCCGGAAGTGACGCGTCGTGTTTTTGCCCAGATACGGTGTCAAATGAACGAGGGTTGCCACATTATAGTGGACGGGTGTGGATAAAGAAGTTAGTCCCTGATAATAGGATTAGGTTGACAACTTGAAATATAGGAACGCTGATGGGTAAGACTCGAGAATTGGTAGATATGATGTGTAGGAGGAAGATTTATATTCTATGCTTGCAAGAAATTAAGTGGATTGGATAGAGGTCTAGGGAAATTGAGAGTATGGGATATAAATTATGGTATACAAGAAAGGACAAACATAGGAATGGGGTGGTCATCGTGGTAAATAGGGATTTAAAAGATAGCGGTGTTGATATTAGGAAAATTAGCGATAGGATGATGGTTACAAAGCTGGTGATTGGAGGGGAGGATTAACATTACTAGAGTGTACGCTCCCCAAGTTGGACTACAAGAAACTATTAGACGAGAATTTTGGGAGAAGATGGACGAAGTCATTCAAAGTATACCTAACCAAGAAAAAATATTTATTGGGGGAGACTTGAATGGACATGTCGGGACGAAAATGGGGACTTTCGAGAAAGTACATGGTCGTTATAGATTTGGGGAGAGGAATACAATGGGTGAGAAGATTATAGATTTTGCTATGGCGTATGATTTAGTTCTTCTAAATACATGTTTCAGAAAAAAGGATGAACACCTTATCACATTTAAGAGTGGTTAGAGGAATAGACAAATAGATTTTGTCCTTACTAGGACGAGTGATCGTTTAATATGTAAGGACTTTAAAGTCATACCCGGAGAGAGTATTTCTACCCAACATAGACTAATGGTAATTGATCTCAAGTTTCACGGGTGGAAATAGAAGTCTAAGATAAGTAGGCATGCAAGGATACGTTGGAGAGATATAAGAGGTGAAAAGATGGAGTTGTTTAAGAATAAAATTAGTAATGATGACTTATGAAAGAGATATAAGGATGTGAACAAAATGTGAATTGATATGGTGAGTCGTATTAGAGAGATAGGAAGAGAAGTTCTAAAAGTTTGTAGAGGAGAAGGACCACGATATAAAGAAAGTTAGTGGTGGAATGGGGAGGTCCAAAAATCTATTCGGGACAAGAAAATTTCTTATAAAGAATGACACAAATATCGAATTCGAAAGAGTTTGGAGAAGTATAAACGTGCAAAAGAGCCCGAAAAAAGTAATTAAGGAACCAAAATTTAGGGCATATGATAATTTATATCAAAAGTTAGATACAAAAGAGGAGAAAAGAATATATTTAAACTTGCTAGGCGACGTGAACGAAAGATTAGAGATATTAGAAGTGTCAAACACATCAAAGACACTAATGAAAAAGGTATTGGTGAAAGATGAGGAGATTATGGAAAAATGGAGAAGTTATTTTTATAATTTATTTAATGAGAATGATGTTGGGAAATCGAGACTAGAGTTGCCTAGTTTATCTTCAGATAAGATTTATAGGTTTCATATAAGAATTAGGGCTTCGGATGTTAGAATAGTACTAAGGAAGATGTGAATTGGAAAAGCATTAGAGTCAGATGAAATCCCTAAAGAGTTGTGGAAAAGTTTGGGAGATATTGGGATAGAGTGGTTGACTAGACTTTTCGATGACATTTTGAGAATTAAGAAAATGCCTCACGACTGGAGGAGGAGTATCTTAGTGCTGATCTATAAAAATAAAGGGAATGTTTAAAGTTGCACGAACTATCGGGGCATAAAACTTATAAGTCATACTATGAAACTTTGAGAGAGAGTGATAGAATATAGAATAAGACATAAAAAGAGCATAGAAGAGAACCAATTTGGATTTATGCCCAGCCGATCAACTACTGAAGCTATCTATTTACTCAGGAGATTAATGGAAAAATATAGAGAAAAGAAGAGAGATTTACATATGGTATTTGTAGACCTAGAAAAAGCTTATGATAGGATACCCAAAGAAGTTTTGTGGTGGGTGCTAGAAAAGAAACAGGTATCCAATGTGTACATCGAGGTAATTAAGGATATGTATGAAGGTATAGTTACTAGTGTTCGAACAAGAGGAGGCAATACTTGTGCATTTTCTATTAATATAGGCTTACATCAAAGATTATCTTTAAGTCCTTACCTCTTCGTTCTAGTGATGGATGAGCTCACAAAACATATTTAAGATGGAGTACCTTGGAGTAGGTTGTTTATAGATGACATCATATTAGTGACGAAAGTAGAATAGGTCTTAATACTAAATTAGAAAGATGGAGAGAAGCATTAGAGTCTAAAGGTTTGAAGATTAGCATAGTTAAGACGGAATACATGCATTGCAATTTTAGTAATGTCTGGAGAGACGGTGGTGCGGTCAAAATTAGAGACGAAGAAGTGCTGAAGGTTGATCATTTTAAATATTTAGGTTTAATGATTCAGAGCAATGGTAAAATCGAGGAGGATATTACGCATAAAATCAAGGCAGGTTGGTTAAAATGGAGAAGTGAAGTTGGAGTGATTTGTGATCGTAGGATTTCGTTAAAACTTAAAGGAAAATTCTACAAAACTACTATAAGACCAGCGCTTCTTTATGATTCAGAATGTTGGGTGGTAAAAACGAATCGTGTCCAAAAAATTAGGGTGATAGAAATGAGGATGCTGCGGTGGATGAGTGAGAAGACGAGAATAGATAAAATTAAGAATGAAACTATTAGAGAGAATTTAGAAATAACACTCACCAAAAAGAAATTAGAGAAAATCGTTTACGATGGTTTGGGTATGTGCATAGAAGACTCATAAAAGTCCCAGTGAGAAAATGTGATTTAGTTCAAGTTTAGGAGACTACTAGAGGGAGAGGTAGACTTAAGAAGACGTTGGATAAGACTATTAGAAATGATTTAGCGACATTAAACCTGACGGACAGGTGATAGGTGTAAATTACCTATCTATTTCCAAACTGAACTTGTTAGTATTCGAGTATGTTTAGTACGTTTTATTATGTTTTAATTCGTTTATATTCTTTTTGCCATAAAACATGTATTTAGGGTGAAAAGAGACTAAAACGGTCATTATGCGGTCAAATCGGATCAAGAATAGTGGAAGAACGGTGGGAAAACAATCAAGGAGGTAATATTCTGAAAGAAGCCCACCGCTGCGGCGTCCAGACCACCGTCGTGGCGGTAAAAATGTAGAGAAGGGCCTATACATACTGTAAACTCACCGCCTAGGCGGTGAAGCGACAGAGAATTCCTGAATTCATCGCCTCTTCCATCGCTACGACGATCTTTGAACCGACATACTCACCGCCGCAGCGGTCCCTCTGCAGACAGATTAAGATATTTAGGATATTTTGGGATATTTTTGAGCCTATATATATATATATCCTCCCTTCTCCTCCAAACAAAAGGTTAAACGTTTTGGGAAGTCTTGAGAGCTCCGAGGCCATTCGACCAAGGGAAGATCACGTTGTAAAGAAAGATGAAGCGTTCTCGAAAAGGTTTTAGCGTCGGATCTTTGGATAAACGGCTAGTTTCCTCGTTTCTCTATTTCTCTCTTAGGTTTGGTTGAATGTTTGCATATGTTTAACTCGTTTCTAGTTGTATATAGGGCCACGACCATGTTTAGCTAAACATATATTGTCTAGGGCTTGATTGAATTCATGAAAACGTTGTTTATATAAAATCGATGTTTTGTTAGTGGTTGTTCATGTTTATCTGATTTTGTTTGCCATGTTGTAATGTTTATTATGCTTGTTACGATATATCAAGAATACGGGGTTTAACACTCGGGAGAGGTAACCTCGAATTCGGACTAGGGTAAACACAACGTGACGATCCAATAACTCGGGAGGGAGTTGGAAAGTGTGCAATCAATGACGTTGGTTCACGACTCATGTGACTATGTGTTTGAAAAGATGTTTGAGGGGGACCTCAGCGTCAACGCGAAGTCATATATTCATTCGCTTTACACTCGAAAGAGGGAGTGAGCGAGTTATAGATACAAAGATTGTCGGATATAATAAACAACATTAATGAAAATAGATTGAAACGAACACGTTTAAGTGAACGATATTGATCCCTAGGAAATAATTCCCATAAACGTCCTACCAATATATTAGTATAATTAGATAAATTAGTATTGTAGTATTAGTATTTATTAATTAAATACCATTTTTATCACCTAGATAAAGTCGAGTTATGATAATCGCGATACTCGACGATATTCTCAACCAATCCCCGTGAACACGATACCCCTATTTTCCCAACTTATACTAAAACTTGACCTATACGCTTGCGGTGAAAGTGGCTACGCTTAATAGCGGCCACCAACAGGATGGCTCTTGATCGATCTCTATGGCGTAAATGGATTCATGTAGCCAACCCTACATAAGTGGGATAAAGGCTTAGTTATTGTTGTATGGTTAGTTTGGGAGGGATATTAGGATCACCATAGTGGGTTAATCTGGACTGTTGTTTAGATAAAGGGATAAAGAAGGGCTGAGATTTATCTAGAGAGTTTGTATATTGTGTTTTGTAAGATTGAATATATATATATATGAAAATAGTTTTTCTTTGTTTTTGATTTGTTATATTACTTTCTCTTTTCCATCATAACAATTAACTTTCTTTTTCTCTGGGTTTTTTTTTTTTTTTTTTGTAATTATTCAGTAGGAGTGTTTATAGCTTTAAATATAATATGTGTGTGTGTGTGTGTGTATATATTATATTTACAATTTTAATACAAATATTCAAATTATGAAAAAATTAATTTATCTTAAAAATTCTAAATTTTATTAAAATAGTAATTTCTAGTATTTCGTTGACTAATAATATTATTAAAATTGGTTAATATTTTTTAGAAAGATTAAATTAATAATTAGATTAACTTTGTAATTTTTGTTACAATATTTTATATACTAAATATTGATTTAAGAAATGGGACATCTAATAAATTTCGTATAATTAAGAAAAATTGAGAATGAGAAAAATTACATTTTAGTATTAAATTTCGTATAATTAAGAAAAATTGAGAATGAGAAAAATTACATTTTAGTATTACGCATTTCACGTCATATTAGAGTTATTTAGTTAAATTATTAGTTTAAGTCTTGTCGTTATTAGATTCACAAGCAACACCGACTACGTTAATATTACGACAATAGCATAATAGCGGTGCAAATATCAAGGTAAGTATACTATGATAGTTACAATTTATTTATTTATTCCCAAGCGGATTTTGATAGTTTTTGAGTATTTTTATAGCGTTTTATTAGGTTTTAATATGTTTTTATTTATTTTGTTATAAATTAGGTATTTGGGGTGAAAATGGACTAAAACGGTCCATAAATTAGCAAGGCCGTGGAAGAACGGTGGAGGAAAAAAGTAAAAAGGTCAAATTTTGAACCTGCATCCACCACTACAGTAGTGAAACCACCGCTATAGTGGGGAAAATACAGAGAGTTGCTGAAAGCTCTACCACTGTAGCGGTCAGGCCATCGCTGCAACGGTCCATATGTAGAGAGCTCCACCGCTGCAGCGATCACTCGCCAGAAACCTACCAACCTCTCCACCGCTACAGTGGTCAGTGCCAGATTTTTTAGGATATTTTATGATATTTTGAATCCTATAAATATCGTCCCTCTTCTCCCTAAACATGGGGTAGACGTTTTTGGGAGTCTTAAGAGCTCCAAGGCTATTCGACCAATAGAAAATCACCACGCGAAGAAGGAGGAAGCGTTCTCGGAGCAGTTTTAGTAACGGATCTTCGGATAACAGCTAGTCTCCTTGTTTTTATCTTTCTCTCTTAGATTTGGTTGAATGTTTGTATATATTTAGCTCATTTTTAGTTGTATATAGGGCTACGGCCATGTGTAGCTAAACATATATTGTTTAGGAACTGATGTACTTCACAAAAACGTTGTTTGAATAAAATTGATGTTTTATTAATGGTTATTCATGTTTATCCGATTGTGTTTACCATTATTCCATGTTTATATACTTGTTATGATATACTGAGAATACGGAATTTGACACTCGGGAGAGGTAACCCCAGATTCAGATTAGGATTTAAACACAACGCGACGATCTAATAACCCGAGAGAGAGTTTGAAAGTATACAATCCATGACGTTAGGGCGAGACTCATGTGACCAAGTGTCGTATAGACGCTCAAGGGGGACTTCGGCATTGACGCGAAGTCACATATTCATTCACTTTACACTTAGGAGAGGTAGTGAATGAGATTTCGATACCGAGATTGTCGGATAGGATGAACGCTATTAATATAAACTAGATTGAAACAAATATGTTTAAGTGAACGAAGTTAATCCTTAGGCAATAATTTTCAATAAACATCATACCACTATATTAGTATAATTAGGTTAATTATTTTAACTTAGTTTAGTATATTTTATTATAAAAACTACATTTTTATCGCCTAAATAAAGTTAGGTTATGACAATTACGGTACTTAACGATAATTTACACCAATCTCTGTGGATACGACAACCCTTACTCTTCCCACTCTACTAAAATTTGACCTGTACACTTGCGGTTAAAGTAGAGATGTATTTATGTGCTACCATACTATCTTCTATGTAAATTGTCAAATTATATTTTCGTACTAAATAGTGAAAAGAAAAGATTTATTAAAATGGATTATTTTATAATGTTATGTGGATCACGTAAAATGTTAAATGTGGAAAGTAATTTTTATTATTATATTACTATACCATAGTGTGATTTCGATAGGTGGGCATGTCTTGCGGGATATTATTGGCCCTAAAAGGAGGAGGTGTCCTATAGGACGTTGTATTGTGACCTGACAGGAAAACAAGTCCTAGAAGTGGTTAATATACATTGTTGTTGTTGTTGTTGATGATGATGATGATGATTATCATTATAATATGGTGATTTATACCACGTGTTGG
This sequence comes from Eucommia ulmoides, assembly GCA_016647705.1. NCBI lineage: Eukaryota > Viridiplantae > Streptophyta > Magnoliopsida > Garryales > Eucommiaceae > Eucommia > Eucommia ulmoides. Next base: position 30,644,593 of record CM028339.1, read on the forward strand.
CTCTTACTATTGGAGATATTGAATGAATCTAACACTGATGGAAACCTTAGATTGCATAGTTGTACAATTTACGGTACCATTATAACTCTCGATCGTGAGGTGAAACGATCATAAGGCTAATAAAGAAGTATGTGTGTGATGTTTTATTATATATCAAAATAATTTGGCCAGTTGATTTAAATTAAATGTTTTATTCGAATGATATATGTGAAAAATTAATATTACTCAAGTGTGCGGTTATGTTTATATTTTGAAAAGTGGTGTTTGATAAATATACTTAATCCATAAATTATTTTTATATTACAAAGACAATACACTGATAAAAATATTTTGTCTCAGATACTTCAATTAGAGAGAGGTCCACTATTGGTGTTAGGTAGAGTCAAAGAATGTTGTGACTTTTGAGGCTGTTAGGATAGCTGTTGGAAGCGAGTGGTTTGAATTTTTTTTGTAGTTTTGTTACGGAATAGTTGGTTATGTATAATCCCTAAATATTGAGTGGGTAAACATATTTTGAAAAACTATGTCAATTGATGTTTAGTGTATATTTGTTATTCGTTAGGTAACATCAAGTCGAGATCACGCCTAGCCTTGGGTTTGGGACCAGGGGTGGGGTGTGACATTAAAACTATAGGTCCAAAATGAGATTTCAGACAAACTTCAAGTGTACAAAGTGTCAAAACCCCTTAAAAATATAATCTTTTTAAAAAAGAAAAACATTATAACTATAGGTCCAAAATGAGATTCCAATCAAACTTCAAGTGTACAAAGTGTCAAAACCCCTTAAAAATATAATGTTTTTGAAAAAGAAAATTTGAATATTTGTATTTTGTGAGAAGAATCTAATAGTTTGATATTAAAATTATTTTAAATCAATTATTTTTTAATTTATTTTTTATTTTTTGTACAATCCAAACACCCTCTATGATTCTCTAGGTAGTGTTTCTAATTTTCCGATTTTACTTCTATTGGACGTGAAATTGTTTGGTAAAACAATTGGGGAGAATTTTTCACCCCCAATTCTGAAATGGTTAAATTAAATTAAACAATTTACCCTTTAAATTACAAATCACTTTTTTTCCATCTTAATATTTTAATTTTATCATATTATTTCTTCGATTTTCGTTTTTATTTTTATAATTGGTCCTTTAAATAAATAATAGGAATATTTAGACTCGAGGATAACCTAAAGTGATATTTGGGCAGAGCCCAACGTTTAGTTATAATGGGCCCATTATTTTCATTGGACTGGACTCAGCCCACAAGTACAGGTGAAATATCAAATAACAATCAATAACACTTTCCCACCCTATTTTTTGACCCTCCCAAATGCGTAGGCGATGATAGGATCAGAAGATCCTGAATAAATAAGAGAAATATTCTGAATAATCGGCTCTGGAAAAACCAAAGCAAAAGAGGATTATATATAAGACCAGTAGAAGGTTTGTTACAAAAGATCTTTACACGTGGTAGAGAATCTTTACCAAAAAGAATAACAAACTAACAGAATTGTAGAAGGAGTAAATAGAAAATACAAAGAAAAAATAAAAATAAAAATAAAAGAAATAACAATAAGCATATATTACTCAATATTCTCCCCTCAAACTGAAGGGCAATGTAGCATTGTCAGTTTGTGACAAAGACTAAGGAACCTGGAGCTGGACAAAGGCTTAGTCATGATATCAGCGAGTTGGTTGTCAGAAGGCATATAACAAATGAGTAGAGAACCACGAACTTCTTGTTCTATGATAAAATGATAGTCAACTTCAATACGTTTTGTGCGAGCGTGCATAATCAAGTTGGCTGCAAGGTAAGTAGCACTAATATTATCACAAAACAACAACGGTGGAGAAAGAGAAGTAAGAGAAAACTCTTGGTGTAATGCTTCAATCCAGATTACTTCAATAGTAGTATTAGGGAGTGCACGATACTAAGACTCAGCGCTAGAACGAGAAACCATAGATTGTTTAGCGACAGACCACAAAACAAGATTAGATCCAACAAAACAACAATAACCCCCTGTACTTCGTCGATCATCAAGAGAACTTTCATAGTCAACGTCAGTGTAAGCAGTAATACTAAAAGATGCAGAGGGAGAAAAAGTGATGCGAAAAGTGGACGTGCCCTTCAAATACAAAAGAAATATGGACTAAAGTAGGCTTGTGCATAAATAAAGAAACTTTGTTGACAGTGAAACATGAATTTGGTCTGGTGATTGTACAATATTGTAATGCACCAACTAAGCTTCGATATTCAGTAGGATCATGCAGCAGATCACCATTAAATTGAGATAGAACAATAGTTGAAGACATAGGAGATGAGATTGGCTTACAATCTGTCATATTAGCGCGGGCTAGAAAATCACCTATATATTTGTGTTGGCATAAATAAAGATCAGATGCAAATCTAGAAACATGAATACCAAGGAAAAAAGGCAATTCACCCAAATCTTTTTAAAAAAACACATGCCGTCAAGATAAGTAGTAAGAGACTAAATCTTTGAAGAATCATTTCCTATGATGAGAATATCATCAACATATACAAATGTAATCAAGATAATGGAAGAATGTTACCAAACAAACATAGAGGAGTCAGTATACGAGCTTGGGAAACCCCAAAGAAGTAAAGCCTTGCTAAGTAAAGAATACCATGCACATAGACTTTACTTAAGTCTATATAAGACATTTTTAAGTTTACAGACATATTATGGATGAGTAGGATCCACAAAATCAGGGGGTTGAGACATGAAAACATGTTCATCCAATTCTCCATTTAAAAATACATTATGGACCTCCAATTGACGAATTAGCCAATTTTGAGATAACGCAATACTTAGAACAATACGAATGGTAGTCAGTCTTACCACAAGATTTGAGGTTTCAAAGTAGTCGAAGCCAAATGTTTGATTGTAACCTTTCACGACAAGGCGGGCTTTATACCTTTCACCAAACCATCATATTTTAATTTAATACGATAGACCTAGCGACAACCAATGATTCGATGACCAGAAGGGGTGGGAACTAATTCCCAGGTAGAATTTTGCATCAGGGGATCAACCTCAGACTACATAGCTTGCTGCCATTCGATATGTTTTACAGCTTGGTAAAAATGATGAGGTTCAGTTAATGAAGCCACAACAATGAAAGATGTGTTAAGAAACAATTTAAGCTTTTCAATACTATATTTGGACCTAGTTACCATAGGATGACAATTGACAGCGAATGGAGGCTGATGAATCTGTACGCCAGATGATGCATCAGGAACTTGATCCAAAGTACACGACAATGAAGGTTCCTTAACTTCAATCCTACAATCTGTAGAAATTAAAGAAGGTCCTTCTTCTGGTTGAGTGGGAGTTTGAGACAAGTTAGGCTCAGGGAATCTAATAGGAGAAGAAATGGAAGGAATATCCGAATGAGAGGAGATTATAGGTTACAAAGAAGGAGGAGGAAGTAAAGAAGAAGTGGGGGTAGAATAAACAATGGTAGAGGAAGTAGAGGACAATTTAGATGAAGTAGAAAAATGAAGAAAGGACACATTAAAAATAATGTGACAAGAAATACTAACTCGATCTGTAATAGAATGGAGACATAGATAGCCTTTGTGATTAGAATTGTACCCCACAAACACATATTGATATGAACTAAATTGGAGGTTATGAGAATTGTAAGGGCGTAGAAACGAAAAATAGGCACAACCAAATATATGGAGAAAAGAGGAAGAGGAAGATTTCTTTAATTGAACTTGATATGGAGAGATATTAGAAAGTAATGAAGTGGGAAGCAAATTGAAGTTTTTTTTTATGGTAGTGTTGAATTGAAGTAAGAAGTGGTTTCAAATTTAGAATGCGAAAGATATAACCAAGTGAAGCAAGAATAATAATAAATAAACAATAGGAAATATTAGGCACCAGTGATGAAGGTAATTGGGGATGGTCCCCATAACTCAAAATAAACTAATTGAAAAAGAGCAGTAGCCCGTGATTCAGAATGAATAAACTGTAAATGATGACTTTTTGATAATTGACAAGCATTACGAAATTAAGAATGTAATGAAACTTTAAGATTACAAGAATGTAATACTTGTTGAACTATATTATGAGATAGGTGAGTGAGGAGTTAATACCACACAGTTGCTTTAGTGTCTCGAGCAAAAGGAGGGACAGATAAGGAGGCTGAAAGAAAAACTAGAGGTGGAAATGAGAAGTGTCCGGAAACTTGAAAAGATAAACCAAGTTGATAGAGACCATTATGGGGTGAGCCTTTAAGCATAGTGTTATTCGAAGAACGACCCTCCACAAAGAAACAAGAAGGGTGAAACTCAACAAAAACATTATTATCGAACAGACTTTAGGAACACTAATAAGTCGTTTTGCAATAGCAGGAGCATGGAGAACATTCAATTATTTAACAAGTTGCATAGAAGAGGATAAGGAAACTTTACCAACATGATTACTTGATATCATCTTACCATTACCCATTATTGCCTTTTCAGATCCAGTATAAGGCTTGGGATCAGTTGGAGTTCCTAATTCTGGCGTGAAATGGTGTATTGTGCTTGAGTTAAGATACCAAGCATAGTTAGGAATGCTTTGTATAGCAGTAGCCATCATTGCTGACATAGGAAAATGAGATGAAGTAGTCGGATGAGTGGGAGAGTATTTTTGTGTTTGGAGAAGTGGGATGGATGAGGTAGCAAACGGAGAAGGGTATTGTAAATTGGCCCGATGATAGCACTTGTAGGCCATATGGCCCATCTCAACACATATTTGGCATTAGGGTTTTTGGTTGGGAGAAAAGTGGGCTTTCGAATTCCAAGTTGGATTTGGATTGAAAAGAGAGTGGCCTAGTAAGCCAGCATTTGAATTTGGACAAAGTTGGTTAAAGAGATTGATCTCCGAAAATGGGTAAAGGTACAGTTAGAACCTCGTCCATAAGATAAATAGAAACCTTTGGAAAGAAGATAACTCCTCGGGAATTTCTGAAACCGACGATTATCAGTAACCGTCATCAGATTTTTCTGAGCAAAGTTGAGATTCAACACAGTGTTGTGTTGTTCCAGCCTATATTCAAATGTATGAAGAAGGTTGTAAACTTCTTCTAGTGGGGGTTCGTCTGCACAATTCTAGAAGGACGTAACGTTTGAGTCGTACTCCTCTCCCAATCTGTCAAGAGTGTACATCAACTTATCACGATAAGAAAGAGGTTTGCCAATGGCGAAAAATCTATCAAAAACACTCTTGATCTTGCAAGATAATCTAAAACTGATATTCTATCTTTCTTAATTTTATGAAGCAGGTATTTAAGTCCCATCGTGGTAGGAATTGAAGGAGATTCATATGTGCGCAATAGATCTAGCCAAGCTTCTCTTGCAGTCTTGAATTCAACAATCTTACCCATTATTGATTATGAGAGATAGGCATAGATCCAACTCATGGTTACTCTATTAAGACGCTCCTATTGAATGAATTTCTGATTGACTTTGGTTTTGGCAATGTCAAGAAATTTTGCGGGAATATTCTGTTCGCCTTCAACAAATTCTTTAAGGCCATTTGCAATTATGACATTTAGAAGGTGGTTCTTCCGTATCAACATATTGTGTTCATCCAGTTTTACTATAATGGTAAGAGTGAGTGATGGTAAATTATGGATTTGAAAACCAGTAAGATTATTATTATCGATCAACTTATTGATATTCTTACCAAACCTCTAGCTGAAGATCAATTCGTGAAAATTATTCGAGATTTAGGTATGGTTAGGCATAACGATATATGCCTAGAGTGATCTTTTTTGTTCTCCGCCCTCATTTTTTGAGATGACAAAGGGAGAGAAGTTGATGTTTAATGAGTAGTTGATATTTAGTGATTTATATGTCTACGTATTGTTGTAATACCTCAAAAATTTATATTTTAAAAAATATTATTTTATAATTTTTGGATTATTTTATAAATTTATGGCATAAATAATATTTGATAATTTTTGGGGAGTGATAAGTGTAAATTACCTATCTATTTCCAATCCGAACATTTTTAGTTTTCGAGTATGTTTAGTACATTTTAATATATTTTTATGTGTTTTTGTCTAAATCAGGTGTGTCGGGTGAAACGGTATGAAAACGGATGCTAAATGATGATATCGAATCAAGAACGGTGAAAGAACGGTGAAAAAACAAGCACGAGGACAATATTTTGAAAGGCAACCCACCGCCGCGACGGTGAAAATGCAGAGAGGTGTTTTTCTTGCTGAACGTCCACCGTCACAGCGGTGAGAATCATCGTCGCGGTGGTAAAACTGCAGAGAGGTCTTGAATCCATCGCTGACTCCACCGCCTAGGCCAAGATCAAACCGACTTACCTCACCGCCGCGACGGTAAATCCATTGCCACCGCGACGATCACTTCTACACAGATTTAGATATTTTCTCTATTTATACCCCTTCCTCTCCTTCCCTCTGGCCATTAGAGCTCTATAGGACTTAGGATATTTTAGAGAGAGGTTTTGGGAGTGCTTAACCAATTCTGAAGGAGAAGAACACGTTGCGATTAAGGAGAAGTGATCCCGAAGCATTTTTAGCTACAAATCCTCGGACTAGGCTAAGTTTCTTTCGTTTCTTTTTTTATTTCTTAACTCCTGTAGTTAGTTGAGCATGTTTAGCTTTGTTTTCATTATATAACCGGCTATGGCCATGAGTTAAATGGGTTTTTATCTAGGGATTAATATATTTATAAAAATGTTGATTGTTTGAGTATGTATTTTGTTAATGTGTATTTTATAATAATTTCGATTGTGTTTTCCATGTTGTAATGATATTATGCTTGTTTAGATAATTAGAGAATACGGGGTTTGACACTAGGGAGAGGTAACCCCAAATTCGGACTCGGGTAAACACACGACAATCTAACGACCCGGGAGGGCATTAGAAAGTGTGCAATCAATGATGTTGGGGCGAGACTCACGTAACCTAGTGTCGTTAAGACGTTGAGGGAGACTTATTCATTGACGCGAAGTCATGTATTCACTCGTCTTACACTCGGGAGAGGTGGCGAGTGAGTTTACGAACCGAGATTGTCGAATACCCGAACGCCATTAATGTAAACTAAAACGAGACGAAGCATGTTTTTGTAAACAAAGTTAATCCCTAGGCAAGATTTTCCCTAAACATCTCATAATAATATTAGTATAGTTAATTTAATTAGTTTAATTAATTTAGTAGTAGTATTTATTAATTAAATTAAATTTGTTTTAGCCTAGATAAAGTTAGGTTATGACAATTACGGTACTCGATAATAGTGACAACCAATCCCTATGGATACGATAACCCTAACTGTCCCGATCTATACTAAAACTTGACCTCGTATACTTGCGAGTGAAAGTAGCGACGTATTTACGCGCTACCAAGTTTTTGGTACTGTTGCCAGGGATTGTATTTTTTATTATTATAGATATTGTGAGTAAATGGCCAAATTTTACTTTAGGCATTTCTTTTGTGTATAAATATTTCTTTGTAGTTTTTTTTTTTTTTTCGGTAGAGTGCTTGAAGATGGTAGATCAATAGGTACTCTTGCAATTCTTTCAATAGGATTTCAAGCCATTTTACTATGCTTGGGATCATTAAAAGGAATTGTTGTTCCGATTTCCGAACCAAGATTTCCCGAGGGAATGTCAGCTCATGAATTTTCTCAACGGGTTATAAGCCGCAACCAGAATATGGGTGGAAAGAGGAAATGATACCCCTTCTTTCTACAACCTAACCATGGACGAAGCCGTTTAGTCATTGGAGGAAATGGCGGCCTATGATTATCAGAGTTGGAATCATTCACTGGGTCACCAAAGCTCGGGGGATTTTTCCAACACGACGGCACCATTGCTAGACATTCCGAACCAAGATGATAAGTCTTCTCCCAATCTGGAAGAAATGCTCGCAACCGTTATAGGAGAGACTCAGAGATTATTGAGGGAGATGCATGACCGGAGCAACGAGCATGAGGATCATCTTGATCATATCGAGATGGTTTGCACCGACATCAATGAGACTGTAACGTCTTTGCACATGGAAATCGGTTATCTTCTTTGCTTTGTTGAGCTCAAGACGAAAGTGGTAGCACTAAGAGGTGAGCAAGCCAATTCCAATTATGAAAGTCATCGTGAAGAACCGGAGACGAGCGGGAAGAGCTTGGGAGAATATGTTGAAGATTCGAATGAAGAGGAGACCCAAGTATGGTTTAGCGATGAAAATTCACATATTAATCGTTGTGAATTTTCACCTTTCGAATTCTAGCTTGTGACGCTGTAGTCGATCCAAGATGATCACATCTACGAGGATCCGATGTGGCTCACTTGTCCTCCGCCACCAATAGTAAAATCCTTTCATGCCCACTAAGTACATGAACCGGTGAGGCGAATCTTTGAAAGCCCAAGCCATCTGATAGGTGTAAATTACCTATGTATTTTCAATCCGATTTTGTTAGTTTTCATGTATGTTTATAGTCATTTTTATATATTTTATTATGTTTTTATTCTTTTTGTATAAATCAGGTATCAGGGGGCGATCGACGTTTCTAGCGACAAATCTTCGAATATCGGCTAAGTCGCTCGTTTCTTCTCTTTGTTTTCTTTATTTAGGTAGTTGTTGAGCATGTTTACACCATTTTACATTGTATACATGGTTATGGCCATTAGCTAAACATAGGTTGTATAGGGATTATAAATATAATTTATGAAAACGTTGTTTAGTTGAGTTTGTGTTGTGTTTGCGATTGTTCTTTGTTATGTTGATTGTGTGTACCATATTGTTTGTTTATATTGCTTAGATTTATATATCGAGAATACGGGGTTTGACAAATCCCAGATTCAGACTATAATAGACGAATGTCACAATCCTATAACCTGGTCGGGGTTTAGATTGTGGACAATCGATGACGTTGGGCCAAGACTCACATGACCTAGAGTCATTAAGAAATTGAGGGGGACTTCGGCATTGACGCGAAGTAATGTATTCCCTTGTCTTACACTTGGGAGAGGTGGCGAGGGAGTTTTAGAACGGAGATTGTCGATAGGGTAAACACAACGCGACGATCCAATAACCCGGGAGAGAGTTGGATTGTGTGCAATCAATGACGTTGGGGCGAGACTCACGCGGCCTAGGATCGTTAATATGTTTAGGGGTACTTCTTCGTTGACACGAAGTCGCGTATTCCCTCGTCTTACACTCGGGAGAGGTGGCGGAGGAGTTTACGAATAGAGATTATCTTATTAGTCGAACGTCATTAACATAAACTAAAATAAGACTGAACACGTATTCGTAAATGAAACTAATCCCTAGATAACCTATTTTCTCAAAACTATCCCATATTAATATTAGTGTTAGTATAGTTAAATTAGGCTATATTAGTATTAGTATTAATTAATTATATTGTATTTTTGTCACCTAGATAAAGTTAGGTTATGACAATCGTGGTATTCGATAGTAACAACACCAATCCTTGTGGATACGATACCGGACTGAAAGGTCCACTATACTAAAACTTAATTCGTACACTTGCGGCAAAAGTGACAGCGCTTATTTAGCAGCCACCAAGTTTTTGGCGCCGTTTCCAGGGATTAGAAAGAGTATTACTATTGATATTGTGAGTAAATAACTCGATTTTTAGTTTTGTTTTTGTTTCCAACAGGATGCTTGTAGAAGTTATATCGACAGGTACTCTTGTGTTCATTTCATTGAAAAATCTTGCCAATCTTGAGGGCATGTGTTGGGCCAAGGACAATAAACTGAGCGCTTCTTGGGAGGCAACCCAAGGTAAAAAATAAGTTAGATGCATCTCCGTCAATTTGAGTTGGAGGTGAGATATTCTCGCCTCCCAACTATGTGTTCTAAACCCCCGTATTCAATATCATGCTTTATGCTTTCATTGGGATCGTTGACGGTTTGTTTGGACACCACCTGTGTTGAGTTGGTGGTGATATGTAGTATGTTTTAGTATGTGTTCATGTTTTTAGTTATATTTTACTGTTTTTATCGTATGCATGTTTGTTTAGGATTAATTTGTTTAGATTAGTTGTGTTTTGTGTTGAGTTTTGACGTCATCTAGGCCTATACCCAATGATGACTCTGTCCCCTGATTGTTTTGAGGTTGAGCGTAAAGCTCATTCATGTATGTTCTGTGTGCTTAACGTATCGTCTTAGTAAAAGTTATTGTGGATCCTAAATGCACGAGCACGTAAACTCAATATAGCACTATCTAATTGATTTGAAACCGATTATCCTTCCCTCAATTTCATGACAATAGGGATTCTAGAACTTGATTTGGGGGAAATTCGAGGCGAAATCCTAGGCGAGGTTGCTTTGGAGATATGATTTAGGCATTCATTTGATCGCTTGAGCCTTTTAAGCTTACCATGATAAATCATTACCCTTTGTTACCCTGTCGAAGCCTAAATGCCATTTCAATTCTGAACACTTAACAAATACCCTACTCGATTGAACTTTTTACAAACTTTTATCGCTAAACAGAAGGCATAATTTGAGTGAATCAAGTTAGCATTTCGCTACTTGATGTGAGCGGTTGGGTTTAGGTCGAAATTCTAATTGGTTCGGTATTCGAGTACTTGCTTGTTGTTTGTCATTCATATTTTTTGTGCAATCCTAAAGTTGTAAGAATTTGAATACGCTTTAGGGGTGTGTTACTTAATCATTTTTGCACACTTCTAAAATTGTAAAAATTCGAATGAGTTTAGGTGTGTGTTAAAAAAAAATCGTTTCTTTTTTACATGACAAGTGAGTACGACGTTCTTAAACGTTTGTTCATGGTCGTTTCTAAATAAACTATGGGGTTTCGAGTGTGAGTGTTCCAAGCGATGTGCCTCAGGTAACGTCAAGATAACGGCGTTAACCTATTTTCTATTCCAAAATACCCTTGGCCATTATTCCAAAACCAAACCAAGCCCTATTGATCTTTTTGAACCTTCGAGCCTACATTAGTGGAGAATCGATCCCAGGTCAGGCGTATAGATTCCCTTTACCTTAAAGGTTTTAGTCATGATCTTTATTTAGGGATAATCCCATCTAATCAATGGATAGTAGTATATTTGAGTTTAATCACACACACTTAAATAAGATCTAGAATGGCGCTTACTATTTTTGAACGTTGAAATTCTAGAATACCACATGGTGTGATTTATGCTTGAACTTGATACGATTGGGGGCCGACGAGGAAAAATCTTCCGGCCGGTAGATGATAATCAAAACTTACACATTTTTGTTTTTAATGTTTTTCATTTGTAGTTTTTAATTTCGTAATTAGTTTGTACATTTTCTTGTATTGTATGGGTGTTTTGCTCGAGGACTAGCAAAATTCTGAGTTTGGGGGTATTTGATAGATATAAATTACCTATGTATTTCCAATTCGAATTTGTTAGTTTTCAAGTACGTTATAGTTATTTTTATATGTTTTTATTCTTTTTGTATAAATCAGGTGTGTGGGGGCAAAAATATAGGAAACTGGAGTGAAAACGATGAGATCGAACCGAAGGTGAGTTGAAGTTACGGTGGATAAACAAGCTCGGAGGCAAAAATATGAAACAAGCCCACCGCTTAGGCGTCCAGACCTCCGCCTAGGCAGTGAAGATGTTGAGAATGACAAAAGGCTATTGACAGCCCACCGCCTAGGCAGAAAATTCCTCTGCCTAGGCGGAAACCCCAGTAGAAACATTTCCAAGTCCACCGCCTACTTCTTCGCCTAGGCAGTCACCAAACTTGCAAAGCCGGTACAGGTTCTGTAACTTCAAGGATATTTTGGACTATGGTGTAATCTTATTTTTGAAACACTCCAAACATGGAAGTTGTATATCTTTTTCTTAGAGTTCTATAGGTTTTTGAATCACCTCAATCGGAATTCGGATGAAGAAGTTACAGTCAAAATAAAATGCAAACCTGCAGTAACTTCGCCTAGGCGGATATTCCACCGCCTAGGCGGAAAAACGGAAAAACGTTAATCGACCTAACTTTGCCTAGGAGAAAACCTCTGCACAGTGAGATATTTTTGAGATATTTTTTGGCCTATTTATACCCTTCTCCCATCCTCTCTTCTGATCTTCTTCAGCTCCTAAGGCCTTAGGCCATGTTTTAGGGTTAGATTTAGGGATTTTTTAGGGAGAGCTCTCCACCTAAGGTGGAGGATCAACGAGGAAGCGATCGATTGACGTTTCTAGCGGAAAATCTTCGGATATCGGCTAAGTAGCTCATTTCTTTTCTTTGTTTTCTTCATTTTGGTAGTTGTTGAGCATGTTTACGCTATTTTACATTGTATACATGGTTATGGTCATTGGCTAAACATAAGTTGTATAGGGATTATAAATATAATTTATGAAAACGTTGTTTAGTTGAGTTTGTATATTGTTTGTGATTGTTCTTCATTATGTTGATTGTGTGTAACGTCTTGTTTGTTTATATTGCTTAGATTTACATATCGAGAATATGGGGTTTGACAAATCCCAGATTCGGACTAGAATAAACGAACGCCACAATCCTATAACCCGGTCGGGGTTTAGATTGTGGACAATCGATGACGTTGGGGCAAGACTCACTGACCTAGAGTCGTTAAGACGTTGAGGGAGACTTCGATGTTGATGTGAAGTCACGTATTGCCTTGTCTTACACTCGGGAGAGGTGATGAAGGAGTTTTAGAACGGAGATTGTCGATAGGGTAAACACAAAGCAACAATCCAGTAACTCGGGAGAGAGTTGGATTGTGTGCAATCAATAACGTTGGGGCGAGACTCACGTGGCCTAGGGTCATTAAGACGTGGAGGGGGACTTCTTCGTTGACACGAAGTCTCGCATTCTCCCGTCTTTCACTCGAGAGAGGTGGCGGAGGAGTTTACGAACTGAGATTGTCATATTAGTCGAACGTCGTTAACATAAACTAAAACAAGACTGAACACATATTCGTAAACGAAACTAATCACTAGACAACCTATTCTATCAAAACTATCCCATTTAAAAATTAGTATTAGTATAGTTAAATTAGGTTATATTAGTATTAGTATTAATTAATTATATTGCATTTTTGTCGCCTAGATAAAGTTAGGTTATGACAATCATGGTATTCGATAGTAACAACACCAATTCCTGTGGATACGATACCCAACCGAAAGGTCCACTATACTAAAACTTGATTCGTACGCTTGTGGTGAAAGTGACAGCGCTTATTTAGCAGCCACCACTATCTAAAGCAACATTTCTCCAAGCTTGAGGGCGTGCACAACCAAAGCCCGTATGTAATGTTATTTGACACGTACTACGGGCAGAAGCCACTCTTTGACGAGCACTTCGGCATTTTAGGCTGACGACCATAAACCAAGCGCTTCTTCAGAGACAACCCAAGGAAAAGAATAAGTTAGATCCGTCGCAACCGATTTGAGTCAGAGGCGAGATTCTCTCGCCTCCCAGGTACGTGTTCTAAACCCTAGTCTTCATTATATTGCTTTATCATGTCATTGGGATCACTGACTAGGTTATTATGGGTATTTCCTGTTTAAGTCGGGTGTGATGTGTTAGTATAATAGTGTATGTTTTAGTTATAGTTTATGTTTTACTGTTGTTATCGTGTGCATGTTTGTTTAGGATAGTTTTTGTGCATGTGCTGAGTTTTGACTTTATCTGGGCCATTACTCGATGATGAGTCTATCCCTTAGTTGTTTATTGTGGTCGAGCATAAAGCTCATTCATGTATGTACTGAATGTTATGTTTTAGTAATAGTTGTTATAGATCCTACTTGCACGAGCATGTAAACTTATTATATAACTGTCTACTTGATTTGAAAACGATTATCTGTCACCTAACTTCATGACATTAGGGTTTCTAAAACTTGAGTTGGGGAAAATTCGAGGCGAAATCCTAGGCGAGGTAGTTTGAAAGACAGGATTTAGGCATTCATTTTTCTCGCTTGAATCTTTTTAAGCCAACCTTATTAAATCATTACCCCTTGTTACCCTGTCGAAGCCTACATGTCATTTCAATTCTGAACACTTAACCAATACCATGGACAATTGAATTCCTTCCAAACTTTTATCACTTAACTGAAGGCACAATTTTGAGTGAATCAAGCTAGTAGATTGCAAATGCTACTTGATGTGAGTGGTTTGGTTTTGGGTGAGATATTAATTGGTTCGGTATTCAAGTACTCACTTTGTCGTTTTTCGTTCATATTTCACACACCCCTCAAATTGAACAAATCAAATAAGTTTGGGGGTGTGTTGTTAAAAAAAATAAAAAATAAATAAAAAAAATAATAAAAAATAAAAAAAACAATGTACATATAGTACAATTTCCGTTTATTTTTTACAAGTGAGTACGTCGGTCTTAAATGTTTGTTCGGGATTGTTTTCAATTTATTTGTGAGGTTTCGAGTGTAAGTGTGCCAAGCAATATGCCTTGGGTAACGTTAACACGGTTTTTCTTCCCATTTACCCTTGGTCATTTGTCCTAAACCGAACCAAGACCTATTGATCTTTTTAAACTTCCAAGCCTACATTAGTGGAGAATAGATCTTGGGTCAAGCCTATGGATTCCTTATACCTTTGGGTTTTTTCTGTCATGCGCTTATATGATGAATAATCCAATCCGATTACCGGATAGTTATATATTTGAGTTTTGAACACACACACTTTAGCAGGATCTATAATGGAACTTACTATTATAAATGTTGAAATTCTAGAACACTACATGGTGTATTTTTATGCTTGAACTTGATAGGATTGGGGGCCGATGAGGGATAATTCGTTTGGTCAGTAGATGATACTCAAAACTTGCACATATTTGTTTTTCGTGTTTTTCAATTTTAGTTTTTAGTTGTTATATTTTCTTTTATTGCCTGGGTATTTTACTTGAGGACTAGAAAAATTCCGAGTTTGGGGGTATTTGATAGGTGTAAATTACCTATCTATTTCCAATCCGAACATTGTTAGTTTTCGAGTATGTTTAGTACGTTTTAATATGTTTTTATGTGTTTTTGTCTAAATCAGTTGTGTGGGGTGAAATGGTATAAAAACGGATGCTAAATGATGATATCGGATTAAGAACGGTGGAAGAACAGTGGAAAAGCAAGCACGAGGGCAATATTCTGAAAGGCAGCCCACCGCCGCAGCGGCGAAAATGCAGAGAGTTGTTTTTCTTGCTAAACGTCCACCGCCGCAGTGGTGAGAACCACTGTCGTGGCGGTGAAACTGCAAAGAGGCCCTGAATCCACCGCTGACTCCACTGCCTAGGCGAAGATCAAACTGACTTACCTCACCGCCGCCGTGACGGTCACCTCTGCACAGATTTAGATATTTGTTTTGATGTTTTTCCTATTTATACCCATTCATCTCCTCTCCTCCAACTATTAGAGCTCCATAGGACTTAGGATATTTTAGAGAGAGGTTTTGGGAATGCTCAACCAATTCCGAAGAAGAAGAACACGTTGCGATTAAGGAAAAGCGATCCCAAAGCGTTTTTAGCAGCAAATCTTCGGACTAGACTAAGTTTCTTTCATTTCTTCTTTTATTTCTTAACTTCGGTAGTTAGTTGAGCATGTTTAGATTTGTTTTCATTATATAACCAGCTATGTTCATGAGCTAAACGGATTTTTGGTTAGGGATTAATATATTTATAAAAATGTTGATTGTTTGAGTTTGTCTTTCGTTAATGTGTATTTTATAATAATTTCGATTGTGTTTGCCATGTTGTAATGATATTATGCTTGTTTAGATAATTAGAGAATACGGGGTTTGACACTCGAGAAAGGTAACCCTGAATTCAGACTGGGATAAATACAACACGACAATCTCACGACCCAGGAGGGCGTTAAAAAGTGTGTAATCAGTGACGTTGGGGCGAGACTCACGTGACCTAGCATCGTTAAGACGTTGAGGGGGACTTCTTTGTTAACGCGAAATCATGTATTTACTTGTCTTATGCTTGGGAGAGATGGCGAATGAGTTTACGAACTGACATTGTCGAATACCCGAACGCCATTAACGGAAACTAAAACGAGACCAAGCACGTTATTGTAAACAAAGTTAATCCCTAGGAAAGATTTTCCCTAAACATCTCATAGTAATATTAGTATAGTTAATTTAATTAGTTTAATTAACTTAGTAGTTGTATTTATTAATTAAATTACATTTGTTTTAGCCTAGATAAAGTTAGGTCATGACAATTACGATACTCGATAATAGTCACAACCAATTCTTGTGGACACGATAACCCTAACTCTCCCGATCTATACTAAAACTTGACCTCGTATACTTGCGAGTGAAAGTAACAACATATTTATGCGTTACCAGGGAGATAAGTGTAATTATTGGGTTTAATATAAATTATTTTATGAGTATGGGTGTTAAGTGTAATTTTTTCAATCCTTAACAATTAAGCAATTGTTTGTGGTCATGAAATTAAAGAGAAAAAAAAATGGTGGCCACACACACACACATGTGTGTGTGTGTGTTATATATAAATAGGAAAAAGAATAATAAGAAGGAATGGATTATTATTTCATGGCCACATAAACCAGCTATAGACTCAGATAAACTGTTTCATGGCTACATAAAACAAATTAGGATAAGATTAATTAGGCAGAGTTCGGCAACAAAAGTAGAACCTTATAATGGGAATTAGGGTTATAGTTTATATATTTCTAATGTTTTTTTTCTTTCAAGAAACTATTCTGGTTCAGATTTCAGTTTGGATTTCAGGTAGAATTTTTAACTCTTTTAATATATTATTTAATTTTTCTATTGTGAGATCTATGTTATTATTGTTGTTGAATTATAGTTGTTAATTTCCATGAAATAGTTATGATTACATGAAAATTATGTGGAAATCATGCTTATGTGCTTTATTTGTTGTATTAATTACGCACACGTATTAGAGGGGTTAAAATTCTACTGAGCGTTGACTTACAACCCCATAGTTTTTATTGCAAGACCGATGAGAATGAAAAGACGATAAAGAATTTTATTCGAATCTATATTCTATTTATAATAATTGTAGCTATTATTTACCGTTTAAAAATTGACCCGATAACTCAATAATTATAATTGTCGCCATAATTGTAAAAATTAAAATATTTTTATCTAATATATTAGTACTTCGTACCTGGAACTGTGGACAGTCTTATGATTGTCTTTAGTTGATTGATATGAATTACCAATCTTAGTTATTTATTGAAAAAAAATATAATATCTTAATAATTCATAATATATTGGTAATTCATTACGATTGTTAATTAGTCACACGGTGTACATTGATAATTATAAGACAATTATAATTTATATGAGCTATTCTGAATATATCATGATTACTAATTTGTTGATATGAATTACCAATCTTAGTTACTTATTGATTACGTGATGATTTATAATGTATATAAATTATCGACTAATTTCAATTTTAGTAATAATTCTTGTTGGCCGAGTGAGCTATCTAAGAGGAGGGGTGAATTGGGTACTTATAAAAATATAAACAAATATTTATCTTTCAACACTTAATTAATTAAATAATTAATTTAATCCTAAATCAATTATTTATCTTGATATCGTAGCGGATAAGTGTTATTAACTAGGTGCACATCCAAATAAAAAATTAAATAAATTAGACAAAGCAACACACAACGATATATCCTGATTCACTAAGTCACTCTTGGCTAATTCAATCCTTTTAGACCCATGGAGATTCGCACCTACTAAACCACGAAGATTTATTTAAACAGGTAGGAACCAAACCCTTACACAATGATTCTTTTCACAGGCTCAAAATCAACATTTACAATCCATTTTCACAAGCTAAGAAAGAATATTATCTTTTTCCAAGCTAAAGACTAACCTAATTCTATTTATAAGGAATTACCATGTAATCATTTTCCCAAGCGCATGAATAACTTTATCTTTTTACCAGGCTCAAGACTAACCTAATCATTTCAGAGGCTAAGGATCAAACCTAAATTTTTTTTATACCTTAGGCTCAAGAATTAAATCTCACAAAAAACTCCAAGTATCATTTTACCCAGTAAGAATGGAACCAATACAATTCACTTAAAAATAATTTTAATTAGGAAGAATTGCGTGTAAGCTATTTTCATGGGAAAAGAGTAACCTAACCTTTTTGTACTTAGGTAAAGATTAAATCTCAATCTTTTTACCGGAAGAGATTGAAACCTAGCTACCCTGATTAGATATTCCCAACAATATCTAATCCGCATACAACTCACCAATTATAAAAAAAAAAAAAATAATAAATAAATAAATTGATAAGTTTTTCCAACTCAGAGCTTCTACCACCTCAAATCAAATTTAAACTCAATTAATGTCCCTATAATTACTAGTGAAAGAATTAAAGTGAGAAATTTAAAACCTGATTATAAAATAAATACGGGTAGCACAAAATTGAGCACGTAATTAGATTATCACCAAAATCGTTTTAAAAGATTTTTATACTTTTAAAGTTCAAAAACGATTTCACAAGATCAAATAACTAAGTAAGCAATAATAATAATAAACTCAACAAATAATAAACTTGAAAAAATCTCACCAGAAAAATATCGAAAGATTGCAAATCAGATAGCTAGACAGCTCAGATCTGTGACACCAAATCAATTAGCGCTTTAACTGAAGAACTTTAATTACCAAAATAATCTCACAATATTCTCTCAGCATAATATTATAATGATAACTCTCAGGAAACTCAGGAACTCTTAGCTCTTGATTTATTGGGATAGATTGATAAGTGAAATCCGCAGGTCTATTTAAGCTGATTTGAAACATGCCCTATAATGGCTAGTTTTCACATGTTATGACAATTAAATACACATATAGACCCCATATATCAATACCATTCATTCCTGGTATATTCTACTTAAATATGACTTTTAAAACATTCAATTAAATCCCTCAAATATTTCTCAATCTCGAATCAATAGGATAGAAAGAATTAAATTTACCAATTTGAGAAATACTTAAAATATATTTATCATATCTTTTGGGATATCAAAATAACAACAATATATCTATAATATACTCAAATCCCTAGAATATCTCTCAGATTTCAACTAAAAATGGCTAGTAACGGCTATGTTTTGATCAAATCCACGAAATCCTCAAATCCTGAAACAACACTATCGGTTGACTGACCAAAACCTACCAATCGACCAATCGATTCAGGTTGTAGCCCAAGCCAAAATTATTCACCAGTCGGTAGACTGATACTCTATGAGTCGGTTGACCGACCAATTCAGGATGCTTCCCAGGCCATTTTTCAGCCATGGTCGGTCGACCGTTTATCTGTCGATCGATCAATTCAGAGAGTTCAAGTATTGGCCATAAGTCGACTGATCTCTCTTGGTCGGTTGACCAATCGCTCTAGAGATTTTTCCAATTCCTAGCCACTTCTCATCGGTTAACCGATCCTTCCTGGTCAGTCGACTGATCCTTGCTGGAACACTTCCTCCTTAATTAATTTTAACTCCAACCTTCGACATTTTTGTCCCTTTAACAGATTTCATTTCTTAGTTAACTCAATTGACACTTTTAATTAATTTTAAACACTAATATTTCTTAGGTCAATATTTCTTCTTCAATTTCACATTGGAGCAAATATGTTAACTAATTAGGATCCTAATAAAAACATACATAAATATAAATTTATTTTTGTGTCGTGTATGATCCTAATCGGGATACATTAAGAGTAAAAATTAACCTGAGTTGTTTTCACCCAGATTCTTCAAAATCTTCAGTCTCTTAATGTCCAACTCTTTGACAAACTCTTAGCAACCTTAGCATCTTCAACAATTTCTTCATGATACTATCATCAATGGAACTTTTACACTGAAACACTCAATAAACTTGTTAGTTCCACCAAAAATATCAACACTTAATTGTCCATCAAAATCTTAGGATTAATAATCTCCCCATTTTTTATGATGACAATTAATTTTGATATTTTTGTCAAAATAAAATGTAACCACACTCCTCCTAAATCTGAGGACAGGTTTTTTAACTTGTTAAAGTACAATCATGAAGAATAATTTAAAAAAAAAAAAAAAAGATATTCAACAAAACACAAAATATAATCAATAATCAATAAACTCCCCCTACATCAATGCAATGCTTAGGTGAACAAACTCAAACATCAACTAACTCGTTTAAAGCTCAACTATGGTTTCCTTGTTTAATATATTCCCCTTAAATCAATTCAATTTATTAGATATTCAACAAAACATCAACATAGATATTCTCTCCTTTTGTCATCTCAAAATGTGGAGAAGGAGAACCACATATCACTACTACTCTAGGCAAACATCATTATGCCTAGCCATACCCAAACCGCAAATAATTTTCACAAATGATCTTCTGCTAAAGGTTTGGTAAAAATATCAGGAAGCAAGTCAAAGGTATCAATATATTCAACAATAACATCCATTTTCTGAATTTGATCACGAATAAAATGATATCTAATATCTATGTGCTTAGTTCATGAGTGTTGTGTTGGATTTTTACTTAGACAAATAGTACTTTTATTATCACAGTAGATCGGGACTTTCTCCATACATATTCCAAAATCATTCAACTATTGCTTAATATATAAAATTTGAGCGCAACAGTTTCTAGCTTCCATATACTCAGCCTCAGTAGTGGATAAGGCTATCGAATTTTATTTCTTGCTTAACCAAGAAACTAAGGCATGTCCTAGCAAACGACATGACCCACTTGTGCTTTTTCACTCAACTTTGTAACTAGAAAAATCAGCATCGGAGTAACTTATTAACTTAAAATCACTCTCCCTAGGATACCATAATCCTAGATCAGTCGTCCCCTTTTAAATATCAAAAGATTCGCTTAACCGCAGTTAAGTGCGATTCTTTAGGACAAGACTAAAATCTAGCACATAAACAAACACTATACATAATGTCAGGTCTACTAGAAGTTAGATACAATAAGTTACCAATCATACCTCGATACATTTCTTTATTTACGTTTTTGCTCGTATCGTCTTTGTCTATTTTTGTAGTTGTTGCCATGGGAGTTTTGTACTCTTTAGCGCCATCCAAGCCGTATTTCTTTAGCAACTCCTTCATGTATTTAACTTGGTTTATGAATATTCATTCTTTGGTTTGCTTGATTTGCAACCCAAGAAAGAAATTCAGTTCTTTCATCATACTCATTTCAAATTCAACTTGCATTATCTTGGCAAACTTTTGGCAAAGATCCTTATTAGTAGATCCAAAAATAATATCGTCAACATAAACTTGTACTAATAGGATATCAGAATCAGTTTTCTTAATAAATAGCGATATATCACTTAGACCCATTTTTTAATTTAAGCATGATATAATATTGCCCTTCTTATAAAAAACTTATCCCCATATTTAAATGTAACCGAGCCAATTTATGCTTAGAAGAATAAACCTGAGGTAATCAAAATATTTCAACATGTAGCATGCAATCATATAATTTTAGTCAAATCAACATTCATTTCTCATGATATCAAATAATGTCTTCCTATTAGATAGAATCAAGTCATGTAATCTTTAATGCACTAGAATAGGAAGCATATCTCAATGATAACTTATGATCAATCAACATAGATCTAATGTATGCTTTAAACATGGATAAATGCATATTTCATAAAAATTTCAGCTCTCTTTTTAAACAATAATCATTAATAAAAATAGAAGACATTAGATCAAAACTAGACACCTAATGATTATAAGGGTATCCATGTACAATAGTATCATGCTATATATTCAGAAATCATGCAGATTAACAAATAATTCAATGATAAACAAGTCATTGATTGATACAAGATGTTTCGCATATGTTAAACATAACTTTTTTAGTGAACCTCATATATCATAGCATAGAAATATGTAAGCTTAAATTTTTATGATATGTCGATAGGTAAGATCATGATTAATACTGATTTATCAAACATTTCTTAGTAATAAATATTTCAACAATAAATCAGTATTAGCTAATAATGAAATTTCTCATAGTCATATAATCAAAGCATGATCAGTCCAAATCAAATAAATAATTTAATTCTCCTTAATATACAATATCATGCATTTTAATAAATCAAGATGCATAAAAAAATCAACTTAATTCAACTTATTTGTATAAAAGTATATAACATGAATGACAACACATTATACAAATAATCTTACTAAAGTGCATATGCAACAAGTTATTAACACTACTTAGTGGGAGCTCAAACACTTAATTCATTTTTCAAATCACGTAACATGTTTTTCAAACATATGATCACGACTTGATATAAGTACATAAAAACATGTTAATACACCTTAGACTTGGGTTATAGTACCCATTACTCATAATAAGCAAAGTAATACTTAAAAATATTCATATTTGTATAATTCATAAAAAAAAAAAAAAAAAAAAAAAAAAAAAAAAACTAAAACTTTGTGAGTAGTTTTTCGTATCACCTTTTCGTAAGTGTTGTATCTCAAACTTAGAGGACAGATGAGTCCCCTGGTACCAGAAAATTATGCACAATCATAATAGTTATAACTTAAAAAGATATTATGAATTTTAAGGGTTAAAAGGGTTAATTAACTTCATGTGATTTTTTTCTCTCTTCATTTTGTTACAAACCAATTGTATTTACCATATAAAAACAATATTTGCTTTCTAAAAAAAATAAAAAATAAAAAATAAAATAAAATTTAGGAGTTGCTGAAACCAATGAGTTTCATTCATTTTTTCTTTTGATTAACATCAATATATGCATTCAGATAACATGGGCCGATGAGAGTAAGTTGTTTAAATATATATATAGATTCTGTAAAAAGATCATGCAATATGATAGGTTGAAATTACATATCTATTTCCAAGCCGAATTTGGTAGTTTTCGAGTGTTTTTGTAATATTTTATTGCATTTTTATTCGTTTTGATGTAAATTAGGTGTAGGGACGTAATCGATTGATAATCAAGAAAAATAGTGGAAAAATAGTGTAAAAACGAGGTAAAAGAATCAAACCAGGGTGCAACAGTTTCACCGCTGCAGCGGTGAAACAACGGAGAGTTAGGAAAACTATTTGTTCGTTCACCGCTGCAGCAGTCATCCCACCGCTGCAGCGTGAAACAACAAAGACTTCAATTTGTTTTTGTCTGCTCTACTGCAGCGGTCATTCCACCGGTGCAGCATGAAGCTGCCGACATGCCCATCGCTGCAGCGATCACACTAGATAGATATTTTGAGCCTTGTCTTATACCCCTAAGCTCTCCCACTTGTAAGAGACGTCCAATACTTGTTCATAATCATTTTCTTGAGAGCTTGAAGAGAGAATTCACTTGTAAGAAAGAGGAAGCGATTTCGGATCGGTTTTGGTGAAAGTGGACCACTCCACTTCTCAGATTTTCCTTTCTATCTTTGTTTCTATCTTTGTAACTTAACGTTTTATCTTTAATGATGATGTTTTCCTCTTGTTTTAACATTTCTATGGTTGTGATCATGGTAGTCTAGATAGATATTATCTAGGGATTGATGTAGTTCATGTATATACACGTTTGATTTAATAGACGTTTCTTTAACGGTAGTTTGTCTAAATCCAATTTTTTTTACCGTTTTATTTCAATCTTAATATGTTTGTCATGGTATTAGGTTTGGTTTTGAGAATACGGGGTTTGACATTCGGGAGAGGTAACCCCGGATTTGGACTAGGGTTAAACACATCATGACGATCTAATGACCCGAGAGGGCATTAGAAAGTGTGCAATCCATGATGTTGGGTTAAGACTCATATGACTAAGTGTTGTATAGACGTTGAGGGGGACTTCGGTATTGACGTGAAGTCACATATTCGCTCATTTTACACTCGGGAGAGGTAGTGAGCGAGTTTGTGATACCTAGATTGTCGGATATGATAAACACCGTTATTATAAACTAGACAAATTCAAACATGTGTTAGTGAATGAAATCAATCCCTAGGTAATCAATTTTATTATAATTAATCTAATAGTTGTTAGTTTAATTTAGTTTTTCAAATTAGCCACTCAAACAATTCTTGAACCGTCTAGATAATATAAGACTATGTCAATTGTTGTATTCAATTAATCCAAACACCTTTCCCAGAGGACGACATCTGATCGTAAGATCCACTATATTAAAACTTGACCTCGTGCACTTGCAAGTTAAATCAAGGCGTGAAAAAGTCGCGTTCAAGTTTTTGGCGTCGTTGCCGAGGACATGGTATAGTGATTTGGTTGATATTACTACTAAGTAGTTGAATATTAATCCTGACAATTCTTTTATTTTATATTGTTTCAATTTGATTTTGAATTTGTTTCATTTGTTGTGATCTAGCAGTGTATACACCGTAGTAGAAGTTTGGAATTATTGGATCTTGATCTTGAGATCGAGCGTACCTTGAGAAGCATAAGAAAGAGAGAGAAGAAGCCAACTTCAAGCCATGGCCAACGGAAGAGATGAGTGTATGCCACATATGCCTCAACAACCACCGGTTCTACAAGCACTACCGTAGCTGCCTCCGGAGCCAAAAGTTCCACAATGGGTCCTTAGGGACTACTATCAACCCGTTATGTTCGACACTCGGGAATTCGGAGGCAGTCGATTCAAGCCAATAATTTCAAGTTGAAACCCACCCTGAGTAATATGGTCCAACAAAACCAGTTTAGCGGGAATCTCCACAAAGATCCGAATGTCTATCTGGCTACATTTCTAGAAATATGCGATACAGTGAAAATCAACGGTGTTGCTGAGGATGTGATACGGTTGAGGTTATTTTCGTTTTCACTTCGTGACCGAGCATGGGGTTGGTTCCAATCGATTCAACTGGGAAGTATCAACACTTGGGATGACCTTACTCAAAGGTTCCTTACCAAGTTTTTCCCTCCTTTAAAGACGTCGCAGCTAAGAGGTGAAATTGAACAATTTCGCCAAAGAGATTTCGAGCCATTATTTGAAGTATGGGAGAGGCTCAAAGATCTATTGCGTAAGTGCCCCCAACACGGGTATCAAGATTGGTTTTAAACCCAACTCTTCTACAGTGGGTTGGATGGCCAAACAAGAACCATCGTTGATGCCGCCTCGGGACGAACGTTGTTGTAAAAAACCAGAATAAAGCTAATGCGTTATTGGAAGAAATGGCGGCTAATAATTACTAATGGCCAAACGAAAGGAATACGGGATGAAATGTATCTTCAATTCATGAGGCCGGTCCTCTAGATACCTTATCAACCCAAGTTTCTAAGTTAACTAAACAATTGGTCGCCTTCTCAACTAAAGATGCTTCGTCAAGTCATGGAGCAGAAAACCTTGCAAGTAGTTCGCAATCGAGAGTCGATAGTGAGTTCGAAGAATGTCATTTTGTCAACAATCGGTCTTATACCTTTAGGCCTCCATAAATATTCAGACTCACTATCATCCTGGAATTTGCAATCATGAAAATTTTTCGTATGCGAATAATCAGAACACTTTGCAATCACCTCCCAGTTATGGATCATAAGCTCAAGGATATCAACCCATGCAACAAAATCGTCAAATGCAAAAACCTCTGATTCAAAATCAAAAGCCAAACTTGGAAGACATGCTTAGTTCATATATGAAGGAGACTCAAACAATTATGCGTGAGACGCATAACCGACTCAACAAGCATGAGATGAGGTTAAACATAATTGAGACCACATATACCAACACTAATGCAACAGTAAAGTTATTGGAAACTCAAATTGGTTAACTTACAAATGCAATCCAAAAGAAAACCAAGGGGAAGTTTCCAAGCAATATAGAAACTAACCCGAGGGAATGCAAGGCAATCACACTAAGGAGCGAAAAGGAGATCGATGCTAGTAAGCCAATGGGACAAGAGCCGGGAGTGAATCTTGATGTTGAAAATGATGAGCCAAGGAGGAATGTTGAAAAGGAAGTTGATGAAAAAATTGATGAAATAAAGGAGAAGAAAAATGAAAAGAAGATAGAAGAGAAAATAGAGGAGAAAAAGCAAGTCGTTCCGGTTGAAGAAATAAAGGATGACTAAAGGGTGATTCTGGGAAGAATTACATTTTCAGACAATCCACCGATTCTCACCACGCCTTTACCATATCTGTAAAGGTTCCAAAAGAAGAAGTTGGATTCTCATTTCGCAAAATTTCTTGACTTCTTCAAGAAAATTCATATCAATATACTTTTTGCGGATGCTTTGGAACAAATGCCCAACTATGGGAAGTTCTTGAAAGACATTATGATGAAGAAGAAGAAGTTGGAGGAATACGAGATGGTCAAGATGACGGAGGAGTGTAGTGCTATAGTTCAAAGAAAATTGTCTAAAAAGTTGAAAGATCCCAGGAGTTTCACAATTCCGTGTACTATTGGGAAATCTCACTTTGACAAAGCACTATGTTATCTAGGAGCTAGCATCAACCTAATGCCATCATCTATTTACTGGAAGTTGGGACTTGGTAATGCGAAGCCGACTACAATTTCTCCTTAAATGGCGGATCGCTCGTTGACCTATCTGAAAGGTATTATTGAAGTTGTTTTGGTGAAGGTGGACAAGTTCATTTTTCCGGTGAACTTTGTCATGTTAGAAATAGAGAAGGATTAGGAGATTCCAATCATTCCTTGGAGGCCTTTTCTTGCAATAGGAAAGACATTAATTGACGTGCATACGGGAATTTGATGTTGAGGGTGAATGAAGATGAGGTAAAATTCAATATTTTCAAGATTATGAACTTTCCGGATGAATGCCCATAATGCAACCGAGTAGAAGTTGTTGACTCGTGTGTTAGGGAATTCTTTCATGAAAATGTGGATCGAGAACCATTGGAGCATGCTATCATGAATTCCCTATCTTTGGTGGATTATGGTGAAGAGGGCTCAACCACAAAAGATGGTGTTGTGGACTACATTATTTCTATGGAGGCTCAACCTAAAGACGTAGAGGATTCAATTCATGTGGCAATGATTGAAGATGAAGTTAATTCTCCTGAACCATCAAATCCACCTCACAGTGGATTAATACTCAAGCAATTACCGGATCACCTTCGGTATACCTTCTTGGGGGAGAACTTAACCAATCTTGTAATCATCTCTTCATCCTTAACTCAAGTGGAAGAGCATAAGTTGCTGAATATTCTGAAAAGGCATAGATCCGCCTTCGCGTGGTCTATTTTTGATATCAAATGAATTAGCCCTACAATATGCATGCACAAGATCTTGATGGAGGACTCGTTTAAGCCTTCTATTGAGCATCAACGGAGGATAAATTCAATGATGAAATAAGTGGTTCGAGCGGAGGTATTGAAGCTCTTGAATGTCGAGATTATTTACGCTATTTCAGATAGTGAATAGGTTAGTCCGGTGCAAGTGGTGCCCAAGAAAGGTGGCATAACGGTAGTGAAAAATGAGAGAAATAATCTTAGTCCTACACGAACCATCACTAGATGGCGAGTGTGTATCGATTACAGAAGATTGAATAAAGCCACTCGGAAAGATCATTTTCCTCTACCATTTATTGATCAAATGCTAGATCGTCTTGCCAGCTATGATCATTACTACTTTTTTTTATGGCTATTCGGGATACAATCAAATAGCCATTGTACTAGAGGATCAAGATAAGACTACCTTCACATATTTGTATAAAACATTTGCCTACCGTCGTATGTCGTTTGGTCTTTGCAATGCACCGTCCACATTTCAACGGTGTATGATGTCGATTTTTTCGGATATGGTGGAAGACATAATGGAAGTTTTCATGGATGACTTTTCATTCCTTGGTTCATCTTTTAACCATTACTTGTATAATTTGGCACTTGTTCTCAACTGTTGTGAAGAGAAACACTTAGTTCTCAATTGGGAGAAGTGTCATTTTATGGTCAAGGAAGGAAAAGTCTTAGGTCATCGAGTCTCTTCCAAAGGCCTTGAGGTGGACCGAGACAGGATTGAAACGGTCGAGAAACTTCCACCTCCAATCAATGTGAAGGGAGTCTGAAGCTTCTTGGGCCATGCCGGCTTCTACCGGTATTTTATCAAGGATTTCTCAAAGACGATGAAGCCGTTATGCCATTTTCTCAAGAAGGAAGCCTCATTCGATTTTGATAAAGCTTGCTTGGAAGCTTTCAATGCGATGAAAGAGAAGTTGATCACAGTTCCTATAATAGTCGCTCCGGATTGGAACGAGCCATTTGAAATAATATGTGATGCTAGCGGCTATGCAGTTGGAGTGGTTTTAGGCCAATGCAAGGAGAAGATCTTTCGATCTATCTATTATGCAAGCAAGACTTTGAATGATGCCCAAGAAAATTACACCACAACCGAGAATGAGATGTTGGCGGTTGTTTTTGCATGCGATAAGTTCTGGTCCTACATTGTAGGATCTAAAGTGATTGTCTATATGGATCATGCCACCATCCGGTACTTATTCGCTAAGAAAGACGCCAAGCCGCATCTAATCAGGTGGATTCTCTTGTTATAAAAGTTTGATGCGAAAATCAGAGACAATAAGGGGAGCAAGAACGTAATTGCTAATCATTTGTCATGACTTATGCAAGAGGACATTGGTGAAGAGTCTTGTATTACGATGGTATTCCCGGATAAGCAATTGTTCAAAGTTGCAAAGTTGACACCAAACTTCTGTGGTTCGTTGATATCATCAACTATCTAGGCATGCAAGGTGTTGCCACCAGATCTTTCAAGTACCCAAAGGAAGAAATTCCTATTCGATTCGAGGCATTATATGTGGGATGAGTCATTGTTGTTCAAGAAGTATACTAACCAAGTAATCCGGAGATGTGTTCCGAATGAGGAAATGACTAGTATTCTATACCATTGTCATTCATCACCATGTGGCGGCACTTTCGAGTGACACATATTGTCGCTAAAGTGCTTCAGTCAGGTTTTTACTGGCCAACGTTGTTTCGTGATGCTTACATATTTGTGAAAACCTGCAATCGATGCCAACGGGTTAGCAACATATCAAGAAGGCATGAATTGCCACTAACGTTCATTCTTGAATTCGAACTGTTTGATGTGTGGGGTATAGACTTCATGGGGCCATTTTTGTCGTCCTTCGGTCAGGAGTACATTCTACTGGCGGTGGATTACGTGTCCAAATGGGTCGAAGCTATGGCAACTTCTACTAATGATGCCAAGGTGGTTCTAAAGTTCATTCAGAAGAATATCATGACACAGTTCGGGACACCTCGAGCCATTATCAGTGATAAAGGGACCCAATAACAAAATGTTCAATACTTTATTGACAAAGTATGTAGGGCTGTGCACAGGTTGGGTTAGCCAAAATCTGGGCCAACCCAACCCGTGACCTGATCTTGTCGGGTAGAAAAAACTGCGACCCGCCGGCCGACCGTTGCGCATAGCAACCGACGTTTTTTGGGTTCTTTGGTTGTAGAAAGGGTACGAGTCGGATCTAATGTTTCTATGTTTGTTTTCACGATCGTCTCCCACTTCGAATCTTTGGCGACATTCTTCTCGCTGTGCCTCTTTGACACAGATGAGATTAATTAAAGATTACACCATAGCCATGGCTTCGACGGTGATTTGGGCAACAACGGCCCCATATTCGACGGATCTACCATTTTCGTTTCCAATTTCTGATCCAGATTCATAAAGTGGTCCAACCGTCGACGACGGTTCTATTTTCGGTGATGACAGTCACGTCGCTTCTATCTCCGAACAGCATGATGTTTGTCTTATTACTCATAGTTGATCCCAAAGAAATTCCCAAACCTTCTTTCCACTGGAGCCACGCTTAGGGTTTAGGACTGAACTGAGAATCTGAGATTTGAGCACACATATAGGCTATGTATTCCGGTCGGGTCGGGTGCAAATGGGTCGTCGGAGGTGGAATCCGACGATCGAATCACCTCATGTCCTATCGGATTGAGTTTTACCTGATACGAACTTCTATAAATATAATACCCAACTATTTTGGGCCGGGCTAGTCAGGTTTTGCAAGCAGGTCAGGTTCTTCGGGCTTCCTGCACAGCCCTAAAAGTATGGGGTAAGGCATAAGGTGGCACTACCATACCATCCACAAACAAACGGCCAAGCCTAAGTGTCATACCGTGAGATCAAGTAAGTTCTGGAAAAGA
The DNA here is from genome assembly GCA_016647705.1 of Eucommia ulmoides. NCBI lineage: Eukaryota > Viridiplantae > Streptophyta > Magnoliopsida > Garryales > Eucommiaceae > Eucommia > Eucommia ulmoides. The sequence goes on from CM028339.1 coordinate 30,674,713, forward strand.
TGGTTCATTCTAATCGCAGAGATTAGGCGGTGAAATTGGATGATGCGTTATGGGCATATCGCACGACCTTCAAGACACCGATCGGCATGTCGCTATATCGGTTGGTGTTTGGTAAGGCATGTCACTTGCTCGTGGAGTTAGAGCACCATGCCTACCGGGCGATCAAGAAATTGAATTTCGATTTAAATGCTTCGGGTGAACAACATCTCCTCCAACTCAATGAGTTTGAGGAATTACGAAATGAAGCGTATGAGAATGCCAAGCTTTACAAAGACAAGACAAAGAGGTGGCATGACAAGAAAATAGTCAGAAGGGAGTTCAGCCCAGCCAGCAAGTTATGTTATTTAATTCTTGGCTGAGGCTCTTTCCCGAAAAATTGAAGTCCTGATGGTCCGAACCATTCCGGATCAAGCATGTATTTTCATTTGGCTCCGTCAAATTGGAAAGTGATGACGGACGTATTTTTCGAGTCAATAGGGAGCGGATTAAGCATTACTTCGGAAACGAAGAGCGAGTTGTGGAGAGTGTCTCCCTCGTTGACGACTAAAGTGGAATTTACAAAAGTCCAACTGAGGATGGTAAATCAAGCGTACTTTTTGATGTAAAATTGAGGGTATGATGTTTACCCACCTTTTGATATTAAGTACTTTTTTGAGGCCGAAATAGTCTCGGATCGTGATTGGGGGTGATAAGAGAAGTTCGGATATTCGAGGTAGAGTTTCGTTCATGAAAACGTTGAAGTTGCGTAGTGGAAAGAGTGGTGTGAAGCCTTGTTGTGAAAAATTAAAGAAAATAATCAAAAGTTGCAGGGCTACCACCACTGCAGCGGTGAGACAGTAGTGTGCCCACTAGGCTATAACCATTGAGGCGGTGACACCCCTATTTTGATTTAAGGGGCATCGCTTCATTAAACCGCCAAAACAAACCCCTAAATCCCAAATCTCTCAAATTTCCTCATCCCAAACCATTTCTAATCCTAAAATCCATCTTTTCATCATCCCAATCTAAGATTTCCACCACAAATTCGAGTTCTAGGGTTTGAGGAACCAAAAGGGCAATTTTCTTATTTCTCAACTGTTGGGCACTCATTTTTTGACAAATAAGTAGTTTTGAGCCTACATTTCTTATATATGTTGGAATCATGAGTTGATTTACATGTTCACTTCAAGAATGGTTGAATTTAGTTGATTTTTGTGAAACCCTAGTATGCTCTTGTGCGATTTTCTTCATGACATTGGGTTTTCGGGTTAATTTTTGGTGATGAGCATGTTGTATATGGATGGTTTGATTGTGTGATGCAAGATTTGATGCCACATTATTGAAATTTTGTTGAAATTGTTGTGATTGGTGTGTGCACTTTGCGGATACTTGGTGTTCTCGACGGTTTTGATTCGTTTGGTTGCTTTGTATTGTTCATTTGTGATAGGGTGGCCGTGTTTTGTGTTTTGAGGGACAATGCCTAAAAGAGTTGCCTCTAAACAGTCAAATGGAGAAGGTTCTGGTTTGCAAGCCAGCGGTCCCGCTTCCAACTTCGATTCAGCCCGTTTTGTTTCCAAACAAGACGATGAGTATTTTAATCGATTTGAGTATAAGCAGGCTTTCATTCGGCAACATGGGTTTGGGGCCTTAGACGATATTCCAGCAAAGTTTTTGAATGTAATAAGGAGTCGAGGTTGGGAACAATTTTTCCAAACACTACCCCCAGGTGATGTTGCTCTGGTTTGGGAGTTTTATGCAAACATAGTTGAAGCTTAGAACAACCGGACCAAGGTCCGAATTCGTCCCATAGTCTATGGTCCTGAACGAATCAATGAAGTTTTGGGGTTAGTTGCTTCGGTGAGACCTCAAGACGCGGATGAAGAAAGAGAACCAAGCTTAAATACAATCATCCGGGCCCTAATAACTGGCAATATCGAATGGACACATACGGGGTCGGGTCTCGCCATCTTCCCATCAAGTTCTTAAATCCAATCCCGAAGATTTGGCATCACTTCATTTGCTCAAGCTTCCTCCCGACGTCTCACTTATCTAACGTCTTAAAAGAAAGTTCTATAATGCTTTATGCTATTCAGATGAGGAAACTGTTGAATGTGGGTTTCCTCATCTACTCGTCAATTCCACATGTCGTCCAAACCACAAAGGCTGGCCTGCCTTCCCGTCAGTTCTCACTGAGCTTTTCAGGGGGGCTGGTGTAGTGATCTCTGGGGATAGCCCTTGTATCCCTGACAAACTTCTGGATCTCCCAATAATGAATTAAATATGGAAAGGCGAGGTTTAAGGCCCGAAAGAACAAGAAGAAGGGCCAGAAGAAGAAGAAGCATGGTCGTCTGAAGCCCCAGTTCCAGAGGCTGCTAGCCACCCAACGATCACATTGGACAGCTTACACCAAGAGCTCCTGACTATTCGGTTGGACAATGTCGTTCTTCGCCAAGAACAATATCAGATCCACAATGACCATGCCCAATTCTGCATATTCTTGGTCCAATATTTTCACTAGTAGGACCAAGTTCAACGGTACTTTGGCGCTCAAGCCGGCTACAATATGAGCATCTTCCCGTCGATGCTGCAATTCCCGCTAGACCTATTGCAACCGCCACACAATCCATTCTGTCGCAATAGTGGTGGCGACAACATCCCTCCAAGTGGACAGTAGGAGGTGAGGCTTTTAAGTCTCACCTCCAGGTACATGTTCAACACCCATTTTTGTTGTCATTGCTATATTCTACTATTGGGTTCGCTAACGAGTCAGTATGGACACTGCCTATTTCAAGTTTGGGGGGATGTATTTTGTTTTGACATACAGGATGGTTAGGATAGATATGTTTTATTTTGTGTTGTATTGGAATAGTTTTGTTTAGTTTTAAGTATAGATGTTTTAAGTATGTGTAGGTTTTATGCTTTGTAGACATTTTGATGTATGTTGTAGACTTTAAAGTTTAAGTTATTAAGTAACTTTGTTTATGCATGTTTTAAATGCTTAGTGTAGTGTATGCATGATTTAGTTTTTGTAATGTATGTATGTTAGTGTATAGATTTAGTATTATATATGTTTATGTATGAAATAGTAATTGTGTGTTGAGTTGTTGAGTTCTTCTGGGCCATTACCCAATGATGAAAATTATCCCCTAGTTGTATATCGAGGTCAGGGGTAATGCCCATTCATGTGTGTTCTGTGTGCTTGGCATGTTGATTAGGTAAAAGTCATTTTGATCCTAAATCGCACGATTACATAGACTCATTGTATAGCTATTCGAACGATTTGATGTTGATTATTCAGTAGTAAGTTCTTGACAAAACTTGATTGGGGGAAACTTGAGTCGAAATCCTAAGTGAGGTAATTCAAGAGACATGATTTAGGCTTTCACTTTTATTGCTCGAGCCTTTGAAGCTTACCTTGTAAAAATTTTATCCCTCGTTACCCTAACGAAGCTTATAGCCATTTCAATTCTAAACACGTAACAAATACCTAGTCAATTAATTTTTTTTCCAAACCATTGTCACTGAGCCTAAGGCACAAATTGAGTGAAATCAAGTTAGCATTTGTTTATGCTACTTGAAGTGAGCGGTTGGGTTTGGGATGAACTTTTTATTGGTTCGGTATTAGTGTACTCACTTGTCATTTTTCTATTGTATTCACACACCTCTTTAATTGTACAAAACGAATAAGTTTGAGGGTGTGATCTCTTGTTAAAAAAAATCTATGTAAATATAGTTTTATTCTAGTTTCTTTTGAAAAGTGAGTACAAAATTATTTAATGTTTGTTCAGTGTTGTGTTTTTAACGTTTGGGGTTACAAGAGTGAATGAGCGACAAGCGTTTGTGCCTCAGGTATAGTTGAATTATAATGGTCACCTATCATCTACTCTTGAAATACCCTTGGCCAATTTTCAAAAACCGAACCAAGTCCTATTGATCTTTTTGAACTTCCAAGCCTACATTAGTGGATAGTTGAGCCCAGTCATGCATATGGTTTTCCTAATCCTATATAGTGTAAGTCATGAGCTTAGTTACTGAATAATCCAATCCAATGTTTGGATAGTCATATATTTGAGTTTTCACGCACACAATTTGAATGGATCTAAAATGGCCTTTACTGACATTGAGTGTTGAAATTCTAGAACACCACGTGATGTGTTTTGTTCTTGAACTTGATCTAATTAGGGGTCGTTGAGGGAAGAACATTTTGGTTTCTTAGGTTGAACTTGGAACTCACATGTCTTTGCTTCTTGTTCGTTAATGTTTTTTCATTTTTAGTATTGTAGTTAGTTATTTAGTAGTGTTAGTTTATTTTAGTGTTAGGGTGTTTTGCTCAAGGACTAACAAAATTCCAAGTTTAGGGGTATTTGATAGGTTGAAATTACATATCTATTTCCAAGCTAAATTTGGTAGTTTTCAAGTGTTTTTGTAATATTTTATTGCATTTTTGTTTGTTTTGATGTAAATCAGGTGTAGGGACGTAATCGATTGATAATCAAGCAAAACGGTGGGAAAGCGATAGAACAACAAGGCAAAAGGATCAAACCAGGGTAAAGCAGTTTCACCACTGCAGCGGTCAAACCACTGCTGCAATGATGAAACAACAGAGACTTCAATTCATTTTTGCCTGCTCACCGCTGCAATGGTAAAACAACAGAGACTTCAATTCATTTTTACCTGCTCACCGCTGCAGCGGTCATCCCACCACTGCAGCGGACTAGATAGATTTTTTTAGATATTTTTAGATATTTTAAGCCTTATCTTATACCCCTAAGCTCTCCCATTTGTAAGAGACGTCCAACACTTGTTCATAACCATTTTCTTGAGAGCTTGAAGAGAGAATTCACTTGGGAGAAAGAGGAAGCGATTTCAGATTGGTTTTAACGAAAGTGAACCACTCCACTTCTTAGATTTGCCTTTCTATCTTTGTAGCTTAACGTTTTATCTTCAATGATGATGTATTCCTCTTATTTTAACATTTCTATGGTCGTGATTATGGTAGGCTAGATAGATATTATCTAGGTATTGATGTAGTTCATGTATATACACGTTTGATTTAATATGCATTTCTTTAACGGTAGTTTGTCTAAATTCAATTGTGTTTACCGTTTTATTACAATATTAATATGTTTGTCATGGTATTAGGGTTGGTTTTGAGAATACGGGACTTGATACTCGGGAGAGGTAACCCTGGATTCAGACTAAGGTTAAACACATCACAACGATCTAATGACTCGGGAGGGCATTAGAAATTGTACATTCCATGAGGTTGGGTCAAGACTCATGTGACTAAGTGTCATATAGACGTTGAAGAGGACTTCGGTGTTGATGCAAAGTCACATATTCGCTCACTTTACACTCGGGAGAGGTAGTGAGCGAGTTTATGATACCTTGATTGTCGGATATGATAAATACCATTATTATAAACTAAACAAATTCAAACATGTGTTAGTGAATGAAATCAACCCCTAGGTAATCCATTTTATTAGAATTAATCCAATAGTTGTTAGTTTAATTTAGTTTTTCAAATTAGCCACTCAAATAATTCTTGAACCGTCTAGATAATATAAGACTATGTCAATTGTAGTATTCAATTAATCCAAACACCTTTCCCAGAGGATGGCATCCGATCGTAGGATCCACTATATTAAAACTTGACCTCGTGTACTTGCGAGTTAAATCAAGGCGTGAAAAAATCGCGTTCACAATAACCCACAGTTTGTTAGTCGTTAAAAAATAATAATAATAACAAAAAATAGATTTTGTAGACTCGGTGAGTGTCGTATTAGTCATGAACCATAGGATTTGTCGTTGAATTGAAAATATCAATTTAAAGGTGTTTACTGTCTTTTATATAAATCGTCAAATTATATTTTTGTATTAAATTGTGAAAAAAAAAATATTAATGAAAATGAACGATTTTATGATGTTAAATGGATCGAGTAAAATTTTAAAAGGTAGAAAATTATTTTTATTATCTTGCTATGCCAAAGTCGTCCCGTCAGGAGGGTATTTCTTGCGAGATGTGGTTAGTCCTTACAGGAGGGCATGTCCTATAGGCCGTTGTTGTTGCGACCAGAAGCAAGTCCTGTTGGTGGTTGACTATGTTGTTGATATGTTGGGACTTGACGGAAGGGCAAGTCCTGCAAGTAGTTGATTATGTTATTGATATGATAGTTTATACCATTAGGTTGCTCCTACTATTGGAGATATTGAATGGCCTCGCACTAATAGCAACCTTAGATTGCACAGTTATACAGGTTATTGTACTGTCGTAACTCCCGATCATGAAGTGAAACGATCCTATAATTAGTAGAAAAATATGTGTGCAGTATTTTATATATATCAAAATATTATGATTAGTTAAATTAAATGCATTATTTTATTAGGATGATAGTTGTGGAATTTTATTTCGTCTCAGTGTGCGGCTATATTTATATTCTATTTTGAGAAATGGTGTTTGATAAATATACTTGACCTATAAATTATTTTTATATTATGAAGATGGTACACTGATAAAGTGACTGCATTATCTTCTATGTAAATTGTCAAATTATATTTTCGTAGTAAAATGTGTAGAGAAAATGTTTAGTAAAATAGATTATTTTATAACGTGATGCGGATCAAGTAAATTTATAAATGCGGAAAGTGATTTTATTATCCAATTATGTCACAGTCGTCTAGTTAGAAGGATATGTCCTGCAAGATGTGGTTTCTCCTAATATGAGAGCATGTCTTGTAGGACGTTATGTTGTAACCTGACAGGATGGCAAGTCCTGCAGGGTGGTTGATTTCTATTATTGTTGTTATTGACGATGATGATTATCATCATGATATTTGGTTTATACCACATGTTGGCTCCTATAATTGGAGATATTAAATGGCCCTAACACTGATTGCAACCTTAGATTGCATAGATGGACATAATATGATACCGTTATTACTCCTGATCGTGAGGTAAACGATCCTATGGCTGGTAAGGAAGTATGATATTTTATTATATAAAAGAGAGTCAATCTGTCGATTTTAATTCGATTGTTCTATTATTATGATTTTTTTTTTTAGATTCGGATACTACCCAGTATGGTTATATTTTATTGGAAAGTGAATTTTGATAAAAATACTTGATTCATAAAATGCTTTTATATTATGAAGACAGTACACCGAGAAAATATTCAGATAGATATCGGTCTACTATTAACAATAGGTGGGGTCGGAGTGTAGTACGATTGTTATGAGTACAAGAATACTTGATAATTGGAATAATTTTGGTGTTATTTATATAATCCAAATATGTGTAGTTTAACATTATCTTGACTTTGATGCGAGGTTGTTTGTATAATTTTCATATCTAGTTGTAATATTTTTATACATGCATGTGAGTATTGAACTCGTTTTGATACATATTCATGTGACAGAACAATTTGGTATCATTAGGTGTAATGTTCTACTAGAAATTTATGCCATGTAAATTAGAAAATTAAACGATTTTGTTCATTTACTAATAAAAATTGGTTGTTTGCTTCTATTGGAAACCTGTGGTGATATTTTTGCGAGCTTATCAAAAGTTAAATTGGGATATATTATTATTATGATCAGTGTGCGCAGCGGATGGATTTAGAAACATAAGATTTTATAATATAATTAATAAGATCCTACGATTTTGAGCTATTTCTAAAAACTAAATTTCAAGGATGAAATTTATTTAAGGGGGTAGATTGTAATATCTCAAAAAATTATATTCTGGAAAATATTATTTTATAATTTTGGGATTATTTTATAAATTTATGGTATAAATAATATTTGATAATTTTTCGGGAGATAAGTGTAATTATTGGATTTAATATGAAATATTTTATAATTATGGGGTGTTAAGTATAATTTTTTCAAATTTTTACAATTAAATAATTGTTTGTGGCCATGAAATTAAAGAAAAAAAAAATAGAAATGGTGGCCGCGAATTGGTTTCATTACACACACACACATACACACATATATATATAAGAAAAAGAATAATAATAAGAAATGGATTATTATTTCAGGGTCACATAAACTAGATGTAGACTCACATAAACTGTTTGATGGCCACATAAAAGAAATTAGGAGAATATTAATAAGGCAGAGTTCGGCAACAAAAGTCGAGCCTCAGAATGGGAATTAGGGTTATAGTTTATATACTTCAGATGTTCTTTTTTTTTTTTTTTTCCAAGAAACTATTCCGGTTCGGATTTCAGGTAAAATTTCTAACTCTTTTAATATATGTATTTAATTTCTCAATTATGAGACCTATGTTATTATTATTGTCGAATTGTAGTTGTTAATTTTCATGAAATAATTATGATTATGTGAAAATCATGCCTATGTGTATTATTTGTTGTATTAATTAAAGGGAAAAGTACAATTTAAACCCTCTAACTATTGATGCATTTCTAAGTGACCCCTCTAAGTTTCGGCCTTTCATTTCAAACCCTCTACGTATCGAAACGGTTGTAATTGGTCCCTCCGTTAGAGATTCTATTAAAACTAACAGAATCTCAGGGGCAAAATGGTCTTTTCATGTTTTTTTAATTTTTTAATCATTTTTTAATATAATTTTTTTTTTTTTTTATTTCTCTCTCTCTTCATCCCCCCCCCCCTCTCTCTCTCTCTCTCTCCCCGCCACATCCCTCTCCCTCCTTCCCTCTCCCCGCCACCTCCCTCTCCCTCATTACCTCTCCCCACCACTTCCTTCTCCCTCATTCCCTCTCTACGCCACTTCCCTCTCCCTCTCCCTCTCTCTTCCTCCCCGTCACCTCCTGTTTTGGGGGTAGAACTCACCCCCTGTTGTATGGGGCGACTGAGATCTGTTTAAAAGCTGTAATGCAGCTCGACTGCGAACCAGGGCTCATGGACAAGCTTAGAGGCTGTAAATCGCCATACCTAATTGCAGAAACACATCCGTCATCAACAATTTTGACGGTCATATGCGGTTGGGAAGAGTAATGTCCAACACCGATCGCCCATTCATTGAAGTTCGTTGCTTTGGGTTCATGGCCCAAAGATGTCTGATAAAAATCATGACAAGAGGGTAGTGTCTGCAGGTAATAGATATGTTGGTCTTGAATCTTACTGTTGTTTGACCGAAAGGGTTCTTGAAGAAAATCCATGGAGTTTTTGGGTTCTGGTTTATCACTTGGGTGGTGATAGTACACGATGTCTAAGCTTAGAGCCATCGCTTCCCTCTCATGGCTGCCATATCCATGGGCATCCACAGTTGCAGACCCTAAAAAGTCCTCCAGTTTTGGAGAAGCGTTTGGCACCATTCCTGGTTTTTTTTAGCACAACTGAATTTTAAGATTCAAATCAAAAGAAAGCGGCCAAGATGAGAAAAATCAGAGAAAACTAACCTTCGGCTTGCGATCTGCTTAGAGCTTCCATGATGCAAAGAGAGCTGTCTGATTTGAGGGGCATTACCGACAAAGGTGAGTGAAATCCACCGCTTTCACCACCGCCATAGCAGAGAGTAGTAGCACCGGTGCTGAAATGTGAAGTAGGAGAGAGGAAGAAGCTCGTCGGAGACTGAGATTGATGATGAAACTACTGTTGAGGCTGAGACGAAACCTCCATTTTCATGTGAGGGGAGAGAAAAAAACCCAACCAGCTGCTGATGTTATTATTTCCATTTCCATCTTCATTCAACGACTTCATGATCTTATGGCTTCTTCTTCTTCTTCCTTTTTCTCATTCCAAAGGGTTTTTAAGAAGTTTCACTATTTTTCCTGTGCCTCGAAGGCAGTTCAATCATTGGGGAGAGCAAAAATAAAGCAATCATTTCACAAAATCTATTACCTTCTTCATTTTCACTACCCTCATTTGAATAAAAACTTTGGTTCTTTTTTGTTGTTTAGCTGCAGAAACTTATGGTGCCAAGAACACTCTCTCTCTTCTCTCTGAAATCTATCTATGCACAACCCACAAAACTCTCTCTCTCTCTCCTTGAAGAGAACAAAAGTGGTCTCTTCAAGCTAAACAGAAAGAATGAATTCCAAGAAGTAATACTGGGAAACACACATGCATTCCATGGGGATCTGTGTATGTATGGAATATACACCCCCTATTACGGGGGTGCCACCCCCTGTTCCAAGGGGTGGAATCACCCCTTGCAACAGGGGGTGAGTTCCAACCCCGTAACCAGGGGTGAGTTCCACCCCCAAAACAGGGGGTGATGGGGAGGAAAGGAGAGAGAGAGGGAGGTGGCGGGGGAGCAGGAAGGAGAGAGAGAGAGGTGGCAATGAGAGAAAGAGAGAGAGCAGGAAGAAAGAAATAAAAAAAAAAAAAACCAAATATATTATATTAAAAAATGATTAAAAAATTTATGAAAAGTGAAAAGACCATTTTGCCCCTGAGATTTTGTTAGTTTTAAAAAAAATTCTAATGGATGGACTAATTAAAACCGTTTCGATACGTAGATGGTTTGAAATGAAACGCCAAAACTTAGAGGGGCCACTTAGAAATGCATCAATAGTTAGAGGGTCTAAATTGTATTTTTTCCTTAATTAAATACACGTATTAGAGGGGTTGAAATTTTACTGAGCGTTAGCTCACAACCTTACAGTTTTGTTTGTAGGACCGATGAGAATGAAACGGCAACAAAGAATTTTCTTCGAATCTTTATTCTATTTATAATAACTACAATTGTAGTTATTATTTACCGTTAAAAAATTGACCATATAACTCGATAATTATAATTGTCGCCGTAATTGTAAAATTTAAAATATTTTTATTGAATATATTAGTAATTCTTACCTGAAACTGTGGACAATCTTATGATTGTCTTTAGTTGATTGATATGAATTACCAATCTTAGTTATTTATTGATAAATTATATAATATGTTAATAATTCATAATATATTGATAATTCATTATGATTGCTAATTAGTCGCACAATGTATATTGATAATTATAAGACAATTATAATTTATATGAGCTATTCTGAATATATCATGATTACTAATTACTTGATATGAATTACTAATCTTAGTTACTTATTGATTACGTGACAATTTATAATGTATATAAATTATGGACTAATTTCAATTTTAGTAATAATTTTTCAAGGGGAGAAATTGTGTGGCGGCCCTAGAAAATCGGGTCGTTGCAGAGTGATATCAAAACGGAATTATTAGAAATACTAATTTATTTATAAATGATGAAATATCTGTGGTAGAATTCTCTATAAAAGAAATCTAGTGGCTGCCTTGGGAAACCAGGTCGTTACAATTGTATTAATTAAAGGAAAAAATTATTAAGGGCTTATGTTGAATATCTTTATTATGGTTTAATTGGGCTTATATTAAATATATTTAATGTTGTTTACTTATGTTTTCATGTTTATGCATAAATGAGTTTAAATACCCTTCCTCGGATTTAGGGGGAGCATGGTTACATTTTTTATTAAAGAAAACATCAAAGTTAATTTTTATCATAAAAGGGGAGATTGTTGAATCTGAGGTTTTGATGAACAATTAAATATTTATGTTTTGTGTGGAACTATTGAATTTATCGAGTGTTTTAAATTTATAATTCTATGCATGTGATAAAGAATAAGACCTGATGAAGAAAACATAAAGGGTGCAAAATAGACATAATGAAGATGTGAAGAGTTTTGAAGATCATGAAGAAAAATAGGTTAAAATGATTTTTTACTTATATACTCTTAATGAAACCTGAATTAGGATCACACAAAACACTTAAAATGAGTTAATTATATGTGTGACATGATAAGAAGTAATAAATTTAAGATCCTAAAATGAGATATTGCATGTGCTCCTTATGTGAAATGAATTTGATAATTAACCGAATTGGAAAATATGTTTTAAAGTATAAAAAGTTAAGTTTCCAGGTCAATTCGGTTAATCGAGAAAAGCAATCGGTCAACTGAATCAAATAGTGTGTTTTGAAGTTAAAATGAGATGCTACTGATCTAGTCAGTCAACCAAATAAAATTGATCAGTTAACCATTTGAAATAGTAACTGAATTAGCAAAGGAAATAAGCACACTGATCCAATTGGTCAACCGAATAAAGAGGGTCGGTCAACCGTTTGAGTCAATAGATGAATTGGTGGAAAATTGGATCACACTGATCCAATCGGTCAACCGATTGGATGTGATCAGTCAACCAAATGGCTATGTGCCAACGGTTATATTGGGAGTAGGACAGGTCGGTCAATCGACCTGCATGATTTAGTCAACCAACTGAGTCAGTTGAGATTTCAGGTGATTTGGTCTCTTGGTAAACAACTATCTATTTTTTATGATTCTAAGAGAGGGATTTCGGGAATTTGAACTTAATTGAACTATTAACAACCTATTATGTTATTCCTATTGATATGATCCATATATTTTGAGATTCTTCTAATTTAAATAGTTTAATGCTTCCTATTTCTATGGTTTTAAATTTATAATAATTTTATGGACTTAAGTGAGATAATTGAAAGTCATTTTTAAGTAAAATACACCTGAAATGAAAGGTAATCATATATGAGGTCTAAGACTGTCATTAAGTGGCATATCTTTGAGAAACTAGCCGTTGAAGGGCTAGTTATTAGTCTATTAATATAGACCTGCGGGAATTGAGTTGAACACATCAAGAACATTAGTTTTGAGCTGTTATAAGACTAATATTTTTGCTGAGATTTCTACGAGAGATTTTATTCAAGTTTTTTATCTAAAGCACTAGCTGTTTAGCGTCACCGACTTGAGTTCCAATTGCGATATCATCATTATCTACAGTGTTTTCCCTGTGAGATCTATCCAAGCTTTATTACTAGCTTTCAAGTTATATTTATATTGATATTGATTGCTTGATTTAGGATTGCTAGAAAATCGTTTTGAACTTAAAAGTTTAAAAATCTTTTTAAACAATTTTTTTTTTTTGTTTATCTAATTATGTGCTAAATTTGTACTACCCATTTTATTTATTAATCAGATTTTAATTTCCTCACATTGTAACTATCACATAGTAATTATTCGGAACATTAATCGAGTATATTTGTATTGAGATGGTAGAAGCTTTTTGTGGGACGAAACTTATATTTTTTTATTTGTGAGTTTGAACGGATTCGACATGTTTGGGACGGTGTCTAGTCAGAGTAGTTAGGTTTCGATCTTTTTCCTGTGACAAAAAATTAGGGTTTGATCTTTGTCCTGCAAAAAGGTTAAGTTATTCTTTTCCCTTAAAAAGGATTAGATTTTAATTCTCCATATGATAGAATTAAGTGAATGTAAAGGTTCTTCCAATACCTGCAAAAATGATTAGTGTAAAAGTGTGAGGGAGTGGTAAGTTTGATATTTAACCTATTAAAAGGATTAGATTTTGATTTTACCTGATGCCGAATTAGGTTAGTTTTGAGCTTAGTAAAAAGATATGGTTCTTTCTGAGCCTGTGAAAAAGATATATGTAAATGTTGATTCTGAGCCTGTGAAAAGAATCGAGATTGTAAGGGTTTGGTTCATACCTGGTAAAGGAATTAGGATTTAGTTGATTGCGAATCTTCGTGGAGATCGAGGGACGGAATATAAGTAAGAGTAGCTTACCGAACCAGGATATATTGTTGTGTGCTGCATTGTTTATTATCTATGTTGTGTTTGGGTGTGCACTCAGTATTAAACACATATCCGCTGCGTTTTAGGAAAATAATTGATTTAGGAAAATTAATTATTTGTGTTTAAGTGTTTAATTAACAACCAAATTCATCCTCCCTTTTGGGTAGCTCTTTGAGCCAATAATAACTTATTTAGAAGAAATAAAACTATACTTGGGAGACTTAAAAGACTTCAAAAGTAGGAGGGCATGATGATTATCTGAATCATCTTGAAAAGAATCTTAGACAAGATTATTTATATTTTTTAGAACAAGAGAAAATATTTTGGGCCCAGAAATCTAGAATTCAGTGGTTAAAAATAGGTGACAAAAATAATAAGTTCTTTCACGGAATGGATTTGAAAAAGAGAAGGAGAAACAAAATAAATATCCTTTAGTTTGAGAATGGATGCGTTAAGGATCAAGATGATCTTAAAATTCATGAGAAAAATCACTTTGTAAAACTGTTTTCTGAGGAGGAAAATGAAATGTCTAGATTCATCATAGGGAATGAGTGTCCTAAGATAAATAACCACGAGCACAATTATTTAATTGGTAAACTAGATGAGACTTGGGAAGCCCTTAAGTCTATTAGGGGCCTTAAATCCATGGGACTTGGAGGGTTCCAAGCCATATTCTTTAAAAGGAACTGGAGTTTGGTGGGTAATGATGTCTGCAAGTTTATTGATAATTGTTTTAGGACTTGGGTTGTTCTAAATTATAATAGTAAAACTCTTGTTGCCCTTATTGTAAGACCCTGAATTAACACGTACGTCATTTTAGTTGTATTTTAGAGTAATTGTGAAAATTCGGGATGAAATTGAGTCAAATTGAAAATCTAGAAACATTAAATCCCAATTTAGGGAGGTAAATTAACATTTAACTTTTAATTGAAACTTAAAGGGGTGAAATTGCAAATCTTAGAAACTTTTAAAAGTTGAAATTGATTAAAATTAAGATTTAAAGGAAGTTAGGAGAGGAAAGAGTAATTAATTAAAAAGTTTATTATATATATATATATGTGTGATCGGACGAGCACAAACGGCCAGTAGGGAAATAGAGAGAGCGGCGATGTGGCACGCTTGGTTGAATTGAACCTACTAATTTCATGTAATATATATATATATATATATATATATATATATATATCTTCATGCATTTGTAATGATCAAAAATATCAAATTAAATCTGAAAAAATCAATGAAAAATCTGGAAACAGAGAAGAGAGAGAGAGGGTCGAAGCGTCGGCGGTGTGGGTACGTTGTTCGGCGATTTTCTTGTGCGTGTTGTCATCGCCGGTGTGCGTCGTCGTTCGTCCGGGAAGTGGGAGTATTTGGGTCGGCCGATCAGTGTATGACTGCGTGTGTGTCCTGTTTTCCGTTCATTGTCGTCGGAGATGTGGGAATCGTCCGGCAGTGAGTGTTTCGTGTGGGTGTATTATCCATTCATCCGTCGTGGGTGTGTGGGTGTGATTAGAGCAATGATTGGCGGGGGAACTCATCGGCAACAGTGCTACGGTTCACTGCGATCGTGTATGGGTATATGTTCGGTCCGACGATGTGCATAGGTGTGGACGTTGGGTGCATGTGTTTCGGTGCATGTGTATGAGCCGTCGTATGGGTTGTTGTGTGTGTGTCTGTTCATCCATGTGTGCAGCGTGTTTGTGTGAGCGTGTGCGGTCCCTTCTATCCGTCGGCTATTTTTAGGTGTGCTGCAGTTTGTGGGTGTGTTTGATCAGGCATGTGTATATGCGTGTGTGCTACTGATCAGTTCAGTGGGGTGGGTATGGTTGTGGTTGTCGTAGGGTGTGATCGGTGAAGGTGGGTTGATCGGCAGTGAAGGTGTACAGGCGGGAACCTACATCAGAAACAGAAATGGAGGAGAGAGAGGGACGACTGGGAACTTAACAAAAAAAAAAAAAAAAAAAAAAAAAAAAAAAAAAAAAGAAAAAAGAAAAAGAAAAGGAAATTACACAAACTACCCCACTAAAAATCAAAAACCCATCTCATGGTCGTCAAACGATTCGGAAACAAGTGAAATTTCAATCGATTATTAATTTTCGTTAAATTAAATTTTATTTAGCGTTACAAATCCTAAAATCGTAATAATTTCGTAACGATTAATTAATTTTAATTACGTGGTACATAAAATAGTAACGATTCGGAATATAGGGTTTGCATTGCATGATTCAAATGTTTTAGACAAGATATTAAATTAGGCTCTGTCACTATTAGGTTCGCAGGCACCGGTGTCCCGATAAAGTGTGGTCAGTGAAGGTTTTGGAGAGTGGATAACGAGATGAGTGTACTGTCTTCTTGCCAAACTATTTTTCTATGTATATATGATGAGATATGTGTTTACTTAAACTGTATGAATTTATAAATAATATGGATCAAGCAGGATTTGGGTAAGTGGGTAAACTGAATTTTCGGAAGATTTCGATGGTTTTCGAAATGAAGTTGAAAATGAATTTTTGTTGGATTTGGTGAAATCAGATGGTGTTTTTAAAAGAGAATAGAAACATCTGTTTTTTCTAAAAATGCCTGGTTTTCTAAAAATAAAGGGTGGAAAAGTGGTTTTGATAAAATCAAACGTTTTCTTTAAAAGAAAGTGTGAAATATGATTTTCGGATTTAAAAGTTAGTTTTGAGGAAAAGAGATAGACGTGGTGATTTGACGATGTTGAGTAGACGATATTTATTGAGTTGTGATTCAATGATGCTATATTTGATTTGACAATGCTATAGTATTTATCTGTTTCGGTAGAGTGAGGTTATCCGCTTCGGCGGAGTGATGTTATCCGCTTCGGCGGAGTGATGTTTATCTGCTTCGGCAGAGTGATGTTAGACGTTTATACTGTGCAGTGATTATCCGCTTCGGCGAAGTGATGGGTGTTCGTAGGAAGGCATATTCTACGAATGGTACGGTACCATTGCAAACTCCCGATCGTGAGGTTAAAGTGATCACTAAGGCTGGCTAGTGTGTGTGTTTGAGTTGTGTTTTTGTGATGTGTGCTTGAGATGTGGTGTTTTACGTATATTGGTTAATTTGATATTTATTATCATGGTGATTAGTATGATTTTTATATTAGTTGGATTTAAATGGAACTTAATTATGTCGCTTTATTTTTCTCTGCTCATATACTGGAGATTTTTCGAGCTACGTGGTGTTTATATACTTACGCTTGATCCATTTAGATGTTGTCGAATGATTTATTATTACAAAATATTTTTACTGAGAAGGCAGTACACTAGCAGGTGAACTAGTTAGGAGTCGGTCGGTCCCCTACTGGAGCTAAATAGGGTTAAGTGGATCATGCGATGAAGGCATTTGAGAGAAATTTTGAGGCGAAGTGTCAGAGATGAATCTAAGTGAGATTCATGGGATTTGTTTGGTTGTTCTTATATTTGGGACGGTGTGTCCCTATCAGTTGGAATTATGTATTTGTTAGATAGATCATTTGTTTGTATATTATCATATTGTGGTTGCCTATTCAGTTAGGTGATGTCATGTCGACGTCACGCCGGCCCCATTGTGACAGGAGTCCGGGGTGCGGTGTGACAATTTTGGTATCAAAGCCTAGTTTATAGGTTCTGTAGACTTATCAGGGGTCTTGTCAATAGAAGACCGTAAGATAGGAAGATGTGCGTGTCGTCTAGTCAGTAGGGGACATGAGATAGGGTGTCAATAAGTTAGTTTGGTTCGTGAGTGTTAGTTATTTTATTATATTAGTTAGTGCATTGGCATAGTGTATGGAGGGTTGTCTTGTTGGCAGGTAATGATAGTGATATTGCTAGTTGGCGAATTTGAGTAGTGTTGTGTTGTTGGGGGTAATGGGTGGATCGCAATCTTGGAAGTATAAATAGTTGAAAATGTGAGATTTTATCTAAGACACAACTGTTTGCGTATGTTGTAACGATGAGATACTTATGGCTAGTACTTAGTAGGTCGTTATTAAAATAGTAGATAATATAGCAGAATGCATGTAAGTTGGAAAATGAAATGACATTCAAATGAGTATAACATCACCTTCTAGGCAATATGAAAGTCATCTTATAATGATATTGAAAGAGAGTTCTATTAGTTGGAAACTAAAGATGTGAGAAACTGTGACGAAAGGGTAGTACATTCAAAATTGAAGGGAAGGTAGAGCAAAAGTTTATGGAACTCGTAGATATAGCAAGCGTAATAGAAAATGATCTGTAGGAAGTAGCGAGAATTGTGAGTCTGGGATAAAAAAAAAAAAATGGTCCGTTTGTATGAGGTGGAATCACATCTTAGAGAAATCCAAGTGTGTATTGTCAGGAAGGTGTCACTAGTACCACAATTAGTTTGATAGTGGGTCCACGAGGTCAGAAAAAGGTGTTAAAAAAAAAAAAAAAGATATCAAAATTCGGTACGTGGGAGCTAGGCATCAGATAAAACAAGTTCAGGCAGTAGATAATGTAGTAGCTGGGGATTTTCCCTAAGTAGTTTCGAGAGCTATCGAGGTGCTGGCAAGTGTGGTTAATAATTATGGTTATTGTAAGATAAGTTCCATAATATTAAGAGATGAACGTTTGCCTCATTAAGTTGGCTAAATATAGTTGTGTTGATAAAATGCGAGAAATTGGGATTTGGAATTATAACCTTAGGGGACTGTAAAGGTGGTCGCCGTGGTGTTACTAATTAAAAATTTGCCGAATAGTGGAAACGTGAGTAAATTAGTTTTTGATTTAGGAAGTCTCTACAGGAGAAGCCTTGTGACGACCTTGAGAAACCGGGTCGTTACAATAAATTAGACTATCGATTCATGGTTAGCGTAGACCTGGTGTTTTCTCCATAAAGATCCGATATTGGTGACTCATCGTGTAAGACCTCAATCGTAGCAGGTACGTCATTTCAGTAGTATTTTAGAGTAATTGTGAAAATTCGGGGTGAAACTAGGACAATTAAAAATTCAAATAGAAAGTCTAGGGGTTAAATTGAAAATGTAGAAACAGTAAATCCCAATTTAGGGAAGTAAATTGACATTTAACATTTAAATGAAACTTTCAGGGGGTGAAATTGAAAATCTTAGAAACTTTTAAAAGTTGAAAAGGATTAAAATCAAGGTTTAAAGGAAATTGGGGGGAGGAAAGAGCAATTAATGAATTTTTTTTTTTATCATATACCCACAAGCCGGCGGTCAGAGGGAACAACTGGCCGGCAGGGAATCGGATAAGAGGAACGACGTGGCACGTTTAGACAATTCGAATCCACTAATTTCATGCACAGGTATGATAAAAAAAAAAATCCCATGATCAAGAATCCAAAATCCAAAATCTAAAATCTGAAAATCAGAAATCTAGAGAGAGAGGGCAAGCCGGAGTTCGGGTTTGAAAAGTGATCGCCGGCGAGGCAGGGTGCTTCGGTTACAGGATTGTGGGCGTGCGTGGGCATTCGGTGGTCGACGGAGAGGGTGGTTCGGCATAGGTGGTGGGTGATCGTCGCCGGTCATCCGGTAAGCGTTCGGTAATGGGTTCCGCTGGTCGTCCACTGCGTTTGTGTGTGCTTTGTCTATCGCTCAGTCCGTTGTTGTATGTGTGCGTGATGTCTGTCCGTTCGATGGAGAGGTCGTTCACTCCGGTGGTGTGCTATCGATCGTGAGGTTGTCGTCGGTGGGACTGCTGTGTTCAGACAGAGGTTGTGCATGAGTGTGTGTGTGTGTGTAATCTGCTCGGATATTGCGGGTGTGTATGTTGATCGCCATGATGAAGGTTGGCGCAGAGAGAGAGAGAGAGGGGAGCTGGTAGGGCGGAGAGTTTGGTCGGCGGCGAGAGTTTTCCAGCGTCGGTAGTCGGGATCGCAAACTGAAACAGAAACAGAAACAGTGGGCACAACAGGGACGAAAAAAAAAAAAAAAAGGAGAAATTGCAGAAACTACCCAGGAAAATCCAAAACCCATCTCGTGGTCGCCAAACATTTCGGAAACAGGTGAAACTTCAATCGATTATTAATTCTCGTTAAATTAAATTTTAGTTAATATTATAAATCCTAAAATCATAATAATTTTGTAACGATTAATTAATTTTAAGTACGTGGTATATAAAATTAGTAACGATTCGGAAAATAGGATCCGTATTGCATAATTAGGATGTTTTAGATAAGATATTAATTTAGAATCTGCCACTATTAGGTTCACAGGCACTAGCGTCCAGATAAAGTGCGGGCAATGTCAGTTTTGCAAAACGGATATCGAGGTAAGTGTACTGTCTTCTTGCCAAACTATTTTTCTATGTATATATGATGAAATATGTGATTATTTAAACTGTACGAATTTATAAATGATACGGATCAAGCAAGATTTGAATAAGTTGGTAAACTGAATGTCGATAGTTTTCAAAAAGAAGCTGAAAATGAATTTCCTCTGGATTTGGTGAAATTAGACGGTGTTTTTAAAAAGAGAATAGGAAACAACTATTTTTCTAAAAATGCTTGGTTTTCTAAAAAATAATAATAATAAATGGTGGAAAAGTGATTTTGATAAAATCGGACGTTTTCTTTAAAAGAAGATATGAAATATGATTTTTGAATTTAAAAGCTGGTTTTGAGAAAAGTTGTAGACGTGGTGATTTGACGATATTGCGTAGGTGATATTTATTGAGTTGCGATTCGATGATACTGTATTTGATTTTGACAATGCCATAATTGTTCTCCCCGAAAGGGGTGTGTGTCACAACCCGTCCCGGACACCCGTCATTCCGAGGCGGGCGTGACTACAACATGACATCACCAATACCCAAATAACCAAAACGAATAACAATATACACCTACTGTATAATACAAACATCTACTATGAGGGACACACCTGTCCCAAAATTGATATTAACTAAAAGTATTTATCGATGAACCTTTTATAGGTTCGCCTTTGACAGCTCCTCTCAACCGCCTATATGACTCCATCACGTAGCTCTACCTAGTGCCAGTAGGGACCGACTCCTAGCTGCTGCACCTGCGAGTGTACTTCCTTCTTAGTAAAACATTTTTTCAAAATATTAATATGTTCTACATATTTTCACAATTAAGTATGGATCAAGCATAAGCATATAAGCAATGAAAATAAAGTGATAGAAATAGGTTCCATCCAAATCCATCTAGTATAAAATCATACCAATTATCATAATAAATAATAACAAATCAACCAATATACGTAAAATACCACGTCTCAAGCACCAATCTCAAACACACACCTCCAACACACACACACTGGCCAGCCCTAGTGATCGTTTTAACCTCACGATCGGGAGTTTGCAACGGTACCGTACCATCCGTAGGATATGCCTTCCTACGAACACCCATCACTCCGCCGAAGCGGATAATCACTGCGCAGTATAAACGTTTAACATCACTCTGCCGAAGCAGATAAACATCACTCCGCCGTAGCGGATAACATCACTCCGCCGAAGCGGATAATCTCACTCTACCAAAACGGATAAATACTAGGGCATCGTCAAATCAACTACAACATCATCAAATCATAGCTCAATAAATATCGTCAAATCACCACATCTATCTCTTTTCCTCAAAACTAACTTTTTAAGTCCAACAGCATATTTCACACTTTTCTTTTTAGAGAAAACATCTGATTCTTTCAAAACTATTTTTCCACCATTTGTTTTCCTTTTGAAAACCAGACATTTTTAGGAAAACAATTGTTTTCTATTTCCTTTTAAAAAACACCGTCTGATTTTACCAATTTCAACAAAAATTCATTTTCAATTTCATACTGGAAACCATCGAAATCTCTCAAAAACCCAGTTTACCAACTCACCCAAATCCTGTTTGATCCATATCATTTATAAATTCATACAATTTAAGTAAACACATATTTCATCATGTATATACATAGAAAAACAGTTTGGTAAGAAGACAGTACACTCACCTCGATATCTGTTTTGCAAAACTGACACTGATCATACTTTATCTGGACGTCGGTGCCTGCGAACCTAACAGTGACAGAGCCTAAATTAATCTCTTATCTAAAACATCCTAATCATACAATACATACCCTATATTCCGAATCGTTACTATTTTATGTACCACGTACTTACAATTACTTAATCGTTACGAAATTATTACGATTTTAGGATTTGTAATGCAAAATACAATTTAATTTAACGAAAATTAATAACCGATTGAAACTTCACCTGTTTCCGAACCGTTCGGCGACCACGAGATGTGTTTTGGATTTTCCTGGGGTAGTTTCTGCAATTTCCCCTTTTTTTTTCTCTTTTTTTTTTTTTTTTTTTTTTTTTTTTTTTTTTTTCTCTTTCTTTCTTCCCTGTTTGCGTTCACTGTTCTGTTTCGGTTCAAACCTGTCGCCGGCCACCCTCTCTCTCTCTCTCTACCATTTCCGTCCACCCGAGACCTCCCACGCCCCGTCGCTCTTACCGCCGGCCCTACTCCATCCCCCACCACGGTTTACCAACCACCACCGGCCATTTCCCCACCGTTCTCATCTACCCACCTAAACCATACACGCCACCGCAACGACCCACACACCCACCAACGGCCAAACTCATGCCGCCACTGCCTCCGTTGCTTACCCCCCGTTGATCAAACAGTAAACAGAACACACATGCACCACCGCCACCACTGCCGTCGGAGGAATACCCATTCCCACACGACGATCGCCGATCACCCATACACACACATCGGACAACTCCACCCTCATACATGCACACAGAAGGAACTCACGCACTCTGTCGCACACACGCCGGCGATTACACGGCGGCACCGACGCTTCGTTCCTCCGTTTCTCTCTCTAGATTTCTAGATCGTTCTTCCTTGTAGCGTTTGAAATGATAGGCGCATATATATATGCATGAAAATGGTGGTGTGAAATCGATCGGTTGCTCGCCACGTTGATCCTCACTCTTCCCGATCTCTCCGTCGGCCGGCCGGATTCGCAACAAACGGACGTGTACATATTATTTTTTTTAAAAAAAAAACCATTTGGTTTAATTGCACTTTCCCCCCCTATTTCCCATT
Source organism: Eucommia ulmoides (assembly GCA_016647705.1). NCBI lineage: Eukaryota > Viridiplantae > Streptophyta > Magnoliopsida > Garryales > Eucommiaceae > Eucommia > Eucommia ulmoides. The sequence continues at coordinate 30,697,323 of CM028339.1, forward strand.
AAGTCTTCATTTAATCCCATTCATCTTTTAGGATTTCTTAAATTACATGTTGATCCCTACAATTTTTTTTTTATTCTACAAATTTGTGCATCTTAAATTTAGGGTAAGTTCCCAAATTTGCAATTTGACCCAATTATCATTTTATTTTATTTTTATCTATGTATTTATTTTATTTTATTTTATTTTTTATTATTATTTTTTTTTTCCCCGAAATTTTCTAAATGCTCTCAATTGAAATTAAAATGACGTACGAGCTAAATCGAGGTCTTACAACTCTTCCCTCCTAAAAACAATTTCGTCCCGAAATTTTCGTCAGGCTACTAACACGTCAAAGTCGCATCACAAGGTTATACTCGTCTTATGTAATTTTAGATCAACTATTTCCGATACATAGTCTCATTATCCCAGAACGTCCCAAAATTTATAACCAACAACTTTCTCGTCAAATCATAACCATCCAACAAACAAGGTGACCGTAATCGGTTACACTTAACACGGATAACCCACTATCAAAGAATCTCATGTTTCCACTGCTTCCACTGCGCTACTCTGATATAATCAAAATCAGTAGCAACACTATATGCTAACAATATTCTAGTACATTGAGTTTATTTCATTCCGTCGTAACCGGCACTTATCCATTTCATCTAACCTTTCTTAGTCGCCTGTTGCAACAATATTTTTCATTCAATATTTAACCTAATAATAGTTGTTACCAATCTCATAAGCACAGATAGCTCCACTATCATTAACCCCGATACCTATCTCAACTCTTTAATACTCATATCGATATCTTTCATAATACCTAAATATCCTCAATTCTCATAACTACGACTAAAATATATCAACAACTAACCTATAAGGATTCCTTTCATGACTCCACATTTTACCAAGTCCCTGACATGGTTACGTGCTTCAAGTTCGTTTCTACCTACCTAACATACTTCAAACATATATCCACGTATATATATGACTCAAAGGACATAGGTACGCCCCACTCAAATGAAAGTGATACATTCTAATAGTTACTAGCTACTAACTGTAAAATTAGTATATCGCGTATACATATCATCTCAAGGATATTTTAAATTCTCCTTGTCCCATAATATCTCAGAAACTTCCAATTTCAGTAAAAAGGTAGTCACATCGGGCTATTTTTAAATCCCGTAAAAGTTTCTTTTTCCCATCCCAGTTCAATCTATCAGATCAGAATCCCACATCCTTTTCATACAACACTTTATGCGATGTCACCATGATTTACAACAAGATAGTTATTAGCGTAACCAGATTTTATTAACATTGCACAATCATCCCCCTTACCAGGAACTTCCACGACACAACCCCTCAACATATCTTTCAACACCCGAATCGTATTCCTTGATAAACCATTGATCCATGACTGGAACAAGGTATCAACTTCCACTTGGGCAACTAAAGGAGTATGGAAAATTTTAATCCGCATGCTCAAATAACTATCTGCTTTTTACACCACAGTTTCCCCCACAGATTGTTTATACACTGACAACTTATTTTACTTTGATAACAACTATTGTCTAACTCACCATATGGCGACAATACCTATGATTTCAGCATTCCAGTTCTAATATTTCAAATAACCGATTAATAAAATTCCTAGAATTACTAGTTCTTATCCCTTTTGATTTAAAAAAATATCTTGTCCTTACTTAATTTTAATGTTTACATTAAATTGGAGCATCATGCAATCGGACGATCTTATCAATAAATATACATATATGGGACATGCGCATTAGGAAAACACTCTTCGAACCACTCTCCTTTTTCTTTTCTGGTATAGATCAAGGCTACCATAGCCCGTTTAGAGATTTCGTTACTTCTCGACCTTAACTTGACTAACAAATTACCGAATAACCGATACCGTAATTTCCCATTTCCATTCTCATTTACTAATCATACTCACGCCATTACAGTATAGTTTAATATTATCGGGGTATTGCATATCTTATTCTATGCACTTTTTTTTTTTTTTTTTTTTTAAGGTCTCATCTGTAAATTAACATTATCAACCCTACACATTTTAATTAAAATCCCAAGCTTCATCATTCCTTCAGACACGCTAATCAGCTCTACTTGTCAATTCCCACTGCATTGCCAAACCTTCTTAGCTGGATATCCGACCTTTACATGTTTACACCACGGTAAAAATCAATACCGAACAGCGTTACTATCTTACCAGCCGCCCACTAGACTTACAAGGCCTCAACTTAACCCATATAAATTAATATGAACAAACAACTCACCCATTTTCTTTTCCGACCCGAAATATTTGTTATGGTCAGCCCTGTGACCAATTCATTCCCTTCCACTCTAATCGTATCCAATTGGACATCTCACCTCTACGCTTCTACCATACAATCGATAAATATCAACTTCATATTTACGAGCTCAATTGAGGTGGTCACCCGACCAATTGCCTAATAGACCTACAAAGATCTCAACTTGGCACACACATTAGTATGAATAACCCAAATATGCATAACTCCGCTTTTTTTTTTTTTCTTTCTAATTTCTGACTTAAAGCACAAATCCTTTTATACAGGAGATGTCACTAAACGTTAGAACGAATACGATCTCTACTAGTTCCAAAAAGTTTCGAATTTCAATCACATGTTCTCGACCTTCTCCATATACCGTCAATCCACCACTTCGACTTCCTTTGGATTCACTTGAATGCTATGCCTTAGGAGCACTAATCATATTTACTGCACCAGCCACCGCCTTAGTAGCACATTCTGGAGATGACGAACATGCTCTTCTCTGCTTTCGACCGGATCACCGTTGTTACCACGTCACAGTCTCTAATTTTCGATTGCAGATACCCATCTCAAAAATCTGACACCCTATTTGTTGCAACCCATTTAACAACCTATCCATTCTAACTTTTACGTTACCAACATTGGATCTTTACGGAACCACACACCAGGTCTACATAAATCGTTTAGTTGATATTTTAATTTATCGTAACGCCTTCTTTTTCGATTAAGACTTCCTAACCTGCAAACAAACTTACTTCAATTTCCCAATATCCAACAATTAATATATATATATTTTTTTTCTTCTTTTCTCTCTCTTTTTTTTTTTTTTTTTTTTTACACCCCCAAAATTATTCAACTTCAACTAAATGCAATCAATCGTTAATTCACCCAATTTTTCTTATTCCATAGCAATTGCTTTTAAAGTCCCGAGATTAAAATTTCAAATCTCAGTTTCCCACATTCATTAACACCAATATACTTAATCAACTTACGAGCCGAACGTTCACCTCCTTATCATTATGGAACTTATCCAACAGCAACCACAACTACTAATCACGCTTACAAGCACCCTGTCAATTTTCGATACTACATAGGGAAAATCCCTAGCTATTACAGTATCCACTGCCGAAACTTGTTTAAACCGCATCTGCGTACCGACTTGTGATATCCTTTCTTTAACACTTTTCTAACTTCCTAAACTCCCTCTATCAGGCTAACTGAGGTACTAGATATGTTTTCTCAACAATACATACTTTTATTCATCCCAAATTTGGCTTTACCCGCAACTCTATATTACTCATTCAAAGGAATTATCTTTGCACGCACCTACTATCCTCCTAGACCCAAAATCCTTGGCTACTTTTATATATCATTTCCTACTACCTTGCTACATGCCACAACTGTTACTCCGTCTATTAATCAATTTAAAAAGTGCTACCAAATTAAATTCTTGTCCGGTAACATCACAGTTTCCTTTCAGATTGCCTAGAAAGCGATTTACTCCCTTTGAATATTATTTCTTATTTCGACTTAAGTGTGCCCTGCCATATCATCTAGTATATTAATAATGACGTAATTTGGGATTTATCTAACTTAGCCTTCTTATCTTGTGGAAGACATCCCTCCATACACCATGCCAAAACGCCAACTAAGGAAATAAAAGACCTAACATTCACATACCAAGCTCACCTATTGACACCCTATCTCATGTCCCCTACTGACTAGACGACTGGCACGTCCTCCGATCTCATGGTCTTCTATCGACACATCTCCTAACAAGTCTATAGAACCTATAACCTAGGCTCTGATACCAAAATTTGTCACAACCCGTCCCAGACACCCGTCATTCCGAGGCGGGCATGACTACAACATGACATCACCAATACCCAAATAACCAAAACGAATAACAATATACACCTACTGTATAATACAAACATCTACTATGAGGGACACACCTGTCCCAAAATTGATATTAACTAAAAGTATTTATCGATGAACCTTTTATAGGTTCGCCTTTGACAGCTCCTCTCAACCGCCTATATGACTTCATCACGTAGCTCTACCTAGTGCCAGTAGGGGACCGACTCCTAGCTGCTGCACCTGCGAGTGTACTTCCTTCTTAGTAAAACATTTTTTCAAAATATTAATATGTTCTACATATTTTCACAATTAAGTATGGATCAAGCATAAGCATATAAGCAATGAAAATAAAGTGATAGAAATAGGTTCCATCCAAATCCATCTAGTATAAAATCATACCAATTATCATAATAAATAATAACAAATCAACCAATATACGTAAAACACCACGTCTCAAGCACCAATCTCAAACACACACCTCCAACACACACACACTGGCCAGCCCTAGTGATCGTTTTAACCTCACGATCGGGAGTTTGCAACGGTACCGTACCATCCGTAGGATATGCCTTCCTACGAACACCCATCACTCCGCCGAAGCGGATAATCACTGCGCAGTATAAACGTTTAACATCACTCTGCCGAAGCAGATAAACATCACTCCGCCGTAGCGGATAACATCACTCCGCCGAAGCGGATAATCTCACTCTACCAAAACGGATAAATACTAGGGCATCGTCAAATCAACTACAACATCATCAAATCATAGCTCAATAAATATCGTCAAATCACCACATCTATCTCTTTTCCTCAAAATTAACTTTTTAAGTCCAACAGCATATTTCACACTTTTCTTTTTAGAGAAAACATCTGATTCTTTCAAAACTATTTTTCCACCATTTGTTTTCCTTTTGAAAACCAGACATTTTTAGGAAAACAATTGTTTTCTATTTCCTTTTAAAAAACACCGTCTGATTTTACCAATTTCAACAAAAATTCATTTTCAATTTCATACTGGAAACCATCGAAATCTCTCAAAAACCCAGTTTACCAACTCACCCAAATCCTGTTTGATCCATATCATTTATAAATTCATACAATTTAAGTAAACACATATTTCATCATGTATATACATAGAAAAACAGTTTGGTAAGAAGACAGTACACTCACCTCGATATCTGTTTTGCAAAACTGACACTGATCATACTTTATCTGGACGTCGGTGCCTGCGAACCTAACAGTGACAGAGCCTAAATTAATCTCTTATCTAAAACATCCTAATCATACAATACATACCCTATATTCCGAATCGTTACTATTTTATGTACCACGTACTTACAATTACTTAATCGTTACGAAATTATTACGATTTTAGGATTTGTAATGCAAAATACAATTTAATTTAACGAAAATTAATAACCGATTGAAACTTCACCTGTTTCCGAACCGTTCGGCGACCACGAGATGTGTTTTGGATTTTCCTGGGGTAGTTTCTGCAATTTCCCCTTTTTTTTTTCTCTTTTTTTTTTTTTTTTTTTTTTTTTTTTTTTTTTTTCTCTTTCTTTCTTCCCTGTTTGCGTTCACTGTTCTGTTTCGGTTCAAACCTGTCGCCGGCCACCCTCTCTCTCTCTCTCTACCATTTCCGTCCACCCGAGACCTCCCACGCCCCGTCGCTCTTACCGCCGGCCCTACTCCATCCCCCACCACGGTTTACCAACCACTACCGGCCATTTCCCCACCGTTCTCATCTACCCACCTAAACCATACACGCCACCGCAACGACCCACACACCCACCAACGGCCAAACTCATGCCGCCACTACCTCCGTTGCTTACCCCCAGTTGATCAAACAGTAAACAGAACACACATGCACCACCGCCACCACTGCCGTCGGAGGAATACCCACTCCCACACGACGATCGCCGATCACCCACACACACACATCGGACAACTCCACCCTCATACATGCACACAGAAGGAACTCACGCATTCTGTCGCACACACGCCGGCGATTACACGGCGGCACCGACGCTTCGTTCCTCCGTTTCTCTCTCTAGATTTCTAGATCGTTCTTCCTTGTAGCGTTTGAAATGATAGGCGCATATATATATGCATGAAAATGGTGGTGTGAAATCGATCGGTTGCTCGCCACGTTGATCCTCACTCTTCCCGATCTCTCCGTCGGCCGGCCGGATTCGCAACAAACGGACGTGTACATATTATTTTTTTTAAAAAAAAAAACCATTTGGTTTAATTGCACTTTTCCCCCCTATTTCCCATTAAGTCTTCATTTAATCCCATTCATCTTTTAGGATTTCTTAAATTACATGTTGATCCCTACAATTTTTTTTTTATTCTACAAATTTGTGCATCTTAAATTTAGGGTAAGTTCCCAAATTTGCAATTTGACCCAATTATCATTTTATTTTATTTTTATCTATGTATTTATTTTATTTTATTTTATTTTTTATTATTATTATTTTTTTCCCCGAAATTTTCTAAATGCTCTCAATTGAAATTAAAATGACGTACGAGCTAAATCGAGGTCTTACAGTGTGGATTATATTTCTCCCCGTAAGGGGTGTGAATTATATTTCTCCCCAAAAAGGGGTATGGATATTTCGTAGGAAGGCATTCCTATGAATGTTACGGTACCGTTGCAACTCCCAATCGTGAGGTTAAAACGATCACTAGGGCTGGCCAGTGTGTGTGTGTTGGAGGTGTATGTTTGAGATTGGTGCTTGAGATGTGGTGTTTTACGTATATTGGTTGATTTGATGTTATTTATTATGATGTTTGGTAGGATTTTGTACTAGATGGAACTTATCTATATCGCTTTATTTTCATTACTTATATACTTATGCTTGATCCATACTAAATTGTGAAAATATTTAGAACGAATTCATATTTAAAAAAAATGTTTTACTAAGAAGGCAGTATACTCGCAGGTACAACAGCTAAGAGTCGGTCCCCTACTGGCACTAGGTAGAGCTATGTGATGAAGTCATATAGGCGATGGAGAGAAGCTGTCAAAGGCGAACCTACAAAAGGTTCATGGTTAAATACTTTTAGTTAATAAAATTTTGGGATGGGTGTGTCCCCCATAGTAGGTGTTTGTATTATACAGTAGGTGTATAGTGTCATTGATTTGAAGAATTTGGGTATTGTGATGTCATGTTGTAGTCACGCCCGCCTCGGGATGACGGGTGTCTGGGACGGATTGTGACAATTTTGGTATCAGAGCCTAGCGAATGGTTCGCCGTTGTGGCGGCATGAGGCGATTCAAAGAGGTAGTTCGATAGTTTTAGCCGATGGAGGGCAGTGGTTTTTGCTGTTGTTAGCCGTTCTTCGTCGTTCGTTGTTTTTTAGCCGTTCTCCGTTCGTTCTCAGCCTACATTTCGTCGCCTTGCTATTTCTCTCTCTCCCCGATTTCATATCTGAAAAACCTGATTTGAATGTTCATGGAAAATAGCCTGAATTAAATGTTCATTCCCAAACTCTCTCTCATCTCTCTCTCTCTCTCTCTCCATTTCCAGAATTGGAAAAAATCACAGCAGTGGTGTCGAGGAGTACAATGGTGAACAGAGACTGAGTGCTAAATGGTGATGGCGAATTGAGTCCATCCTTGTCGTTTTCGCCGAATGGAGTTTGTCTTTGCCGCAATCCCAGATTTGGAAAATTTTGGTCTGAATTTTGTAGATTTGGAACAATTTTTGTAAATATCCACAATCACTTTGTTTGATGGGTCTGTGTTTGTGAATGTTTCATTCAAGTTGTGTTTTGGGGATGTTTATGTAATTTTGCTGAAATGCTTACCCCAATTTGTCTTTTGTTGATCTTCAATGATCTTGATTTGTTTTTCTATCAATGGTCGCGTCGAGATTTAGATCTGTTTTGATTTTGTTGATTTTGTGTTTTTGTGAATGTTCGCTAAAAGATTTCATATCTGTTTTGATTTAGTTTTCAGAATGAATGTATTATTTGTGGTTGGTGAATGTTTATGTCGATTTTATTTATGTTGACGTTAAGTGATTTTCGAGGTCTTAATTTGTTGGTATTTTGATTGAATGTTCATATGATTTGATAAAATGTTTACACCGATTTATTTTTTGTTGATTTTAGTTTTTTTCAATTTTTTGAGTGATTTTCGTAAATGTTTATGCCGATATAATAAAAAAGAAAATTTATTCATGTATTAAACAATTAACATTCATAAGAACAAAATCAAAACTAAAATGTATTAAAATATTTAAAAATAACATAATAAAAATGTGAATATCATGTCTTAATTTTTTACAGAATGATATTGTACGTAAATAATAAAAAAAATGATGGTCCAAGAATAGAGGACTATTTTCTAAGAATCTTTGAGGACTATAAATTTTACTATGTTAGTTGGAGGTTCATTTTTTTATTTACATATCTCTTAAGGATTATGTAATAAATTTTTCATAATATAATTACCCTCTTTTCGATTTAAATTTAATGTTTAGAGGTAAAAAAAAAAAGGTAAATATAAGGTGGCGTTCAGTTAACGTTTTTGTTTTTTGTTTCTGCTCCCAAGAGAACGTTATGAGAATTATATTTCTATTCCCAATAGTTGTGAGAACAAAAATGCATTTGGTAACAATAAATTATAAGAATAAAAATAAAAAAACATATTTGGGAACAAAAACATGAAAGCAGTACCAACATATTTTTGTTTCTGTTCCCAAAATTTTATTTTTTATTGTGAAAAATACGGAAATAAAAGTATAGGTCACTCTTTTTACAAAATACCTCATTTTATTTGGGATTGACTAATCCTATGAGTTGTGAGATTAATCATTACTTGGGAATGAGAATGAAAATTAATCCCACCAACCAAACGTAGGAATAGAATAGTCATTCCCAACTTCATTCCAATCCAAGATAAATCGCATGTACCAAATATGTACCAAGTTAATCCTAATTCCATGGGATTGAGTTTTAATCCCCCATCGGCCAAAAAAGGTGCTCAAACACTAACAAAATATTGGAATTGGAATGAAATTTAATTTAATTGAATTTAATTAAATTATAATTTTACGTTTTAAAATTTTAATTAAATTATTATTTTATCCTTTGAATTTCTAACAAATATATCTTTTATTTATTTTTATTTTTTAAAATTTTTACAATTCTCTCCTCCCCCTTTCTTTCTCCTTACACCATCTTCTCCAGTGAGAATTCGAGGCCAGTAGTTGGCACAAAATTCTCTCTCTCTCTCTCTCTCTTCTAATTAACCCCTACTAGTACCACCACCCTGACACTCGCCAGAAACACCACCACCCACCCTCCGTCGGCCCCTGACCCCCTGTTCACAACCTCCCTCCACTTCTCTCTCTCTCTCTTCTAGACACATACACACATATATACCTCTTATTTGAAATTTCATTTAATATTCTTTATTTAAAAAATATATATATACATTTTTTAAATAGAAATTTTATTATACAAATGCATTTCATTCCCGATTTATTCCCAAAACTATTCAAACATTGGAAGGGGAATGATCATTCCAATATCACATCTAATCACTTTTGTCACAAAAAATAAGTATGGTAATAACCATTTCATTATCATACTAATTCCAATTCTATTATCATTTCATTCTATTCCATTCCATTCTAGCATATAAAACTCGGCATAAAAGAATAATTTTTATTTTTTTACTTCTTACGCTTTTCATTTTCAACACAAATAGAAGTAATTGTCTATATGAACATGAGTGTTAAATATGGATTAATACCAAAAAGATTACCTGTTTGTCCTAGTATGAATGGTTAAGCATGATTTTTCTTGCCTCCATATCTTTAATCTTAAGTGCTGAGGACTAGCAAGGCATCTCCACAAAGAAGAGTGCCCAAGGCAATTGGATTTCTCGAGAAAATGAGACCAAAAATGCGCCGCTGAACACATGCCCTCCTGTTTCATTACACAATCAACAATTAAGGCTATAAATGAATATAAATTGATTAATAAAGAGAAAAAGAGAGGACAATTTTGTCCATCTTATGTAAAATAAATTTTAATTTAGTTTGTTGTTGTATTATTTAGCATAATCCATTAAGTTAAATAGAAAAATTGTTAGTTCTCCAATCTACTATAAGTAGAAGGGGGTTTTTTGAAGTAGAGGGGATAAAATGAAAATAATATCGAAATACAAGGGAGTAAAAAACAATTAATTTTTGTTCATGTAGGTCTGGTAACCTTCTTTCTCAGGTGATGTGCATCTAGTTTCATTTGCATCTCATCCTCCCCCTCCTATTCCTCTCTCATTGATTGGTACAATACCGTAAAAAATACTGGTCCTTTTTCTTCTTCTTTCTGTCTTTTTCCTTCTCTCTTCACTTTGCCCCACCTACATGTGCCAGCAGTCTCAATTGACGAGCTTTAAAGGTGGTGTCGGCTGGTTGGGTTTAGGAATTATTATGCACCTACAAGCCTACAGCTATGCAACAAGTATATGAATAAGTCATATAGCGCTCGTTAGGTACGTTGGAATAGAATAGAATGAAATAAGTGTAGTATTAGAATAGAATGGAATGAAATGAGTATAGTATTAAAATGAATGTAATATTAGAATGAAATGGTCATTACCATTTCTCTGTTTGATGACAAACGGGATTAAATATGGTATTAAAATGGTCATAACTATTTCTACTTTTGGTTATAAAATACATTAAACATGGTATTAGAATGACCGATAAATAAAAATGAAACAATATTAAAAAATATTCGAAAATTTTAGAACAAAATTTTGGGAACATAACAGAATTATTTTACTGATTCTGCTTCAATCATTTTGTTAACAAATTTAAGATAGAATTAGTCGTCTGTTCTGCAGGGAGTTTAGTTGAGTTTTCGCTAGGAAGATGAATGTGTTCTTGTGTGTGCATACCCCAGACCCACGTTTGTAATGTTTATATTAGTGGAAGCCTTTTTTTTTCCAACAATCCCGTGAATTATGAATTATAGTTTGAGATCAATGTGGGTGAGAAAAAAGTACCTCAAATTGCCCATGTCGAAATGCTTGGGCCAATCATATGATCATCTAGTAAATAACTTGGATACTGATCCAACGTATTAATATTTGGTGAAAAAAAAAAATCCAACGTATTAATCTGTTATTTTTTTTAGTGCTAATGATATATTCTTATTTCTTTTTTTATGTCAAGAATAGCAAAAAAAAAAAAAAAAAAAAAAAAGAATAATTTAACCACTTCTGGAAAGCAATGTTTGATTATTCAACAAATTTGGCTGATTGTCTTTGTGATTTTTTCGAACTTGTGCCAAACGATTGGGGAAATGATACTTTATTATTTGAAAAGGAAATTCAGAAGATGTTGTTGAAGATATTGAATTCGATGTACTATCTTCATAGTAAAAAAAATATTTTATAGATCAAGTATAAATAATAAACACCACGTTTCAAAAATATAATATTATACAATCACATCCTCGGTTCCGCTGCCACTCATGAAATGAAACAATATAACAACAATACCGTATATCACACATTCTATTCGGAACCAGTTTCCCACCTTTAAAACCAACCAATCGATCCAAAAATCATTTTTCTTTTTTGTTTCCACCTTTAAAACCAACACGATCCAAAAATCATTTTTCACCTTTTTTAAAATCAACCTGGTCCAAAAATCTTCTTTCACTTTTAAAATCAAAACCCACTTGATCCATATAAGTTGCAAATTCGTTTATTTTTTAAATAAACACATTTTCCATAATTTATACGAAAGTAAAATTTGTAATTTAAATAGAAGACAATACACTCACCTCGATTTCCGTATTGCAAAAACGTTACTATTCGAAACCTACTGGGACGTTGACGCCTGTGAACTTAACAACGATAGGCCTAAATTAATATTTTATTTAAAATAACCTAACGTGCAATGCAGGCCCTAAATTTTATTTTCAAAATTCCCCATTTCCCAAATTTAATTATGTAAAATTGTTATTTCGTTCGTTTCGCTACGTTAGTATTTACTATACAAATTTATTAAAATTAATATTTATAAAAATATTATTACGATTCCGAAGATTTTAATACTTAGTAATTTAATTTAATCGACAATAATACTCGATTAAATTTTTACCTGTTTCGAATCGCCCGCCGACCGCGAATTGGGTTTTAGGTTTTTATTTGGGGTGTTTGTATAATTTTTAACGTATTTTTTTTTTCCTGTTTCTGTTTTGGCTTCCTGCCGTCCAACCACACATACCCCCTCACACCCTTCACCGGCGGTGACACGCGAACAACACCCACAACCCCGTCGTCCAACCAAACGACACACATGCACACATAGTCGCACAACACACCCAGTTACACATATACCCACACACATTGTCGAAACAGAACACACACATGCCGGCGGCGAAACACACACACACACACGCTGGTCTGACCTCCCACACACATGACGACACATACACATCCACGATGGTCACACACTTGCCGTCCAACCGGAACAGAACATACAGTCAAACACATGCACCGAAACACATGCTCAACGTCCACAACCAAGCACACCGTCGGACCGAACAACATACCCACACACGATCGTCGGTGAACCATAACACTGCCGCTGACAAGTTCCCCTGCCGATCACTGCTCCGATCACGCCCACACACCCACGACGGACGAAAGGACAACACACCCACACGAAACACTCACTGCCGGACGACTCCCATATCTCCGACGACAATGAACGAAAAACAGAGCACACACACAATCACACACTGATCGGTCGACCAAATTACTCCCACTCACCGGATGAACGAAAACGCACACCGGTGATGACAACACATATATGCAATTCGCCGGAAAAACGCACCTACACCGCCGGCGATCACAAGACAGCACCGATGCTCTGCTCCTCTCTCTCTCTCTGATTTTTGTATATCTGATTTCCTCCCTTTGAGATTTTTTATCATGATGTTTACATGGATCGTTTTATATGCATGAATTAAGTGGTTACATTTGATCCTAGCTTGCCACATCGTCCACTTCCCATTCTCTCTGTCTCCGTTTGATATCACGGCACACACACACACACACACACACACACACACACACACACAGATATATATATATATATAATATAATCTTTTGTCCAATTACTCTTTCCTACCCCTACATTTCTTTAAATCTCATTTTAATCCAATTCACATTTAAGATTTTTTTTAAATTGTAATTTCACCCCTAAAAATTTTAATTTAGAAATAAATGACAAATTTGAATCCCAAAGTTTGGAATAAATATTTCTAAATTTGTAAATTGACCCCTAAACTTTTAATTTGAATGTTAATTGGCACATTTTCACCCAGTATTTTTCTAAATGCTCTAGAATGCAAGTAAAATTACATACGTGCTAAAATTAGGGTCTTACAACTCTTCCCTCCCAAAGAAATTTTGTCCCAAAATTTTATTACCTTAATCGAACAAATGCGGGTATTTGTTCCTCATCTCGTCCTCTCGCTCCCACGTCGCCTCTTCCACTGCATGACTGCGCCATAATACTTTGACTAATGGGATCGTTTTCGTTCGCAATACCTTGTCCTTACGGCTTAGGATTTGGACTGGCTCATCAACGTATGTCAAATCTTATTCCAAGTCGATCGATTGCGAAGTCAACACATGCGAAGGGTTTGACACATATTTTCGGAGCATCAATACATGGAAAACTTCGTGTAGTCGAGACAACTCTGGCTGTAAAGCAAGTCTATAAGCTGTCGTGCCAACACGATCTAAAATTTCATATGGTCCGATGGTACCTTAGACTTAACTTCCCTCTCTTCCCGAACCTCATTATGCGCTTCCATAGAGAGATACACAAAAACACATGATCTCCCACTTCAAATTCCAACTCCCTCTGGCGCTTATCTGCATAACTCTTTTGTCGACTCTGAGCAATTTTTAATTTTTCCCGAATCACCTTTACTTTGTCTGCTGTCATCTGGGTTATGTCCATCATCAACAATTTTCGTTCCCCTACCTCAGTCCAACAGACTAGGGTTCTGCATCTTCTACTATACAACGCTTCATACGGGGCCATCTCAATTGCCGAATGGTAGCTATTATTGTGGGCGAATTCCATCAACGGCAAATGATCATCCCAACTACCAAGAAATTCCAGAACACATCCCCTCAACATATCTTCCAACGTCTGAATCGTACGCTGTAATTGTCCGTCCGTCTAAAGATGTAAAGCGGTGCTAAATTTCAGCTTGGTACCCAAAGCAGTTTGGAGACTCGGTCAGAACCTCGAAGTAAATCTCGGATCTCTATCCGACACTATGGAAACCGGTACGCCATGCAACCTAACAATCTCATCAATACACAGTTGGGCATACTTATCAAGGGAGTATGTCGTCTTTACGGCCAGAAAACGAGCCGACTTGGTAAGCCTATCAATGATCATCTAGATGGAATTATACCCCTTTTGAGTACGGGGTAATCCCAAAACGAAATCCATCGTGATATGCTCCCACTTCTACTCTGGAATAGGTAGAAACTACAATAACCCACTCGGACGTTGATGCTCAATCTTAACTTGCTGACAAACAAGACACCTGGCAACAAATTCTGTGATTTTTCGTTTCATTCCGATCCACCAATAATGTTCTCGTAAATCGCGATATATTTTGGTACTTCCTGGATGCACCGCGTACGCTGAGTTATGCACTTCCTCTAAGATATCCCTTTTCAAATTGACGTCATCAGGCACACACAGTCTGTTTTCAACCATCGAAGCTTCATCAATAACCCTGACATGATAGTCAGCTCTGCGACCATTTTTCACTTCATCCCGAATCCTCTCCAATTGAACGTTTGACTTCTGTGCTTCAGTAATACGGTCAATCAATGTCGGCCTCAAAGTCAAAGTCGCAAGTAATGCTGCCGTCTAACCAACCGCTAACTGAACTCGCAAGGATCTCAACTCAGCATACAGATTAGTATGAACCACTTGAATGTGTGCAATCAAACCTGTCGATTTTCGACTCAAAGCATCCGTTACAACATTAACCTTCCCTGGATGATAGTGGATGGTGCAATCGTAATCTTTAATCAACTCTATCCAACATCTTTACCTCAGATTTAGCTCCTTTTGAGTAAACAAATATTTCAAACTTTGATTGTCGGTGTATATTTCATAAGTCTCGCCATACAGGTAGTGCCTTCAAATCTTCAAGGCGAACACAATCGTTGCCAGCTCCAAATCATACGTCGGGTAATTACGCTTGTGGTTCTTCAATTGTCGATATGCATATGCGATTACCTGACCATGCTGCATCAGAACACATCCCAGCCTTTAGTGTGATGCGTCGCTATAAATCACGAAACTACCCCTTTCTGTTAGGAGAGACAGTATTGGCGCCGATATTAACATTTTTTTCAGGTCTTGGAAACTTTGTTCACATTTGTTAGTCCACTCAAATTTGGATTCATTGCGGGTCAATCGAGTCAACGGGGCAACTATAATAGAAAATCCCTGCACAAACCGTCAATAGTAACCTGCCAATCCTAAAAAGTTTCGAATTTCAGTCATATTTTTCAGCCTTTTCCATTGGACAACAGCTTCAACTTTCTTTGGGTTCACCTGAATACCATCTCCTGAGATAACATGCCGCAAAAATACCACATGATCTAGCCAAAATTCACATTTATAGATCAAATATAAATAATAAACCCCACGTTTCAAAAATATAATATTATACAATCACATACCCGGTTCCGCTGCCACCCATGAAATGAAACAATATAACAACAATACCGTATATTACACACCCTATTCGAAACCAGTTTCCCACCTATAAAACCAACCCATCGATCCAAAAATCAATTTTTTTTTGTTTCCACCTTTAAAACCAACACGATCCAAAAATCATTTTTCACATTTTTTTAAAATCAACCTGGTCCAAAAATCGTCTTCCACTTTTAAAATCAAAACCCACTTGATCCATATAAGTTGCAAATTCGCTCATTTTTTAAATAAACACATTTTTCATAATTTATACGAAAATAAAATTTCTAATTTAAATAGAAGACAACACACTCACCTCAATTTTCGCACAGCAAAAACGTCACTGTCCGAAATCTACTGGGACGCTGGCGCCTGTGAACCTAACAACGATAGGTCTAAATTAATATTTTATTTAAAATAACCTAATATGCATTGCAAGCCCTAAATTTTAATTTCAAAATTCCCATTTCCCAAATTTAATTATACAAAATTGTGATTTGGTTTGTTTCGCTACGTTAGTATTTACTATACAAATTTATTAAAATTAATATTTATAAAAATATTATTACGATTCCGAAGATTTCAATACTTAGTAATTTAATTTAATCGACAATAATACTCGATTAAATTTTTACCTATTCCAAATCGCCCGCTAGTCGCGAATTGGGTTTTTGGTTTATATTTGGCGTGTTTGTGTAATTTTTCCCTCTTTTTTTTTTTTCTTCTTCTTCTTCTTCTTTGTTTTCCTGTTTCTGTTTTGGCTTCCTGCCGTCCGACCACACACACCCCCTCACACCCTTCACCGACGGCGACACGTGAACAAAACCCACAACCCCGTCGTCCAACCAAATGACACACACACACAGTCGCACAACACACCCAGTTACACACATACCCACACACGCTGTCGAAACATCACACACACACACATGTCGGCGACGAAACACACACACACACGCTGGTCTGACCTCCCACACACATGACGACACACACATATCCATGATGCTCACACACTCTCCGTCCAACCGGAACAGAAGACACAGTCACACACATGCACCGAAACACAAGCTTAACGTCCACATCTATGCACACCGTCGGACCGAACAACATACCCACACACGATCGCCAGTGAACCGTAACACCGCCGCCGAGGAGTTCCCCCGTCGATCACTGCTCCGATCACGCCCACACACCCACGATGGACGAACGGACAACACACCCACACGAAACACTCATCGCCGAACGACTCCCATATCTCCGACGACAATGAACGAAAAACCTCTCACACAGTCACACACTGATCGGCCGACCAAATTACTCCCACTCACCGAACGAATAAAAAAGCACACCGGTGATGACAACATGCACATGCAATTCGCCGGACGAACGCACCCATACCGCCGGCGATCACACGACATCACCGATGCTCTGCTCCTCTCTCTTTCTCTCTCTCTGATTTTTGTGTATCTGATTTCCTCCCTTTGAGATTTTTGATCATGATGTTTGCATGGATCATTTTATATGCATGAATTAAGTGGTTACATTTGATCCTTGCTTGCCACGTCGTCCACTTCCCGTTCTCTCTGTCTCCTGTTGATCTCACGGCACACACACACACACACACACACACACACACACACACACACACATATATATATATATATATATATATATATATATATAATATAATATAATCTTTTGTCCAATTACTCTTTCCTCCCTCTACATTTCTTTAAATCTCCTTTTAATCCAATTCACATTTAAGATTTTTTTTAAATTGTAATTTCACCCCTAAAAATTTTAATTTAGAAATAAATGAAAAATTTGAATCCCAAAGTTTGGAATAAATGTTTTTAAATTTGCAAATTGACCTCTAAACTTTTAATTTGAATGTTAATTGGCACATTTTCACCCCGTATTTTTTTAAATGCTCTAGAATGCAAGTAAAATTATATACGTGCTAAAATTAGGGTCTACAACCCTTCCTTCCTAAATAAATTTTGTCCCAATTTTTTTTTACCTTAATCGAACAGATGCGGGTATTTGTTCCTCATCTTGTCCTTTTGCTCCCACATCGCCTCTTCTACTGCATGACTACGCCATAACACTTTGACTAATGGGATCGTTTTCATCTGCAACACCTAGTCCTTACGGCTTAGGATTTGGATTGGCTCCTTAACGTATGTCAAATCTTCTTCTAATTCGATCAGTTGCGAAGTCAACACATGCGAAGGGTCTGACACATATTTTCGGAGCATCGATACATGAAAAACGTCGTTTAGTCGAGACAACTCTGGCGGTAAAACAAGTCTATAAGCTGTCGTGCCAACCCGATCTAAAATTTCATATGGTCTAATGTACCTTGGACTTAACTTTTCTTTTTTTTCGAACCTCATTATGCCCTTCCACGGAGAGATACGCAAAAACACATGATCCCTCACTTCAAATTCCAACTCCTACCGGCACTTATCTGTATAACTCTTTTGTCGACTCTTAGTAATTTTTAATTTTTCCCGAATCACTTTTACTTTGTCTGTTGTCATATGAGCTATGTCCGATATCAACAATTTTCGTTCCCCTACCTCAGTCTAACAGACTGGGGTTCTGCATCGTCTACCATACAACGCTTCATACAGGGCCATCTCGATTGTCAAATGGTAGCTGTTATTGTAGACGAATTCTATCAACGACAAATGATCATCCCAACTACCAGGAAATTCCAGAACACATCCCCTCAACATATCTTCCAACGTTTGAATCGTACGCTCTGATTGTCCGTCCGTCCGAGGATGTAAAGCGCTGCTAAATTTTAGCTTGGTACCTAAAGCAGTTTGGAGACTCGTCCAGAACCTCGAAGTAAATCTCGGATCTCTATCTGACACTATGGAAACTAGTGCGCCATGCAACCTAACAATCTCATCAATATATAATTGAGCATACTTATCAAGGGAGTATGTCGTGTTTACGGCCAAAAAATGAGCAGACTTGGTAAGCCTATCAACGATCGTCCAGATAGAATTATGCCCCTTTTGAGAATGGGGTAATCCCGAAACGAAATCCATCGCGATATGTTCCCACTTCCACTCTGGAATAGGTAGAGACTGCAATAACCCACTCGGACGTTGATGCTCAATCTTAACTTGCTAACAAACAAGACACCTGGCAACAAATTCTGCGATTTCCTATTTTATTCCGATCCACCAATAATGTTCTCGTAAATCGCGATACATTTTGGTACTACCTGGATGTATCGCGTACGCTGAGCTATGCGCTTCCTCCAAGATATCTCTTTTCAAATTGACGACATCAGGCACACATAGTCTGTTTTCAACCATCAAAGCTTCATCAATAACCCTGACATGATAGTCAACTCTACGGCCATTTTTCACTTCATCCCGAATCCTCTCCAATTGAACGTCCGACTTCTGTGCTTCAATAATACGGTCAATCAATGTCGGCCTCAAAGTCAAAGTAGCAAGTAATTCTGCTGTCTAACCAACCGCTAACTGAACTCGCGAGGATCTCAACTCAGCATACAGATTAGTATGAACTATTTGAATGTGTGCAATCTAACCTGTCGATTTTTTACTCAAAGCATCCGTTACAACATTAACCTTCCTTGGATGATAGTGGATGGTGCAATCGTAATATTTAATCAACTCTATCCAACATCTTTGCCTCAGATTTAGCTCCTTTTGAGTAAACAAATATTTTAAACTTTGGTTGTCAATGTATATTTCACAAGTCTCGCCATATAGGTAGTGCTTTCAAATCTTCAAGGCGAACACAATCACTGCCAGCTCCAAATCATGTGTCGGGTAATCTTCAAGACGAACACAATCGCTGCCAGCTCCAAATCATGCATATGCAATTACGTGACCATACTGCATCAGAACACATCCCAACCTTTGGTGTGACACTTTGCTATAAATCACAAAACTACCCCATTCTGTCGGGAGAGACAGTATTGGCGCCGATATTAACCTTCTTTTCAGCTCTTGGCAACTTTGTTCACATTTGTTAGTCCACTCAAATTTGGATTCCTTTCGGGTCAATCGAGTCAACGGGGCAACTATAACAGAAAATCCCTACACAAACCGTCGATAGTAACCCGCCAATCCTAAAAAGCTTCGAACTTCAATCACATTTTTCGGCCTTTCCCATTGGACAATAGCTTCAACTTTCTTTAGGTCCACCTGAATACCATCTCCTGAGATAACATGCCCCAAAAATACCACATGATCTAGCCAAAATTCACATTTATTGAATTTCGCATACAACCGCTTTTCCCGTAACGTCTGCAACACAATCTGGAGATACTCTGCATACTCTTATCGACTTTGGGAATAGATCAATATATCGTCAATGAACACGATAATAAATTGATCCAGATAAGGTTGGAAGATCCGATTCATCAGATCCATAAAAACAGCAGGGGCATTTGTCAATCCGAAAGGCATAACCAGAAATTCATAATGTCCATATCTCATATGGAGTGTCGTTTTTGCCACGTCACTGTCTCTGACTTTCAATTGATGATATCCTGATCGAAGGTCTATTTTGGAAAATACCCTAGCCTTCTACAATTCGTTGAACAAATCATTAATTCTAGGTAACGGGTATTTATTACGAACCTTCACCTTATTCAACTTCCGGTAACCAATACACATCCTCAGCATGCCATCCTTCTTTTTCACAAACAACATCGAAGCTCCCCATGAGGAAACACTGGGTCTAATAAACCCACGGTCTAACAAATCCTGCAACTGAATGTCCAAACTTTTCAGCTCGATAGGCGCCATACGATAGGGTGAAATTGATATCGGAGCAGTTCCTGGAAGTAACTCGATAGTGAATTCCATCTCCCTATCTACTGGCAACCCTAGCAATTCTTCTGGAAACACGTCTGGAAAATCCCTGACCACCAGAATATCCGCCACCTAAGTTTCATTATGTCTGGTGTTAATCACATACGCGAGATATCCCTGACATCCCTTCTTTAGTAGCTTCCTAGCCTCCATGACTGAAATCAAGCTAACAGGTGTAATGATTCTATCCCCCTAAAATATCAACTCTAACTCGCCTGAGACCCGAGAGATAGGTTCCTTTTTAAAGCAATCCACCGTGGCATGATAATCAGATAGCAAATCTATACCCAATATCACATCAAACTCATGAATACTCAGAGGTAGTAGATCTACTAATAACTCTCTATCACCAATCTGAAGTGGACTGTGTTTATACGCACTATCTATCAACACAGACTCACAGTTCTCAGCTGCTTCCCGCACACCATTCTCTATTAATTTTTGTTGTGTTTACTAACACTATACAACTTTTGATCTACCTGTCCATCAACCTCAAACATATTACTAAATTAAATATTTTCTAGAATCGTCTACCTCTTGTCTCTTTCGTTTTCACCAAATCAGGAACAAATCAGGACAAGACATCGAATTTAATTTCATACTACAGAACGATTATCTTCTCCTGTTTCAATAATATGAACTCCTCCTCTAATCAGGTTATAGGGTCGCCTTAGTATTGCCTAGAAGGCAGTTTTATACGCACCCTTGGATGTCGTACGCTATGATAGATTCCAAACGTCAAGTGATACGAATATAATTATTTATCAGTTATGATTTAACATTTAAAACCACTAGTACCACCACATTCACCATCTATTCATCACTACTACCGATAACACCACCTAATCCACCAACTAGTGGTATCACAGTTTCATTGCACCCACTAATTGCCAACAAGGCAAGTAACAATGCATAATGCCAATGTACTATCTAATACAATGCAATAACTATCACTCACGCACCAAACCCATCTATCGACACCCTATCTCATGGTCCACCACTGGCTCGACACCACCTATTGACACCCTATCTCATGGTCCACCACTGGCTCGACAAACTGACATGTCTACAGAACCTATAACCTGGGCTCTGAAACCACAAATGTCACACCCTACCCTGGGCACCCGTCACCTGAGGTCGAGCGTGACGTCGACCTGACGTTACCGGACCAATCCACGAATATCCCAACATATAGATATACATACATACTCGAGCTACTGTATAATTTTACTATTAATTTTTTTTTTCGCCAAAATTACCTGAATCTTCCACAATTCACGTTTGACCGACTCACCTCCAACACGACACTACCTTTAGACTCCCCCTAGTTCCAGTAGTTGACCCACTCCTAGCCGCGGTACCTAAAACCAAAAATATTATCGGTGTACTGTCTTCATAGTAAAAAAATATTTTATAGATCAAGTATAAATAATAAACACCACGTTTCAAAAAAATAATATTATACAATCACATACCCGGTTCCGCTGCCACCCACGAAATGAAACAATATAACAACAATACTGCACATCACACACCCTATTCGAAAACAGTTTCCCACCTTTAAAACTAACCCATCGATCCAAAAATCAATTTTTTTTTTTTTTTGTTTCTACCTTTAAAACCAACACGATACAAAAATCATTTTTCACCTTTTAAAATCAACCTGGTCCAAAATTCCTCTTCCACTTTTAAAATCAAAATCCATTTGATCCATATAAGTTGCAAATTTGATCATTTTTTAAATAAACACATTTTCCATAATTTATACGAAAATAAACTTTGTAATTTAAATAGAAAACAGTACACTCACCTCGATTTCCGCATTGCGAAAATATTACTGTCCGAAACCTATTGGGATGCTAGCATCTGTGAACTTAACAACAATAGGCCTAAATTAATATTTTATTTAAAATAACCTAATGTGCAATGCAGGCCGTAAATTTTATTTCCAAAATTCTCCATTTTCCAAATTTAATTATGCAAAATTATTATTTCGTTCGTTTCGCTACGTTAGTATTTACTATACAAATTTATTAAAATTAATATTTATAAAAATATTATTACGATTCCGAAGATTTCAATACTTAGTAATTTAATTTAATCGACAATAATACTCGATTAAATTTTTACCTGTTCTGAATCGCCTGCCGGCCGCGAATTAGGTTTTTGGTTTTTATTCAGGGTGTTTATGTAATTTTTCCCTTTTTTTTTCCCATCTTCTTCTTCTTTGTTTTCCTATTTCTGTTTTGGCTTTCTGCCGTCCGACCAAATACACCTTTTCACACCCTTCACCAGCGGCGACATGCGAACAACGCCCCCAACCCCGCCGTCCAACCAAACGACACCCACACCTACAGTCGCACAATACACCCAGTTACACACACACCCACACACGCTGTAGAAACAACATACACACACTTACCGGCGGCAAAACACACATACACACACACACGTTGGTGTGACCTCCCACACACATGACGACACACACATATCCACTATGCTCACACACTCGCCGTCCAACCAGAACAGAACACAGAGTGACACACATGCACTGAAACACATGCTCAACGTCCACAGCCATGCATACCGTCGAACCGAACAACATACCCACATACGATCGTCGGTGAACCATAACACCGCCACCGACGAGTTCTCTCGTTGATCACTGCTACGATCACACCCACATACCCATGACGGACGAACGGACAACACACCCACACGAAACACTCACTGCCGGACGACTCCCACATCTCCAACGACAATGAACGAAAAACAGAGCGCACACACAGTCATACACTGATCGGCCAACCAAATTATTCCTACTCACCAGACGAACGACAACGCACACCGGTGATGACAACACACATACACAATTCACCGGACGAACGCACCCACACCGTCGGCGATCACAAGATAGCATCGACGTTGTGCTCTCCTCTCTCTTTCTGATTTTTGTGTATCTGATTTCCTCCCTTTGAGATTTTTGATCATGATATTTGCATGGATTGTTTTATATGCATGAATTAAGTGGTTACATTTGATCCTAGTTTGCCACATCATCCACTTCCTATTCTCTCTATCTTCGGTTAATCTCAAGGCATGCACACACACACACACACTGTCCAATTACTCTTTCCTCCCCCTACATTTCTTTAAATCTCCTTTTAATCCAATGCACATTTAAGATTTTCTTTAAATTATAATTTCACCCCTAAAAATTTTAATTTAGAAATAAATGACAAATCTGAATCCCAAAGTTTGGAATAAATGTTTCTAAATTTGCAAATTGACCTCTAAACTTTTAATTTGAATGTTAATTGGCACATTTTCACCCCGTATTTTTCTAAATACTCTAGAATGCAACTAAAATTACACACGTGCTAAAATTAGGGTCTTACACACCAGGTATATTGAGATTTGGATAAACCAAAGATTTTAGTTCGTCTATATTATGACACCTGTGTATAGTTGATGACAATTTTATGATTTCACACAGATCATTTTCGATATATATTTTTTTAAATGTAAATGAATTATTAAGTATGATTATAAGTAAATCATATATTGCATTGTTAATATTCGTACTAGTTAGGCTCATGTTCAATTTAAAAGTGAAAACATGTATATCGAATGTTTTCATGGCCCAATCACAATTTATTGATAGACACATTCAGGTTAGGAATGGAAAAAAAAATCGAACTGACGGGTAACCGAGAGAAACTGAACCTAATGGTCCGGGTTGAAATTGACTAAATGATTTTCATTTTGGTTTTAGATTCGGAAACCGAAGCGATTTTGGTTTTGATTTTGTGATAGTAATCGCGTAACTAAACCATGTAACCAAACCGTGAGCTGAACTGTGTAACCGATATATATATATATATATATATATATATATATATATATATATATATATATATATATATATATATATATATATATATATATATACGTATGTATAATTTTTAATTTATTTAGTATTTATAGTTTCATCCTTATTTTTATTTATTTACACTTTTATCCCTTTTAGTTTACACTTTAGTTGATTTTTAATTTATGTTGAAAACTGTTTTTATGTAGTTGGTTTAGTAGATTGTCTGATTTTAAAAAATATTTTTATGCAGTCAGTTTTACTATTAGTTTTTAGTTATTTTAAATAGTATATGATTTAGAGAATGTTTAGAATTAATAGTGAATTGTGGTTCGCGGTTACGGTTTGGGTTTGGGTTTTGGTTTTGGTTTATTATAAAATTTAAAAATCTTAAACGGTTTTACGGTTTTGGTTTTAGTTAAAATTAAACGGTCCGATTTTAAAACCATTTAAAAAAAACGGGTGGTTTTGATTTTGGATTTGGTTTTGATTTTGCATAAAACCGAGCCGAACTCGAACCATTGACATCCATACTTTAGGTATAATAGGTAATTTTTTTTTTAAAAAAAAAAAAAATCATCCAAGAACAACAACAATATCCCCTAATGGCTTCATTATAAATGTCTTGTAGTGTGCGGTCTATCGACTCAACAAAGTGGTTGTGTTGCATAAAATCTTCATCCCAAATTATTAATTTTGTACCTGTAAACAATTTTGCAAGCGACAATTATTTAATGAATTAATGAACTGAATTATCAAGAATATCCAATGGAATACAAAATGTATAATGTTCAGTTTAACCTCCTTCAAATAGCAATGATAAAATTCCACGTTATGTCACAGTAATGGAAATATGATTAAGACTACAATATTTTGTTGCTATTGTATTGTATAGAGACATCTTCCCTATACTAGCATCCCAATTTAAAAAGAATATTTTTCTTTGATTTTTGAATGCTGGCGAAGTGATTGCTTAATAAGAAATAAGTTGAACAACATTAAGATTATCAATATTCACTTTGTATTTGATGATGTTCCCATATCAATATATAATGCAAGTACCATTTTCAAATTTTCAACAAGTTGTGCAATCAGTCGAAAAGCTTATAAGTTTTAGTTGACATACACACACGTATATTCATGTGTAGCACAATAGTCAAGATTAACTTTTGTGATTGAGCTTGAGAAATAATAGTTTTAATTGATTCAGTAGAATTAAAGACAACATGATACATTCTATGTCAATGAAGTTTTAATCGAATAATTGTTGGAATCTTTTTTGTGTAAAAGAAAACTAAAACTCACCAAGTTACTTCGGACAAGTCAGTATATCGCGCATCAAGATATTATTTGATCTCATCCACTACTCCCAAGATCAATGTCGTTATATTACCCACTTTGTAGATGCACTTAATTTAAGACCCCGATTTTTATATACAAACAATTTTAGTTACATTTTGTAATATTTGAAAAATAACGGAGTCGATGGCGATGTTAACTATGTGACTTAAAAGTTTAGGGGTCAGATTGTAATTTTCAAAACATTAAAATTGAAAATTGAGCTAATTTATAACACCTAAAATAAAAGGGGGCTTGGTGTAAATTATATATATTATATATTAGAGAGAGAGTTGGTGAAAATGAAATGAGGAGGAGATGGCCACATGTCCGGTCGTTTGATCACACACACACTTCGATATATATATATATATATATATATATATATATATATATATATATATATATATATATATATACATACGGGAGAAGAATTGACAAGGGACGAGAGAAAGGAAGAGAGAGAGAGGGAGAAGTCTTTAGGGTGTATGATCGTCGTGGGGTGTCGGCGTCGTACGTGTGCTGTCGGTGATCGCGTGGGTGTGTGGGTGATCATGGCTTGAGTGTGTGTGTGCTGTGAAGGTGTGTATGCGGGTGTATTTTCTTTGTTTGTTTGGTGGTATATGCGTGTGCGTATATATGTGTAGTGGGTTCGGTGTGGGCTGGTTTGATGGCGTTGGCGATGGTGTGTGTTGGGTGTGTCGACGTGTGTGGGTGTTGTTTGATTTTCTGGTGGTTTAGCTGTGGATGTGTGTGCTCTGTTTTTCTTTCGACGTTGTGGGTGTGTTACCGGTAGTTTTGGGTGTGCTGATCAGTTTGGTTGTGTATGTGTGTGTTGTTCGGTTTGGTGGTGAGTGGGTATTGTCGACGGTGGATGTTGTGTTATGGGGTGTGTTGCATTAACAGTGTCGTTCGTCCGGTGGTCGGTGATTCTTGCGGTTGTCGACGAAGTATATGTCGTCGACGGTTATCGTGTATGTGTGTTTTGTATTGGCTTTGTGTGTGTGTGTTTCCTGTTTCCGTTTGGTGCTACCGTGTGTGTGAGTGGATAGTGTGTGTTGTGTATGTATGTGTGTGGTGAGTCGGTCAGCATTTTGGGCCGACAGAGGTGGCTGGGTGCGCATTTTGATCGTCACCGTCGTCGTCAGA
The DNA here is from genome assembly GCA_016647705.1 of Eucommia ulmoides. Lineage (NCBI taxonomy): Eukaryota > Viridiplantae > Streptophyta > Magnoliopsida > Garryales > Eucommiaceae > Eucommia > Eucommia ulmoides. The sequence continues at coordinate 30,724,486 of CM028339.1, forward strand.
GTGTGTGTGGTTGTTGTCGGTTGTGAACGTCGGTCGTCGATCAATTTACATGCATGGTGTATCGTTCGATCGGATAGTGAGAGTGCGTGTGGTGTTTGCATGTGCTCGTCGTTGTCGGTTATGGGTGTGTGGTCGTCGATTAGTTGGCCGGCGGTAAGTGAGAGATAGAGAGATGAAAAAGTGGGTATATGTGTGTTGTTTGATTTTCGGTGGTGTTTTGTTCACCGATGTGTACGTGGGTATGCTCTGTTCTGTCTTCGTGGGTGTGTGGCGTGATCGGAGTAGTGATCGACGGCAAAAGTGAGAGTGGTCGGCAACTGGTCCCTAAACCAAAGCAGACGTAAAAGCAGGAAGTAGGAACAAAAAAAAAAGGAAATTACACAAACCACCCTACTAAAAACCAAAAATCCAATCTCGTGGTCGGTGGAAAATTCGGGGAAGGTAAAATTCTAAACTCTCCTAATATATGTATTTAATTGTCTCGTGGTGTGATATTGGTGATAAATAATCGTGGATATTTTACCTGCTATATTACTTGAAATAATTTGGACAATACGAAAATTATGTGACGAGCAAGCGAAATGTGGTTTATGTGTTAGATTTATGTGATGAATATGCTTCTGTGATGTATATGTTATATTAGTTAAATGCACGTATTAGAAGGGTTAGAATTCTACTGAGTGTTAGTTCATAACCCCCACAATGTTTGGATTGTAGGGTCGGCTGAGTGAAAACAAGAGAAGAATTTTATTTGAAAATTCTATTTTGTAAAGTTTGTAATTATTATTTATTATTGTAATCAGAATAATTGTTAATCTTGATTATCGCAATTGTTGGAATATATAGAATAGTCGGTTTTCATAAAATTATGATAGGATAATCCGAGTTAATAAAATATTGAAAATTGGGATTTAAATTATAAACTCAAGACTTTTAAATTGATTGCCGTGTTGTGTAGATAATGAGTGGATTAATATAAAATAGATGGTTGGTTATTTAGTGATACTTTAAATGGTGATTATTATATTTAATAATTACTGTCGTAAAATCGGTAACAAGAGTTATCGCCATGATCTATAAAACTTACCTAATATTGTAGATTTATTAGTTGACGAGTTGGTTTTTGGGTAGAAATTCTCTATAGGAGAAACCATCACAACGGCCTTGGAAAATCGGGTCGTTACAAGTTTGGTATTAGAGCTTAGGTTATAGATTCTGCAGGCGCAGAACTTAGGTTATAGATTCTGCAGACTTAGAACTTAGATTGGCGAGCACTTTGAACTAGGGTTAGGACACCCATCAATCATAAGAAACTGTTAATGTTAGTGGAATTGCGAAATAAAAAGTGAAGTGTGTTTTATGTGGATGAAGTTAATATACTACGTGACTTATGTGCTTTTTATGGATTCCCGATATGTGATCTATGTGTTGTATTTGCTTCCATCTAGAATTACGTGATATTATCAAGTGACGATGTATGTGCATTAATATTTTCACATGTACACCAATTGTTCGCACATATATACATAGAACTAAAGGTGAATAATATTTTGGGATGAGTAATATATATACAAGCATTGGCGTTTCTATTATATTTTTGGGAGGTTGGGCACTTTGCACCACTGTGTTATTACCATTATTCCATTTTGGTCCCTATCGTTATAAGTTGAACATATTAACATTTGAAATGACGGTAGATAAATAAGTTGAATATATTAACATTTGAGATAGCGGGTGATTAGTGTAAATTATCTATAATGAGTTAAATAAATCTGGGTGAGTGCCGTGTTAGTCGTGGACCATTGAAAATTATCGCTAAATGGGATTTATTAATTTAAAGGTGTATACTGTCTTTTATATAAATTGTGAAATTATATTTTCGTACTAAATTATGAAGAAAACAAAAAGAGGGGGGGGAGGGGGTTGATAAAATGGACGATTTTACGATGAATCATGAATCAAGTAAAAAAAAAATTAAAAAGTGGAAAACGATTTTATTATCCTGCTACGTCATAGCTTGGATCCCGTCAGGAGGGCATGTCCTGCGGGATGGTTTTGTCCTGTCCAGAGGGTAGTCTGGCAGGTGGTTATTGATATTATGTCCTGTTCGGAGACGTCCGACAAGTGGTTATTGATATGATGTCATGTCCGGAGGATTAGTCCAACAGGTGGTTATTTGTCCCGTTTGGGAGCAAACCCTACGAGTGGTACGGTACCGTTGCAACTCCCGATCGTGAGGTTAAAACGATCCTATGACTAGTCGGAGGGTAATGTGGTGTTTTGTCGTATACGATGAACTATTTGGATATATAAATATATATATTACTTTAAAATGGTTAGATTGGTGGATTTAAAATGATTGGATTGGTGGATTTAAGATGTTTGGATTGATGAATTTAAAATGTTTGGAATTGGTTGACTTAAATTATTTGAATTTGGTGTTTTAAATATATTATTTATTACATTGGTGGCAGTGAAAAACTGGTTTCTAACATGGAATACGATATATGATAGTATCTTTTGAAAAGTGGTGTTTAAAAAAAAAAAATTGATCCATAAATTCTTTTTATTAGGAAGACAGCATGTACACTGTCTTCTATGTAAATTTATAAAATTATATTTTCATGTAAAATGTGAAAAAAAAAGTGTTTATTAAAATTGGACGATTTTATAACTTATGTGGATCAAGTAAACTTGAAATGTGAAAAATGATTTTGTGTGTGTCCGACTATGCCATAGTTTATGTCCCATCAGGCAGAAAGGCCCGAGGGTGGTTGATTATTATGTCCTGTCAGACGGATAGGCCTATGGGTGGTTGAATATTGTCTCGTCAGACGAATAGACCTGCGGGTGGTTGATTATTATGTCCTGTCCAGGGGATTAGTCCAGTAGGTGGTTATTTGTCCCATTTGGGAGCAAACCCTACGGTGGTACGGAACCGTTGCAACTCCCGATCATGAGATAAACAATCCTACGGCTAGCAGGGAAGTATTTTATTTTATGATATATACGCAAGTTGATTTGTCGATTTGAAAATCGGTATTATGTTGAAAATATTTGGTTGAGATGTTGATATTAACGGTGAGGTGGTTATATTTTGTTGAGATCTATATTGAGATTCTGTGCTGAAAATATTTGATTGAGATTTTGATATTAACAGTGAGGTGGTTATATTTTGTTGGGATTTGAATATAGCCAGGTATGGCTATATTTTATATTGGAAAGTGGATTTGGATGAAAATATTTGGGAAGTGATTTTTGATAAAATTTGATCTATGAAATATTTTTATACTACGAAGACAGTACACCGATAAAATAACTCAGTTGTATATATGGGTCCATTACTAACATTAGGCGGAGTCGGAATGTGGGATGATTGTTGAAATATTGGGGAGATTATTGAGATTTCATGGGGAAAGGATAATCTGAATTATCCTTGTTGTTGATGAGTATTTTAGACAATTTATGGATATAATATTTTTATATACGGTGATTATTGACTTTTTATGACATATCGGATTCTCGTACTTGTGACGTATGTATTTAGATACATATTTATATATGGTTATAGGTTTGAGGCGTTTTATGTGAATTGAGACGTATTTGAGGCGCTTGGCCTTGTCAGGGACTTGATTAAATATGGAGGCATGAAGGGAATTATTATAGATGACACGTTTGACGTATTTTGATACGTGTTGATGTGGTTTGGTGATATTTATATTTTTTTAGGGATATTTGAAACATATCATTGTGATTTTGACGTATTGCGAAAAATTTATTAGTTGACGTTGGATTGAGGTAATATTTATAAAACGGTTACGAGATTATTGAATAGTTTGATGTGGATATTGGGATTGATAATTTTTGGTCTCACGGGCCAATTTACATGGAGTTTGGGCTATCTGTTGTTTATGATATTCGTTGAGAACTTGTTGGTTGGAAATGTTGGATGAAAATATTATTGCAAACTGGTTGACTGGAAATGTTGGATATAATGGAAAAATGTTGGTTATGAGAAAACTTACTGTCGGAATGAGATAGACCCAATCCACTGAGATTATCGTGATATTTTACGAATATATTGTATTTATATTATTATTTATTGTTAATTTTTATCAGAGTAGCGCAGCGGAAGTGTTTAGAAACATGAGATTCTTTGACAATTGGTTGTCTGTGCTAGGTGTTACCGACCAAAGTGCACCCTATTTGTTGGTTATTGGATATCATGTGGGCCATTGCGAATGAAAATATTGCGATGTTGGAACAGATTGTTGGTTATGAATTAAGGATGACTTTGGTGTATGGGACTCTACACAAGAAACAATTGTTCTAGAATCAAATGTAACTAACATGACCATGCAGTGCGAATATAAAATGTTATTGTTTTGACTAAAAATTTAATTCCTATTGTTTTGAATGAAAATTTTGGGACGAAACTTCTTTTAGGGGGGAAGAATTGTAAGACCCCGATTTTTATATACAAATAATTTTAGTTACATTTTATAATATTTCAAAAATAACGGGGTGGATGACGATGTTAATTATGTGACTTAAAAGTTTAAGGGTCAGATTGTAATTTTCAAAACATTAAAATTGAGAATTGAGTTAATTTATAACTTAACCTAAAATAAATGGGGGCTTGGTGTGAATTATATATATATATATATATATTATATATTAGAGAGAAAGTTGGTGAAAATGAAGGGATGAGGAGATGGCCACATGTCCGGCCGTTTGATCATACACACACTTCGATATATATATATATATATACACACACACACACACACACAAGTTGGAGAAGAATTGAGAAGGGACGAGAGAAAAGAAAAAAAAAGATGGAGAAGTCGTTGGGGTGATCATGGCTTGAGTGTGTGTGTGTGCGCTATGAAGGTGTGTATGCGGGTGTATTTTCTTCGTTTGTTTGGTGGTATATGCGTGTGCATGTGTGTGTGTAGTGGGTTCGGTGTGGGTTGGTTCGACGGCGTTGGCGACGGTGTGTGTTGCGTGTGTCGACGTGTGTGGGTGTTGTCTGATTTTCCGACGGTTAAGGTATGGATGTGTGTACTCTATTTTTCTGTAGACTGTGTGGGTGTGTTCCTAGTGGTTTTGGGTATGTTGATCAGTTCGGTTGTGTATGTGTGTGTTGTTTGGTCCGGTGGTGTGTAGGTATCGTCGACGATGGGTGTTGCATTGTAGGGTCTATTGCATTGACAGTGCCGTTCGTCCAGTGGTCAGTGATTGTTGTGGTTGTCAACGAAGTGTGTGTCGTCGACGGTGATCGTGTGTGTGTGTATGTGTTTTGCGTCGGCTTTGTGTGTGTGTATTTCCTATTTCCGTTTGGTGCTGTAGTGTGTGTGAGTGGATTGTGTGTGTGTTGTTGTGTATGTATGTGTATGGTGAGTCGGTCAGTGTTTTGGTCTGACGGAGGTGGCGGGGGTGCGTGTTTTGATCGTCACCGTCGTCGCCAGAGTGTGTGTGGTTGTCGTCGGTTGTGAACATCGGCCGTCGATCAATTTACGTGCGTGGTGTGTTGTTCGGTCGGACAATGAGAGTGCGTGTAGTATTTGTATGTGCTTGTCGTTGTCGGTTGTGGGTGTGTTGCCGTCGGTTAGTTAGCCGGTAGTAAGTGGGAGATAGAGAGAGGAAGAAGTGGGTATGTGTGGGTTGTTTGATTTTCGGCGGTGTTTTGTTCACCGGTGTGTGCGTAGGTATGCTCTGTTCTGTCTTCGTGGGTGTGTGGCATGATTGGAGTACTGATCGGCGGCAAGAGTGAGAGTGGTCAGCGGCTGGTCCCTAAACCGAAGCAGAAGCAGGAACAAAAAAACAAAAAAAAAAAAAAAAAAAAAAAAAAAAAAAAAAAAGGAAAAAGTAAAAGAAGAGGGAAATTGCACAAACCACCCTACTAAAAACCAAAAATCCAATCTCGCAGCCGGTAGAAAATTCGAGGAAGGTAGAATTCTAAACTCTCCTAATATATATATTTAATTGTCTCGTGGTGTGATATTGGTGATAAATGATCATGGATATTTTACCTGCTATATTACTTGAAATAATTTGGACAATGCGGAAATTATGTGACGAGATGTGTTAGATTTATGTGACGAACATGCTTTTGTGATGTATGTGCTATATTAGTTAAATGCACGTATTAGAGGGGTTAGAATTCTACTAAGTGTTAGCTCACAACTCCACAGTGTTTGGATTGTAGGATCGCCTGGGTGAAAACGAGAGAAGAATTTTATTTGAAAATTCTATTTTGTAAAAATTGTAATTATTATTTATTATTGTAATCGGAAGAATTGATAATCTTGATTGTCGCAATTGTTGGAATATATTGAATAGTCGGATTTCATAAAATTATGATAGGATAATCCGAGTTAATAAAATATTAAAAATTGGAATTTGAATTATAAACTCGAGACTTTTAAATTGGTTGTCGTGTTGTGTAGATAATAAGTGGATTAATATAACATAGATGGTTGGTTATTTAGTGATACTTTAAATGGTGATTATTATATTTAATAATTACCGTCATAAAATCGGTAACAAGAATTATCGCCATGATCTATAAAACTTACCAAATATTGTAGATTTATTAGTTGACGAGTTGGTTTTTGGGTAGAAATTCTCTATAAGAGAAACTATAGTAACGGCCTTAGGAAACCGGGTCGTTACACTTAATGTATTTGACACATCTGATGTCTTTGACGTTTTTGTTCGCTTTAAATCACTGGTGGAAAACTACTTCAATCGAAAAATCATCACGTTTTATTCTGACATGGGGGGAATATCAAGTGCTTTCATCATACCTCAGTTCTAGTCGGATATCTCACTTAACCTTACCTCCATACACTCTTGAACAAAATGGGTATTTTAAACGTCGTCATCGTCATATAGCTAAAACAGGCTTATGGTGGCGCGTAAATACGCCGCTACTTACACTCGCAAGTATACGAGATCAAAATTTTAGAATAGTGGATCGGTTAAGATCGGGTATCGTGTCCACAGGAAAAGTGTGAATAATTGAGTACCGCAATTTACGTAGTCTTTTATTATCCTGATGATTCAATTTAATATTTAAATTAAACTAATTTAAACTACTCCTAAGGATTAATTCTAATTACACTAATTAACTAGGGATCGATTTCATTCACTTAATACCTATGTGGCTTAGTTTAGTTATCAATAACGGTTATTATCACATCCAACAATCTTGGTATCTATAACTCACTCACTCCCTATTCCGAGTGAAAAGCGATCGAATACATGACTTCGCGTTGACGCTGAAGTCCCCCTCGAACGCCTTTCCTAACACATAGCCACGTGAGTCTTGACCCAACCTCATGGATTGCGCACTCTCCAACTCCCTCCCGGGTTGTTGGATCGTCGCGTTGTGTTTAACCCTAGTCCGAATCCGGGGTTACCTCTTCCGAGTGTCAAACCCCGTATTCTCGGTTTATTGTAACAATCATAATAAACGTGAAATAACGGTAAACACAATTGGAATTGCATAAAAAACCATTAAAATTAACTTATATTCAACCAAAAAGGTATTTACATGAATTACATCTAACCCTAGCTAATATCTAACTAAACTAACATGATCTTGGCCATTAGAACATTAAACTAAGAGGAAATCACACTAAAACATCAAGATACAAAGATAGAACAAGGAAAGAAAAATCAAATCTTAAAGTGGAGTGGTCTACTTTCGCCAGAGATCGATCCACTATTGTTCTTCTTTTTCGGCATGTGAATCTTCCTCTTCGATCTCTTAAGGATTAGCCAAGGATCACTTCCTAAACTAATCTATTCTACTCCTAAATTATCTAAGGTGCAAGAGGTCTCCAAAACATAATAGGGCTTAAGACAAAAATGGGGAAGAAAGGGGTTAAAGTAAAGGTTTGGAAAATATCTTCAAAATATCTAAAATTAGATATTTCTTGTAGAGTGTCACCACCTAGGCGGTGAACCTTTAGTGAAAATCAGCACCTTTCTGCACTTTTACCGCCTAGGCAATGGCCTTTATGCACCGAAACCTTGTTCTTCGCATTTTGTTCACCGTTTCTCTACCGTTTTCGCTTGTTTATCACTTTTATTTGTCCTTTCACCTGTTTTACACTAAAACATACTAAAATAAAATTAAATATAACTAATACGCTAAAAAACTAACAAATTCGGTTTAAAAGTAGATAGGTTATTTCAACCTATCAGCTTATCACTCCTCTCACATGCTTTCATGCCTTTGACATACTGGTCATATGCATTCTCCACTGCTGTTTATCTCATTAGTTGTCTACCCACTCCCATACTCCAACTTCTATCACCGTATGCAAAGCTCTTTGGCACACCTACCAACTACTCCAAACTTCGAAGTTTTGGTTGTCTATGCTATCATTGGTTGCATCCATATTCATCTTACAAACTATCACCCCGTTCTACCCCTTGTGTCTTCCTTGGATACTCCTTCGCCCAAAGTGTCTCGCCATGTTAAATTCGTTGAGTCGATTATGCCCTTCAAAACCATTCAACCCAATTTTCCTCGTCATTTCTCTTCTACGTCCTACGTTTAGTTCCCTTCCGAGTAATCATCCCCGGCCACCATCACACCATCTGTCACTCTCAAACCTGTCCCACAGGTGGATTCCACTCAAGACACCATAACTATAACCACCACAATCATTCTACCATGTCAAAACACCTCTCTCCGACTAAACCCGTGACTCAGCGCCGTGGTTCCACCTTCACCACACCGAGGCACTCAGCAGCCATCCCAAACTCCGCCCTCTGAACCCAAACTACCTGTAACCTAATCACCACACCCTCCAACCCGACACATATTCCTCCTCCACATCAAGGTATAGTTACTCGATCCAAAAATAATATCCACAACCCAATCCAAAAACTCAATCTCACTACACAACTTTCCACCAACCCGGATCTTAAACTTTCTATAGTGACTCGGGCCATCAAAGATCCCAAATGGCGTCAGGCTATGTCTGAGGAGTATGATGCTCTTGTTCAGAATGGGACATAGGCTCTTGTTCCATCTCATCCATCCCAAAATGTGGATTTTTTGAACTAAACGTTTATGTGATGATTCTGTTAACAGGTAAAAAAACACGTTTAGTTGCCTAGGAATTCCACCAACGCCCGGGTGTTGACTACTATGACACCTTGCTGTTGTCAAACCAACAACAGTGTGACTTGTTCTCTCTCTTGCCATCACTAGTAGTTGGTCACTGCGATAACTTGATGTCAATAATGCCTTTCTCTAAGGCCCTATTTCTGAGGACGTCTTTATAGTGCAATCACAAGGATTCATTGACAAAAGTTATCCTCATCATGTTTGTAATCTGCGCAAAGCAATATATGGTCTCAAATAAGCCCCTCGTGCATGGTACCATGAGCTACGTCAATTTCTCATTACCTCAAACTTCAATAACTCTCATACAGACAATCACTTTTTGTCTACAATACTTCAAACATCATGATATATCTCTTAGTCTACGTTGATGGCATCATTATCACATGCAACAATGATGCCGCAGTACAAAAGTTCATTCATCTCATCTCCAATAGATTCTCCCTCAAGGATCTTGGTCCACTTTCATATTTCCTTGGAGTTGAAGTCATTCCACATCCACAGGGCATCTTTCTTTCTCAATGGCGATATATACATGTTCTCCTTACTCGCACTCACATATCTAATGCCAAGCCCGTGTCTACGCCACTTGCCACTACTCCAACTTTTACTCTACACTTCAGATCATCCCTATCTAATCCAACTGAATACAGAGCTATTGTTGGCAGTCTCCAATACTTATAACTAACACGACCGAATATTGCTTACACGGTCAACAAGCTATCTCAATTCATTCATTGCCCCAAGACTGACCATTAGAATACAACAAAGCATCTACTATGGTATCTCAATGGTACTATTGCCCATGGTGTTGTTCTCTATTATAATTTACCACTGTCACTTCATGCATTTTCGGACGCAGACTAGGTAGGAAACAAGGATGACTTTACTTCGACAAGTGCTTATCTCATCTACATTGGTCGCAATACAATCTCATGGAGTTCAAAGAAACAAAGGACGGTGGCCCGCTCTTCTACCAAGGCTGAGTACCGAGCCGTTGCTACCACCACTGCTGAAATTCGTTGGATTTATTCTCTACTGACAGAGTTTCATGTTTCTGTACCACTGTACGCGCGAGGATTCTTCGATCCTCGCGGTAATGTGACTACTCGCAAGTGTTCGAGGTTAAAGTCTTAATATAATGAATCTCTTAAGATCAGATATTATTCCACTAGGAATGGTGTAATTTAGTTGAATATTGTGATTAGCATAGTCTCATATTATCTCGACTAATAAAAAATTGTTTGTATTGTATTTAATCTACTAAGATAAATGACAACTATTAGGTTAGTTCTAATTACATTAATTACTTAGGTATTGATTTCTTTCACATAATGCATAATTGACTTCATTTAGTTAGCTACAACGGTGTTTATCTATTCCGATAATCTCTGTATCGATAACTCCTCCGCTACCTTTCCCGAGTGTAAGACGGGGGATTACACGACTTCGTGTTAGCGAAGAAGTCCCCCTCAACGCCTTAATGACCCTAGGTGGCATGAGTCTTGAGCCAATGTCATGGATTGCGTACTTTCTAACGCCTTCCTGGGTCGTTAGAACGCCACGTTGCATTTACCCTATTCCGAATCCAGGGTTACCTCTCCCGAGTGTCAAACCCCGTATTCTCGATTTATCAATACAAGCATAATATCAAGAATAACGGTAAACACAATCGGATTTAGACAAACATTCATTAAAGAAATATTAATTCATTCAAACTAGCATTTACATGATTTCAACAACACCTAAGTAACATTTAACTAAAACTACATGATCTTGGCCATACACCATACAAAACAAGAGTGATTCAACATCATTAGATATGAAAAAGTAATTACAAAGATAAAAACAAGAGAAGAACAATTAAATCTGAGAATGGAACGGTCCACTGTTGGCCTTAATCGCTCCACCAATGATTCCTCTTTACCCGAATGATGAATCTCCTCCTTGATCTCTCAAATATAGCTTAAGAACTCTATATTAGGGTTAGGGATGCTCAACATCCTTTTTCAGACGTATGGGTGTGGTATTTAAAGGCCTAAGGTTTCAAAAATATCTAAACAGATATTTTCCTCTGTGCAGAGCTGTTCGCCGCGGTGGTTGGGATCACCACTGCGGCGATGGTTTGAGTCGGTTAGTGCACCTCTGCGGTGGTAAACTTTTTACGAATTTTCTGTTGTTTCACCGCCGCGGCGATGGAGCCCAAAGAAGGAAAACACAACATCTCTGCACCTTCACCGCTGCGGCGATAGATCTACCGTTGCGGCGGTAATGCTTTAGAAGGAAAACACAACATCTCTGCACCTTTACCGCCACGGCGGTGACTTGCTGTTATGAAACCTTATCTTTTTCCTTCGTTTCTTCGCCGTTCTCCCACCGTTTTGCTTGTTTATAACTCGTTTACATCCCTACACCTGAATAACATAAATACTAACAAAAACAAAATAAAAGATTAATAAAACACTCGAAAACTGAAAAATTCGGTTTAGAAATAAATAGGTATTTTACACCTATCAACCACAACAACCGGTTATCTACTGTGACAACGTTGGTGCAACAAATTTATGCTCAAACCCGGTTTTTCATTCTCGCATAAAACATGTTGCTCTTGACTATCACTTCATTCGGGAACAAAATCAAGGGAGCTCTCTTCGCGTTGCCCATGTTTCCTCTGCTAATCAACTAGCTGATTTGCTCACCCAACCTGTTTCCCACTCGCGCTTCCAACAATTGGCAAATAAGATTGGAATCATCTCACGGTGCTCCATCTTACGAGAGCATGATAAAGATATCTAATTAATTATGATAAAGATATCTAATTAATTAGATACCTTAGTCTTCATCTTTTGTTCACACCTTCAACCACCTCACATTCCGCTCACGGCCTCTCCTCACTTATTACCTTATTTATCCTCATTAATTATCTTACCTACTTGTCTCTTCAAATGTCTACCATTACCTCTATTTTCACCTCACTCCAGCTACATTGCCATTAATATTGAAACACTTTGAGTCCTTTTTTTTTTTTTATGTCATTTATTGCTGAAGACTTCATGAGTTTCAATTGTGTATATGTAGATAAAGTTGCTTGTATTGTAAAGAGATGCGATTTGTATTGTATTATCATGAATTAGATATTTTTTTTTCCTATAGTTTATATCTTCCCCATCTATTTTCTACAGTTTATCACATAGAAAAATATTGTTTATCCGAGAAGGGGGATGAGCGTCTACGGTAACTTTTGGTGGGAGAGGATGAGAAAGTAGTTGGTTTTTCTCAAAGGGAATAATGTTGCTACTTAAGGCTTTCCACTATGCGAATTTCATTTGCCATCCCCGCCATCCCAGGTGTCTGCAATTTCACCTTCCCCAGGCCTTTCTCACCCTTCGATACCATAACAGCAGAGCACTCATCTGTTGATTAATTGGTTTTAATATCTCGTTGGGTTCCAATCCTGTATGATCAGGTTTCTCCTTAATTTTGTTTGGGTTGGGCTCTGTTTGCATGTGCCTGTTGGATCATTCATCCCGCTTTCACGCCTCTTGACGAGTTGGGCTCTTCTTATCAGTATAAATAATGGAAGTGGTTCGATGGTGGGCCTTTTAGATGGTTTAGCTATGGAATTCGTTTGCCTCTATCATCTCAACAGCTTGCTTGTCCAGCAGTCTCGTTTCGTTTCCTAGCCGTTCATGTCGCCGGCGGGAACCGATGATTCTTTCATGCATTTTTAGCGTGTGGACAGAAATCCGATCTATGATTTACTCTACCGCAATTATAACAGAGATTGTGCAGACTTTCATACTCTATTCTACATCTTCTTCATCTCAATTCATAATTGGTTCGATTAGGTCTAATTCGACGCAGATCCATCAGATTTTTCCCTGGTTGTGATTCATGTTTATCGGTGTTCAAAATAGGGGACTCATAGTACTCTACAGGGAGCTCCGGTAAACGGAGGTCTTAGATTCAGTAGCTTCGCTTGGCCAGAAGTCGGGCTCCCACTTCCTTACCGTTAGGCAGTGATCGAGGATGTCTTCTCATCGTCTCTGATTCCGCCTTTTGGATCTGAGGTGATTCTACTTCTATCGATTCAAGAGAGGCTTGGCGATTGTCTTTGAGCTCCTCTCTAGATCGTCTTCCTCCTCGCTTGATTTTTTCCCTGGAGAGTTTCTCTCTCTTGGCTTGCCATTTCAACTTCTCTTCTCACTTCTATTTAAATTTATAAGTGAGTTCATCAATAGTTATATTAAATACAGGAAAATCATATGCAAATTAACCAAGAACTTTGATTATATCAAAACTTTACCTCAAATCTTCGATAATTGCACCAATACCTTCTTACTCAACTCCCCCCTCAACTCCCCTACCTTGTCTTCATAATTTATCGAATCGACTCTCTATGTGAAGAAAGCTACATTATCATCGCAACTATCTTATTTAATCTTCGAATTTAATGACTCATTTGGTTTGATGGAATGAAATCACAGTAGAACGGAAGAGTAAAAAAATAGAGTGAGAGAGAAGGAATTAAATAGATTTTACCAATGGAATTACTATTCAATTCTTTTATTTGGTTGTCATTGTATGCTTAAAGGGATGAAATGAAATAATATTATTTTAGTTATCAATTTTGACGTCAAATTCATTCATAATATATACCCTAATAATGATTTTTTTTTTTTTAAATGACTAAAAATATGAGTTATTCTCATGTAAAAAATATTCAAAATCTACCAACTAAAATAGTTTTGTTCTTAAATTTTTGTTTTCGCTTTCAACATATAAATATAATTTTTCTCAAATATTTATTTTTTAGGAATATAAACATATTTTTCGCATTCAGATTTCCACTTTCATTTCTTATATTTTTTTTTTGTTCTCAAATTTATATTTATGATACAGGAAAACAAATAGTTTTTTTCGTCCCAAATTTTTGTTTTTATATTGGTAACAATAACATATTTTTTATTTTCAAATTTATGTTTTATTTCAGGAACATGAATTGATATTTTCAACTTTAATTTTTTTTTTTGTTCGAAATATAAATTTGTAAGTAAGAAAATATTGTTTTTAGGAAATAAAAACAAAAATTTAGAAACAAAAAACATGTTTCTAATCCAAAAAAAAAAAAATCTATTTCTATTCCTATAACAAAAACAGAATATTAGGGAAAAAAATTTATTTTCTTTTTCAAAATAAAATATAAAATTGAGATTTTTTTTTTTTTTAATTCAAATTAATGCATGACTAAATTGATCAAATTAATTTATAGAAAATATTAAAATAATTGTCAAACGAGAATTACAAGTCGAAATGAGGTGAGGTATTTTATATATAACCCCCAAAAAAATCTTACCATGAATTATGAAATCTAAGTCAACCCCATGAAGTTTGAAATTCAATTCAGTCCATTTTAATTCCAATGGAATCAAACTTTTGATTCCATTGGATAATCAAATGAATGGGAATCAAATGTGAAATTGTGATTATATTCTACCTCCATTCTGTTCAACCAAATGCACCATTAGAGTTTTGAATAATTATTTTTATTAGGTTGATCGCATTTTGAAACCCTTGCACATCTATCTATATTCTATACTTAAAAGTGAAAGTCTAACCTTCCAAATGAACCAGAATGTTCCAAGGTCACTCCTTTTTCTTCTCATGCATTTGCCTTTTCTCAATTCATTTTCCAGTAGATATTTAATGACCTCAAATTCTCCATTGATGGTCTCCGTTGAAATGATTGAATTCCATCAATTCATTGCTAAGTAGGTATTTAATTAGCCAAAATTCTCCATTCATATTCATTTGTTTCTGGAATTCGAAGAGTAAAATTGATTGTATTCCATTCATTGCTCCTAATGCAAAAAGTAAGATAAGAGTGCGTACAATAGATTTAAATGGTCTGACCCTTCCCCAGACCCCGTGCATAGCGGGAGTTTTGTAATACCGAACTGTCCTTTTTTTTTTTACTCCTAATTGTGTGCGTGCATGCATTGTGTTCTTCACAAGAATTATCATCTATAAATATGTCTTCGGTCAGTTCATATTTTCTCTCATCCCTATTTTCCATCATCAATCTGCAATGTTGTTCATCGTCTTTGGTTTCCCAAATATGTTTAATTATAATCTTATATTTATTTTATCTTGTGTTGTTCGTGATGCTTTTATTATTATTATTATTATTATTATTATTATTATTATTATTATTATTATTATTATTAATGTTTTATGTCAAATTTTTTCGATGCACATTATATTCAAATAATAAACAGGAGTTGTAAAATCTCATCTGATGATACTTAAAGAAAATGAGTTCTTAACCAAAAAAATATAAATTAAAAACTTAATTTCTGAAAACTGGTTGGGGCCAACTTATTTACGTAACCCATGTAAAACGCAAAAGTGAAATGCGTTTTTATAAAAAACGCATTTCACTTTTGCATTTAAAAAAGAAAAGAAAAGAAAAGAAAAACGCATTTGTGAAATGTGTTTTTTTTTTAAAAAAAATAAAAATAAAATAAAATTAAGAAACACAAAAGTGATTTGCGTTTTCTTAAAAACGCAAATCGCTTTTGCGTGTTCAAATTTTTTTTGTTCATTCCATATTTAAAACGCTAATGCGTTTTTCTTAAATAAATAATAATAATAATAAAAAAAAAGAGTTCCGTGTTTCATAGTCAAACTTTAGGGGTATAAAATGTATTTTCAAGGCCCATTCGATTTTTCTCTCTCTCATCTCTTTGCTCTATGTGTTGGCGAAAAAAAAAATCCCTTTGTCCCGACCCCGATCCGCCGGACCAAGCCAAATGGTGTAACACTGTTTAGATTTATTTTGGTCCCGGTGTTTACCAAAATAATTAAAAAAAAAAAAAAAAAGCTCTTGTAAATAAAATTTCTATGTACCACACCCTCTACGTTTGATATTTCTCTGTTGCCACCGTAAAACAACGACTGATCGACGGGACCAGGTTCAGCCATAACAGAAATAATCTGAAACTAAAATTTTATGAAGTAGTAATATACGAAATGAATATTATGTTTATCAACTAAACGACAATATAATACAAATCAATACAAAATAATCTGAAACTAAAATATTATGTTTGTCTCCATTACAATTGTTATCTCGTTGGGGTCGGGATGGACATGTCCGCCTATCATGGCCAGTTGGAGAACAAAACCCACATTGATTTGTCATTGTCTGCTGCGACACATCCATCTCGTTTCGAATACGAGTGGATTTAGGTCGTCCGCACTTCACAACTCTTAGTCTATTATTGTTAGGAAGAATGATCGAAAAGTTAACCATCGGCCAATAGTCCTCGTGAATGATCGGTTCAAACGATGACTCCAAAACTTTCAGTAAGTTCGTTATTGTGTACTCATTAGCAATGTAGCGAAACGCATCTATGCCACAATACTTCGTCACCGCAAGCATGTGTGAGCATGGATATCTGAAAGCCTTATATTTCCCACAAGTACAATCAGAGTTATCACTTAAAGTAACTTTGTGTGTAACAATACCACCGGACAAAGTTTTTCTCGTTTTCACGTAGTAACGTGCATTCTCCCTATTATTGAATATATTTATAAATCAAATTAGATGATCAGTTAAATCATATGTATTATGGTCTATTAAAAAAATATATTACCAATTAATAAATTGCAAGTTAAAAAACCTTACCGATTGAATATTTGGACGTCGTATGTTTTGGATTTCGCTTGGGATTTTTGAATTTTCTCAACGACATGTTTTACGTACCCTAAACCCATGGACATGTCCTTTAGAGCTTTATATCGACTGAGATCAAAGTATTTGACCAACCTATAAAAAGTTATCGAAACGGCAATTGTAATTGGGACATTCCTTGGACCTTTCAAACAGTTGTTGAATACTTCAGTATAGTTGGTCGTCAACACGCCCCAACGTTTACCATCATCGTGTGACCTGGTCCATTTATCTTTGGTTAAGTTATCCAACCACGTATACACCCCTATTTTTATTTTTGCAATTTCTTCCATGATGGCATTGTACTTTCGAACTTGTATTGCAGCACCCACGTTCTAAGCAAGATCTTTTAGTTATTGATTTTTAAAGATGTTAAAATTGCTACAAAGATACCACAAACAAAATCGATGATACCGAGCGGGCTCGTTCGGTTGATTAAGCCATAATGTTTTGACCGCACTAATAATGCCAGTATGTCTGTCAGATATCAACGTGACCTCTGGACGATTTTTAACAATATGGCGCTTCAGCATCAAAATAAACCAGGACCAACAGCGGTGGTCCTCCGTCGGTACCACTACGAACGCCAAAGGATAATACTTATTGGCCGATGTCATCCCAATAGAGATCAAGACTTTTCCCTCATACTTACTGTATAGATGGGTCCCGTCAATTGTTAGGACAGGTCGACAATATCTCCATCCGACCACAGAAGGTTGGAATGCCCAAAATACCATGTCGAATGTCGAATAACCAACTGCAGCAGTCAGAACGATACTCCATTCGACAATTGTCCCAAGATTAAAGTGCTGCAACGCCGACATGGATTTCAGCAAATTTTGATACGATTCATCCCAATCGCCGAACAAGGTCTTGATGGCTTTAGATCTAGCCAACCAAGCCTTTCGATAGGAGATAATGAATCCCCTGAGACTCTTTCACAGACGCAGCGATAACACCCATCTTCACTTCTGGATCCTCTTCGACTTGTCCAAGTATCATATCAGAAATGACACCCGAATCCAAGTTTCCATGATCCAAGGTCGTATGATTGTAGAAACACGTGTGTCGCCCGTTGTATTGTGAAATATGGAACATTCCATGACTATTTTTTAGAGTCTCCTGCGTCCTCTACCCGCAACCATGCTTGCATTTAATCGATCAAATTTTCTGGTTCGTCTCTACCATACGATACTCTTTATTTTTCATAACATGGTAATACTTCATGGCATTCTGAATATGTTTCTTGTCCTTAAAGACCATGCCACAATTGAATTCGTCCATTTTCGGGGTCCAAAAATTCTTTCGCAATTTTGGGTCAAACTTTGTCATGTCATCATCATCACCCCATTCCAACTAATTATAGAATGAAGGAACCTTCTACAACAATAACTGTTCACTCCCTTCCCTTGTCGGCTCGACATCTATATCTTCATCTTCATCTATACCATTCTCTTCTTCCTCTAACGCAAAAGCACCATCTACCTCTGTTTGTTCGATATCGTGGAAACTATCGATTGTATTCGTCTCACCCTGTAAATTCCCATCATACCTACCACAATCGTTGTCTTGCAGTAGACTAATTGGCTAATGATGCTGATGTAGAGTGGCAGAACTAGTGTCTGCATCATGATCAATCACTGTATGGGGATGATGATTGAAATTTTGACTTAAAATTTGAGTAAAAGGACCAGGTTGGGAAGAAAATATTGGAGTGTGATCAAAAGCTCGCTGTACCTTGACATATACCTCAACACCAAGTAGTGAGGACAACTTAAAAGGTAATTGAAGCACATGGTCTAATGCCGCGTCGTCATCGATTGAATACAACATGTGTCTATGATTTCCAAGACCAATAGTAGCTATCGGCAACCTATATTGTTACTTTAATATTCCATCAACTCCATCTTCAAAGATATAAGGTCGTAACATCGCAATTAATTCGTTTAACCTAATCCCCCGACAAACATCAAACGATTTGACCGCAGGCATACTATACGACACCCCAACTCAGTTTCTTCTAATATATTTTCACCCCAATACAGATATAATGTAATATTCTCCATTACAAACAACTATAATTTCACAAATCCAAACAAAACATGTAAGGTATTATTATGATTATCAATCATGTTACTAAAAAAATTTTAATTGTTCAATTAATTTTTTTTAATTTTTTTTCAAGAAGACAGAATCTAAAAAATCACATTCTTGGTGGTGGGATAGTCATATCAGCCCCCAAAACTGAAACCGAAAAATTGGAAAAAAAAAATCAAAAAAATTAAAATAAATACCAAAAAAAAAATAGAAAAAAAAAAGAAAAAAAAAAAAGAAAAAAATTACTCTACATCTCTAATAGATCTAGATCTACATTATGAAAAAAACAGAAAAAAAAAAAAAAAAAAAAAAAAAAAATTGGTTTACTAACCAAAACGAGATATACGGCGGCGGAGGAGTGAGATCGGCGACGGTGGAGTGGATGACTACAACGGAGGGCCGGATCTACATTTCCGAAAAAAAAAAAAAAAAAAATTAAAAACCCAACAAAAAAAAAAAACAATAAATAAACAAACAAACAAAAAAAAAACGTATATATATACACATACATATCCACACGTATAATATACACACACATATCCAAACGTATATATACACACATATACAAAAAAAAAAAAAAAAACCAAAAAAAAAAAAGCTTACCTTTGTCCTTGGCGGAGAACTTACGGCGACGGCGGCAGGTATGGCGACAACAATTCATCTCTCTCTACTGTAAGTTCCTCTCTCTATCTATCTACTATAAGGATGCGGCGATGAAAAAGACATAAAACAAGCATAGAAGAGAATATAGAATAAGATATAAAACGAGCATAGAAGAGAACCAATTTGGATTTATGCCCAGTCGATCAACCATTGAAGCTATTTATTTACTCAAGAGATTAATGAAAAAATATGGAGAAAAAAAGAGAGATTTACATATAGTATTTGTGGATTTAGAAAAGGCTTATGATAGGGTACCTAGAGAAGTTTTATGGTGGGTGCTAGAAAAGAAACATGTATCCAATATGTACATTGGGGTAATTAAGTATATGTATGAAGGTATAGTCACTAGTGTTCGAACATGAGGAGGCAATACTTGTGCATTTTCAATTAATATAGGCTTATATTGAGGATCATCTTTAAGTCCTTACCTCTTCGTTTTAATTATGGATTAGCTCACAAAACATATTCAAGATGGAGTATGATAGGTGTGATCTACCTATATATTTCCAAACCAGTTTTGTTAGTTTTAGAGTATTTTCTATAGCATTTTTATTATGTTTTAATTAGTTTTTATCTTTTTGTATAAATCAGGTGCGTGGGGTGAAAAGGTATGAAATCGGAGCGTAAATGATCAATTCGGACCAAAAACAGTATTCAGAACAGCAGCCCACCACCGCGGCGTCCAAACCTCCACCGCGGCGGTGAAAATGCAGAGTGGGTTTATCTTGTTGGACATCCACCGCCGCGGTGGTGAAACTGCAGGATGGTCGTGAATCCACCGTTTTCTTCACTGTATAGGCGAACATTAAACTGACATCTTCCACCGTCACGGCGGTGAATCCCATTGTCACGGTGATCACCTCTGTACAAATTTAAGATATTTTTGAGATATTTTCTCTATTTAATCCCCTCTCCTTTGCTAACCTCCGGTCATTACAGCCCTCAGGGCTTAGTATAGAATAGAGAGAGAGAGAGAGTATGGAGAGTGCTCAAACAAATCCGAAGGAGAAAATTACCACGCGGAGAAGGAGAAGCGATCAGTGGACAGTTTTAGCAGTTAATCTTCGGACTACGGCTAAGTTCATCCATTTTTTATTTTATTTTAACTTCTGTATTTGTTTGAGCATGTTTAGCTCAGTTTTCAATATATAAACGGTTATGATCACGAGTTAAACGTGGATTATCTATGGGATTAATATTATTTATAAAAAGATAGTTTTGTTTGAGTTTTTGTTTCTTTAATGATTGTTCTTCGCTATTTTGATTGTGTTTGTAAACTAAACGAAATCAAACGCGTTTAAGTAAATAAAGTTAATTCTAGATAATCTATCTCCTAACCATCTCGTATTAATATAATTAGTATAGATTAAATTAGGTTATATTAGTATTAGTATTAATTAATTCAAAATCATTCTTTTTAGCCTAGATAAAGCTAGGTCATGACAATTACGGTACTTGATAATAAAGACAACCAATCCCTGTGGATACGATACCCAATCTTAAAGATCACATTATACTAAAACTTTGACCTCGTACACTTGCGAGTAGTCAATACGCGAGCATGTAAAAAATGCCCGTCGTACAGAGTACCTTGGAGTATGTTGTTTATGGATGACATCGTATTAGTGGACGAAAGTAGAATAGGTCTTAATATTAATTTATAAAGATAAAGAGAATCGTTAGAGTCTAAAGGTTTGAAGGTTAGCATAAGTAAGACGGAATACATACATTACAATTTTAGTAACATTTGGAGAGACGGTGATGTGGTCAAAATTGGAGATGAGGAGGTACCGAAGGTTGATTAAATTAAATATTTAGGTTCAATTATTCAGAACAATGGCGAAATCGAGGAGGATATCAAGCATAAAATTAAGGCAGGTTGGTTAAACTGGAGAAGTGAAGTTGGGGTGATTTGTGATTGTAGGTTTCTGTTGAAAGTTAAAAGAAAATTCTACAAAACTACTATAAGACCAGTGCTTCTTTATGGTTCAGAATGTTGGGCGGTAAAAACGAATTATGTCCAAAAAATTGGGGTGACAGAAATGAGGATGCTGCGGTGGATAAGTAGGAAGACAATAATGGATAAAATTAAGAATGAAACTATTAGAGAGAATTTAGGAATAGCACCCATAAAAAACAATTAGAGAAAACCGTTTACGATGGTTTAGGCATGTGCATAAAAGACTCATAGGAGCACCAGTGAGAAAATGTGATTTAGTTCAAGTTCAGTGGACTACTAGAGGGAGAGGTACACCTAAGAAAACGTTAGATGAGACTATTAAAAATGATTTGGCGACATTAAACATGACGGGCAGGATGACTCTTGATCGATCTCTATTGCCTAAATAGATTCATGTAGCCAACCCTACATAAGTGGGACAAAGGCTTAGTTGTTGTTGTATGGTTAGTTTGGGATGGATATTAGGATTGGTGGGTTAATCTGGACCATTGTTTAGATAAGGGGACAAAGAGGGACTGAGATTTATCTAGAGGGTTTATGTATGTTGTGTTTTGTAAGATAGAATATATATATATATATATATATATATATATGAAAATGGTTTTTCTTTGTTTTTGATTTGTTTCATTACTCTATCTTTTCCATCATAACAATTAACTTTCTTTTTCTTTGGTTTTGTTTTTTGTGTAATTATTCAGTTGGAGTGTTTATATCTATATATATAATGTGTGTGTGTGTGTGTGTGTGTGTGTGTGTGTGTGTGTTAGATTTACAATTTTAATACAAATATTCAAATTGTGAAAAAATTAATTTATGGTAAAAATTCTAAATTTTATTAAAATAGTAATTTCTAGTATTTTGTAGACTAATAATATTATTAAAAATTGGTTAATATTTTTAGTAAGATTAAATTATTAATTAGATTAACTTTGTAATTTTTGTTATAATATTTTTATATATTTAATAGTGACTTAAGAAATGGGACATCTAATAAATTTCGTATAATTAACAAAATTTGGGAATAAGAAAAATTACATTTTAATATTACGCATTTCACGTCATATTAGAGTTATTTAGTTAAATTCTTAATTTTAGCCTTGTCGTTGTTAGATTTACAAGCGATGCCGACTACGTTAATATTACGGCGATAGTATAATAGCGGTACAAATATCAAGGTGAGTGTACTATCTTCTATGTAATTGTCAAATTATATTTTTCATACTAAATAGTGAAAAGAAAAGATTTATTAAAATAGATTGTTTTGTAACGTTATATGGATCAAGTAAAATGTTAAATATGGAAAGTAATTTTTATTATTATATTACTATACCATATTGTGATCCTGATAGGTGGGTATGTCTTGCGGGATATTGTTGGCCGTAACAGGAGGGCTATAGGACGTTGTGTTGTGACCTGACATGAAAACAAGTCCTACAGGTGGTTGATATACATTGTTGTTGTTGTTGTTGATGATGATGAGTATCATTATGATATGGTGGTTTATATCACGTGTTGACTCTTACTATTAGAGATATTGAATGGCTCTAACATCGATGGCAACCTTAAATTGCACAATTGTACAGTTTATGGTACCATTATAATTCTCGATCGTGAGGTGAAACGATCATATGGCTAGTAAAGAAGTATGTGTGTGCTGTTTTATTATATATCAAAATAATTTGACTAGTTGATTCAAATGTAAATGTTTTATTCAGATGATATATGTGAAACTTTAAAATTACTCAAGTGTGCGGTTATATTTATATTTTGAAAAGTGGTGTTTGATAAATATACTTGATTCATAAATTATTTTTATATTACAAAAACAGTACACTGATAAAAATATTTTGTCTCAGATACTCCAAGTAGAGACAGGTCCACTATTGGTGTTAGATAAAGTCAAAGGGTGTTGTGATTTTTGAGGCTGTCAGGACAGTTGTTGGAAGTAAGTGGTTTGAATTTTTTTGTAGTTTTGTTACGGAATATTTGGTATTATATAATCCCTAAATATTGAGTGGGTAAAAATATTTTGAAAATATACGTTAATTGATGTTTAGTGTATATTTGTTATTCGTTGGGTAACATCAAGTCGAGGTCATGCCTAACCTTGGGTTTGGGGTTCAGGGTGGGGTGTGACATTAGAACTATAGGTCCAAAATGAGATTTCAGTCAAACTTCAAGTGTACAAAGTGTCAAAACCCCTTAAAAATATAATGTTTTTGAAAAAGAAAAACATTATAACTATAGGTCCAAAATGAGATTTCAGTCAAACTTCAAGGGTACAAAGTGTCAAAATCCCTTAAAATATAATGTTTTTGAAAAAGAAAAACATTATAACTATAGGTCCAAAATGAGATTTCAGTCAAACTTCAAGGGTACAAAGTGTCAAAACCCCTTAAAAATATAATGTTTTTGAAAAAGAAAAATTTGAATATTTGTATTTTGTGAGAAGAATCTAATAGTTGATATTAAAATTATTTTAAATCAATTTAATTTTTATTTTTTGTACAATCCAAACATCCTCTATCTCTAGGCAGTGTTTCTAATTTTTCATTTTTACTTCTAATGTACGTGGAATTGTTTGGTAAAACAATTGGGGAGAATTTTTCACCCTCACTTCTGAATGGTTAAATTATATTAAACAATTTACCCTTTAAATTACAAATCATTTTTTTTCTAGCTTAATACTTTAATTTTATCATATTATTTCTTCGATTTTTGTTTTTATTTTTATAATTGGTCCTTTAAATAAATAATTGGAATATTTAGACTCGAGGATAACCTAAAGTGATATTTGGGCCGAGCCCAACGTTTAGTTATAATGGGACCATTATTTTCATTGGACTGGACTCAGCCCACAAGTACAGGTGAAATATCAAATAAAAATCAATAACACTTTCTCACCCTATTTTTCGACCCTCCCAAATACGCAGGCGACGATAGGATAAGAAGATCCTCAATAAAGAAGATAAATATTCTGAATAACCGGCCCCGGAAAACCAGAGAAAGAGAGGATTATATATAAGAGCAATAGAAGGTTTGTTACAAAAGACCCTTACACGTGGTAGAGAAGCTTTACCAAAGAGAATAACAAACTAATAGAATTCTAGAAGGAGTAAATACAAAATACAAAAAAAAGGAAAATAAAAAGGAAAATAAAAGAAATAACAATAAGCATATATTACTCAATATTCCCCCCTCAAACTGATGGGCAGTGTAGTATTATCAGTTTGTGACGAAGACTAAGGAACCAGGAGCTGGACAAAGGCTTAGTCATGATATCAACGAGTTGGTTGTCAGAAGGTATATAACGAATGAGTAAAGAACCACGAACTTCCTGTTCTCTGATAAACTGATAGCCAACTTCAATACATTTCGTGCGAGCGTGCATAATCAGGTTGGCTGCAAGGTAAGTGGCACTGATATTATCACAAAGCAATGAAGGTGGAGAAAGAGAAGTAAGAGCAAACTCTTGGAGTAATGCTTTAATCCAGATTACTTCAGCAGTATTAAGAAGTGCACGATACTAAGGCTTAGCGCTAGAACGAGAAACCACAGATTGTTTAGTGACAGACCATGAAACAAGATTAAAACCAACAAAACAACAATAACTCTCTGTACTTCGTCGATCATCAGGAGAACTTGCCCAGTCAACGTCAGTGTAAGCAGTAATACTAAAAGACGCAGAGGGAGAAAAAGTTATGCGAAAAGTAGACGTGCCCTTCAAATAATAAAGAAAAATGGACTGAAGTGGGCTTGTGCATAAATTAAGAAACTTTGTTGACAGTGAAACATGAATTTGTCCTGGTGATTGTACAATATGGTAATGCACCAACTAAACTTCGATATTTTGTAGGATTATGCAGCAAATCACCATTAAATTGAGATAGAACAATAGTTGAAGACATATGAGATGAGATTGGCTTACAATCTGTCATATTAGCGTGAGCAAGAAAATCATCTATATATTTACTTTGGCACAAGTGAAGTTCAAATGCAAATCTAGAAACATGAACACCAAGGAAAAAGGCAATTCACCCAAATCTTTTAAAAAAAAAATATGCTGTTAAGATAAGTAGTGAGATACTAAATCTTGGAAGAATCATTTTCTATGATGAGAATATCATCAACATATACAAATGTAATCAAGATAATGGAAGAATGTTGCCAAACAAACATAGAGGAGTTAGTATACGAGCTTGTAAAACCCCAGTGAAGTAAAGCCTTGCTAAGTAAAGAATACCATACACATAGACTTTACTTAAGTCCATATAAGACCTTTTTAAGTTACAGAAATATTCCGGATGAGTAGGATCCACAAAATTAGAGGGTTGAGACATGAAAACATGTTCATCCAAGTCTCCATTTAAAACTCCATTATAGACATCTAATCGACGAATTGACCAATTTCGAGAGAACACAATACTTAGAATAATATGAATGGTAGTTGCTATGCGCTCAGATGCACACATGTTTCATCCTTGCGGAAGTTAGACTACTCGCAAGTATACGAGGTCTGGTTTTAATATAATGGATCTTTTTAAGATCGAATATCGTTCCACTGGGAAGGCAGGTCATTCAAGTGAGTATTGCGATTTCAATAGCTTGATATTATCTCGACTAATCAAATTTTGTTTGTTTTCTAATTACTATACTAAGATAAATGACAACTATAAAGTTAGTTTTAATCACACTAATTACTTAGGTATAAATCTCTTTCATATAATGCATAATCGATTTCATTTAGTTAGCTATAACGGTTTCTATCTAATCCGACAACCTCTATATCAATAACTCCTCCGCTACCTCTTCCGAGTGTAAAATGAGGGATTACACGACTTCGTGTCAACGAAGAAGTACCCTTCAACGCCTAAACGACCCTAAGTCGCGTGAGTTTTGAGCCAACGTCATGGGTTGCATACGTTCTAACGCCCTCCCGGGTCGTTAGAACGTCACGTTGTATTTAACCTAGTCTGAATCCTGGGTTACCTCTCCCGAGTGTCAAACCCCGTAGTCTCGGTTTATTAATACAAGAATAATATCAATAATAACGATAAACACAATCGGATTTCGACAAACAACACGTTAAAGTAACATAAATTTACTCAACTAAACGGTTACATGATTTCGACTACTGATAAGTAACATTTAACTACTACTACTACAAGATCTTAGCCATATACCATGCAAAATAAGAGGGATTCAACATTCTTAGATATGAAAAAGTGATTATAAAGAATAAAACAAGAGAGAAACGATCAAATCTGGAAGTGAAACGATTCACTGTCGCTAATAATCGATCCGCAAGTTATTGTTCTTTATCCGAATGATGAACCTCCTTCTTGATCTTCAAAATATAGCTTAAGAGCTCTCTACTAGAGTTAGGATTCTCCAACAACAAGTTTCAGATGTGGCCAAAGGGTATTTATAGGTTAGAATTCCGCCTAAGCGGTAGAATCTTCGCTTAGGCGAAGGACTAACTTCTTGGCTCCTTATCTTTCTGACGGAATTCCGCCTAGGCAGTAGCTACCTCGCCTAGGCGGAGTTACAGCAGTGCAGCTCACTCCAGCAGTTCAGTCAATCCAGCATTCTAATGGATTTACGCCTAGGCGGTGGAAACTTCGCCTAGGCGGATCCAATACTTCAGCGCTTACAACATTCTGACGGATTTTTGCCTAGGCGGTGGAAACTTCGCCTAGGCAGATTTCAAATCTTCAACATTGCAACTTTCTGATGAATGTTTGCCTAGGCGGTGGAAACTTCGCCTAGGCGGATTTGCTCTGTTATTTGAAACCTCCTTTTTTTTTTTTTTTTTTTTTTTTTTTTTTTTTTTTTTTTTTTGGCAACCCCTTTCGCACCATTTTGCTTGGTTTACCAATTGTTTTCGTCCCTGCTCCTGACTAATAAAAACAACTAAAACGGTATTCAAACTTCAATAAAATACTCGAAAACTGGCAAATTCGGTTTAAAATTAGATAGGTATTTTACACCTATCAAATACCCCCAAACTTGGAATTTTGCTAGTCCTCGAGCAAAACACCCTAATGCTAAATAACACTAACTACACTAATTAGCTACATCCTAAACTACAGATACGTAATCATTAACAAATAAAACGTACACGCCTGTGAGAATTAAAGTTTAGTCAAAGAAACCATGCTCTTCTTCCCTCAATAACCCGTAATTAGATCCGGTTAAGGAATAACACACACCACGTGGTGTTCCAGAATTTCAACACTCAATATCAGTTCAAATCATTTTAGATCCTATTGAAATGTGTGTGTATGAGAACTCAGATATATAACAAATCAAACACCGGATTGGATTTTTCAATGAATAAGATCATGACTTAACTTGTTAAAACATTAAGGGAAACCATATGCTTGACTGGGCTCAACTATCCACTAATGCAGGTTCGGACATTCATCGAGATCAATAGGGCTTGGTTAGGCTTTGGAGAACGGCCAAGGGTATCGTAGGATTAGAAACTCGTTATAATTTTAACGATACCCGAGGTACAAACGCTTGTCGCTAAATCTCTCTTATGACTCCCTCATCTTTGAAGATATTACCTTCAACAGGATTTAGTAAACTTGTATTCACTTGTCAAAACTATTGAATTTAAACACTATATTCACATAGTGTTTTTTTTTTTTTTTTTATTGAGAACACCCCCAAACTTATTCAATTTTGTACAATTTTAGGGGTGTTTAGATACAACTAAAAGCTTGACAAGTGAATACTCTTATACTTAACCAAAAATACTGAAACCCCGATTGCCCGCTTCAAGTTAGCATAATCTAAGGCTACTTGTTTTCACTCAATTTTTCACTTTTATTCCTAGCGACAATGGTTCTGAAAGATTTACTTGGTTAAAGTATAGAAACAAGTTCAGAATTGACACAATTTTATGGCTTTGACAGGAGAACAAGGGAATAACTTTTCAGGTTAGTTTCAAAAGGTTCAAGCGATAAAAACGAGGGCCTATATCATGCCTCTGGAATTACCTTACCTATAATTTCACCTCAAGCCTCCCCCAGTCAAGTTCTAGACTCCTCATTTCTGTCATGAACTTAATACTGAATAATCGGCGTCCAATCGTTCAATTAATTATACAACGAGTTTATGCAATCGTGCGATTTAGGATCAAAATAATTTTTACCTAATCGACATGCTAAGAACACAAAACACACGTGAATGGCATTACCCTCAACCTTAAAACACAATTTTGGGGGTAATTTTCATCATCAGGACATGGTTTGGACGAACTCAAAAACTCAGCATGCTTGTACAACTCAATTCATTAACAATTCTACTCTAATTCTACAAACTAATATTAACCATGCTAATTATCCTTGCACATGCATAGCTAAACATTACACATGTATAACAAAAAGAATTTCAAAATTTACAAAAATTTTAACATTAATAAATAAATTTGTACAGCAAAAAGAATTTTTGTTCCCCTTTACATCAAAAATTTTCATCATCCTTCTTATCCCCTTCAAGACAAAAAACAAAAACTACATGCATTGCATGTCATACTCCCCCCAAACTTAAACAATACAGTGTCCCCACTGCCTAAGCAGAATAGAAACATATGTATTAAAACTGGGGCAGACACATACCTAGGAGGGAAGACGTAGAAGTCTAACCTCCTACCGTTTATTGTGGATGAGATGGCGGTGGCGGCTCATCCGACTCGGTAAGTGGCACGGGCGTATAACGCGCTATGTCAATTCCAAGATGCTCGAATATGACTCGTTGGTTTTGATCTTGTTGCCAGATGTAGGACTCCATGTAGTTCTCCATCCTGGTCAAATTATCTTGAAGTTGATTCACATCGGACTGGAGACTACGGACATCTCGTAAGATTTGTGCGATTTGGCCTCGGCTGGTTGTAGGCATTGGTCGTTCCGAAGGACTTGCTTCTTCCTCTTCTTGAACCTCCTCTCCTTCACCTTGTCCGCCTTTCCATAACCTTTTAATCAATGCTAGATCAAGTGGCTTCATAGGAGGAAATGGGCTCCTGGACGTGATTCGAACTCCGGCTCGTTGAAAGAGCGCGGTGAGGAAGGAAGGAAAAGGAAGGGCACCCTTTTTTACTTGGCAGCATGAAGTATGGATGAATAAATGTGCCAGCCGACGTTTATGGGGGTCTCTCTATCGATGCCGTAGAGCATGAAAGCTCTCTCCTTGGAAACATCAGACACATGGGTCGTCGGGAGCAGATTGGCGCAGATAAATGAAAACCAAATCCTGGGGATCGATTTTAGAAACCGCAACTTGAAGATTGCTTGGCTCTGCCATGTGTTGGTCCACTGTGCGTTGCCTATCATCAAGGCCTAAATCACCGAACTCATAGTTGGTAAGGTGGCATCGCCTAAATCTCTTGAAGCTTCAGGCCCCGTCAACCCTAGCGATTCATTAAAATGATCGGCACTGAATAGGATGGGAATGTTTCGAACCCGTGTTTGAACTCCTATGGCCTCTGCGATATTGGCATAAAATTTTCGAACAAGAGCCAACTCGCCCGTTGGAGGTGGGGCACAGAACTGTTGCCATCGTCTTTGTACGATCACAGTTCTGATTTCTTCAGGAAGATCATTCAAAGGCCCAAATCCTCTTTGACGGATGCCTGGCCTCTTACTCTCATGTTCTTTATACCGAACCTCCACCTGCTTAGAAACAAACTTAAGGGAATTGAAATCCAAAGCGGATGGAGGTTCGTCTGTTCTTGGGTGCTTGGCAGCCCTACGCTTTGCCATTGTCCCTGAAAATTCAAATCACCATACCAACCACAAGAATAACAATAGAACAAGTGATTCAAACCCTAATCAGCGAACCAACCATACCCTATTTTATCAATCATATGCAAATCAAAACCACACGATACAAATCTAATTACATATCCTACTAACCATAACCAAATCACATTTTTGTCACAATGTAGCGCAAACTACATGATTCACATTGTATATCAAACAAAAATATGATAAGGTTTATCATTTAGCATTCCTCAATCCCATTTAGCATAAAAATCGCAAATTAGGGTTTAAAGGGTTTAGGGTTCCAATCAAATCCACTGTTTTGTTGAAATAAATTGTCAAATGAAGCAAATAATTCATCAACTAAGTGAAGAATAGGATCATTGACACTTACTTGTCGAAAAATTTGATCAAATCAGTGGAGAATGGTGATTTCGCACTGTTTCACCACTCGAACCCTAATTTTCGAGAATGGGCGGAGAAATTCCTTGTTTGGATGAAGTTTCTTGATGAGAATCCAAGTTTTTAGCACTATAGAATGAATCTTTAAAAGGGGGAAGGAATTTGGGATGGTGAAATTGAGAGGTTTCTTGAAATTTTTAGGAGGGAAATGCCATTTGCGAAGTGGACTATGCGTTTTAAAAATAGAGTTTGCGTAAATTCGCCTAGGCGGTGGTTTTACCGCTTAGGCGGATTAGCGCCTTTTCTTTTTAAAAACTTTCTGGTGTAAATTCGCTTAGGCGGTGGTTTTTCCGCCGGGGCGAGTTTACACCAGTGTGAAAGCCTGATTTGGTTGTAAATCCGCTTAGGCGGTGGTTTTACGCCTGAGCGAATTTACGCCAGTGTAGGAACTCAGCTTTTCTTCTTTTTTCTGCCTAGGCGGTGGTTTACCGCCTGGGTGAACTTACGGCAATGTAAAATTGAGACTTTTTCTATCCAATTATCGCCTAAGCGGTGGTTTTACCGCTTGGGCGACATTACGCCAGAATGTTTTCTCAGCCTTTTTATCCAAAGTTCGCCT
Organism: Eucommia ulmoides; assembly: GCA_016647705.1. Lineage (NCBI taxonomy): Eukaryota > Viridiplantae > Streptophyta > Magnoliopsida > Garryales > Eucommiaceae > Eucommia > Eucommia ulmoides. Next base: position 30,755,878 of record CM028339.1, read on the forward strand.
AGGCGGTGGGTTTACCGCTTAGGCAAATTTTTGCCAGTGTGGACCTAAGCTGGATTCTTTCAGGTTTTCACATTGTTTCTCTTCACCTCTTATTTCCTCTTCAATCCTCAAATTAGTTAAGCATGCAAATCAATCCTAAGCATCTAACCTCATCAATTCACCACAAAAAATTAATATAACGAGATCAATACAATCTCCAAAAAGATATTTATACAAAAGTTGGGAATATTCGTTACCCTCGATGTCACGTCAAAAAATGATGCTTGGTTTTACGTCCCTAGCATGGACGTTTCAGAATTCCGGCTTTATCCTTCAACGAGGGAGATGTTCTCCACAACTCGCTCTTCATTTTTTAAGTAATGCTTGATCCGCTCCCCGTTGACTCGGAAAGTACGTCCGTCTTCGGCTTCTAGCTCGATAGCTCCAAAAGGATAGATATGCTTGATCCGAAACGGTCCAGACCACCGAGACTTCAACTTTTCGGGAAAGAGCCTCAGCCTAGAGTTAAACAATAGGACTTGTTGGCCTAGACTGAACTCCCTCCGGACTATCATTTTGTTATGTCATCTCTTCGTTTTGTCTTTGTAGAGCTTGGCATTCTCACAAGCCTCGTGCCGGAATTCCTCCATTTTATTTAATTGGAGGAGACGTTGCGCACCAGAAGCTTTTATGTTAAAATTGAGTTTCTTGATCGCCCAGAATTCACGGTGCTCCAATTCAATGGGAAAATAGCAAGCTTTCCAAAACACCAATCGATACGGTAACATATCGATCGGTATTTTAAAAGCTGTGCGATACGCCCATAAAGCATCATCAAGCTTCACCGCCCAATCCTTGCAATTTGTATGAATCGTCTTTTCCAGAATGAGCTTGATCTCACGGTTTGAAACTTCCGCTTGGCCATTTGTCTGTGGGTGGTATGGTAGCGCCACCTTGTGCCTCACTCCATACTTTGCCAATAAGGCATTGAGCTCGAGGTGTCCTGAACCGTGTCATGACATTATGTTGAAGGAACTTTAACACCACTTTGGCATCATTAGTAGGTGTTGCCACGGCCTCGACCCATTTGGACACATAATCCACCGCTAGAAGAATATACTCCTTCCCAAATGATGGCGAAAATGGCCCCATGAAATCCAATCCCCACACGTCAAACAACTCAAGCTCAAGAATTGACGTCAGTGGCAGTTCATGCCTCCTTGAAATGTTACCCACCCTTTGACATCTATCACAGGTTTTTACAAACGTATATGAATCTTTAAACAAAGAGGGCCAGTAAAAACCCGATTGCAGTACTTTTGATGCCGTCCGAGTCACACTGAAATGGCCGCCACAAGGTGATGAATAGCAATGGTAGAGAATACTAGCCATTTCCTCTTTCGAAACACATCTCCGGATCACCTGATCAGCACATTTCTTGAATAGCAACGGCTCGTCCCACAAATAGTACTTAGTATCAAAAAGAAATTTCTTCCTTTGTGCTCCTGTCAAGTTAGGTGGTAACACGCCACAAGCAAAATAATTAACAATGTCAACATACCACGGAAGTGCATTTTCTACTGAAAAGAGTTGTTCATCAAGGAACACTTTCGTGATATTAGACTCGTCACCAACGTCTTCTTGAATCAACCTCGACAAATGGTCGGCAACAACGTTCTCACTCCCCTTTTTGTCCCTTATCTCTGCATCAAACTCTTGTAATAAGATAATCCACTTAATCAACCTTGGCTTGGTATCTTTCTTAGCAAAGAAGTATCGGATAACTGCGTGATCCGTGTAGATGATCACTTTTGACCCAATGATGTATGAACGAAACTTATCACCAGTAAAGACCACCGCTAGCATTTCTTTCTCCGTTGTGGTGTAATTCTCCTGGGCGTCATTCAATGTTTTGCTTGCATAATAGATCGAGCGGAAGATCTTCTCCTTCCGTTGGCCTAACACCGCGCCAACGGCATAGTCACTCGCATCGCACATTATCTCAAATGGCATTTCCCAATCCGGAGCGACCATTATTAGAGCCGAGATCAACTTCTCATTTATCACCTTAAATACCTCCATGCAAACTTCATTGAATTCAAACAAAGTATCATTCTCAAGAAGGTGACATAGAGGCTTCACTTTCTTCGAGAAGTCCTTAATAAAGCACCGGTAAAAGCTGGCATGCCCCAAGAAACTTCGAACTCCTTTCACATTTATTGGTGTGGAAGCTTCTCAATTGTTTCTATCTTGGCTCGGTCCACCTCAAGCCCCTTGGCAAAGACTCTATGACCTAAGACGATCCCCTCTTTAACCATAAAGTGGTACTTTTCCCAATTTAGAACCAAATTCTTCTCTTCACATCGGTCAAGAACAAGCGCCAGATTGTAGAGACAGTGATCAAAGGACGATCCAAACACTGAGAAGTCATCCATAAAGATTTCCATTTTCTCCTCCACCATATCAGAAAATATCGCCATCATACACCATTGGAAAGTTGTCGGTGCATTGCAAAGGCCAAACGGCATACGTCAATAAGCAAACGTTCCATACAGGCATGTGAAAGTCGTCTTCTCTTGGTCCTCTGGTGCAATGGCTATTTGATTGTAACCAGAATAGCCATCAAGGAAGTAGTAGTACTCATAACCGGCTAAACGATCTAGCATTTGGTCAATGAAAGGAAGAGAAAAATTATCTTTCCTCGTTGCCTTGTTTAATCTCCGATAATCATTACATACACGCCACCCTGTGATGGTCCGTGTCGGAATAAGGTCATTCTTTTCATTCTTTACTACCGTTGTGCCTCCTTTCTTTGGCACCACTTGTACCGGGCTCACCCACTCACTATTAGATATGGCGTATATAATCCCCGCATTTAATAGCTTCAACACCTCCGCTCTCACCACTTCCTTCATAGCCAGATTTAGCCACCGTTGATGTTCAATGGAGGGTTTGAACGTATCCTCCATCAAAATCTTATGCATGCACACCGACGGACTAATTCCCTTGATATCTAAAATAGACCAAGCAAAAGCGGATCGGTGCCTCTTCAAAATTCTTAGCAACTTACTCTCCTCTTCTTCCGTCAAAGTTGATGAAATTATAACCGAATCGGTCAAATTCTCTCCCAAAAAGATATACCGAAGGTGTTCCGGTAATTACTTGAGTAATAACCCACCGTGAGGCGGATTTGATTTCTCAGAAAAGTCTTCAACTTGTTCAATCTCCGCCACATGAATAGGATAATCTACGTCTTTCGGTTGAGCGTCAAGAGCTAGCACATATTCCACCACATCAAGGTCCGTGGTAGAGTATCCCTCACCAAGATCCCCCATAGATAAGGACTTTGTGAGAGTGTACTCTAAGGAATCCATATCCATGTTTGTAAGAAAGAACTCCCGCACGCAAGAGTCCACAACATCAACTCGATTGCATTTGGGAGATTCATCCGAAAAATTCATAGTATTAAAAATGTTGAACCTTATTTCTTCATCATTCACTCTTAAGGTCAAATTGCCATTATGCACATCTATTAAGGCCTTTCCCGTTGCAAGGAAAGGTCTTCCAAGGATGATCGGGATCTCTCGGTCTTCTTCCATCTCAAGTACCACGAAATCCACCGGGAAAATAAATTTGTCCACTTTTACCAACACATCCTCAATGATCCCCTTAGGATAGGTTAGAGAACGATCCGCTATTTGAAGAGATATAGTCATCGGCTTTGCACTTCCGAGTCCTAACTTCCGATAAACGGAAGAAGGCATCAAATTGATACTTGCCCCTAGATCACAAAGTGCCTTATCGAAGTGGGATTTCCCGATAGTACACGGAATCGTGAAATTACCCGGATCCTTTAATTTAGTAGGCAGCTTTCTCTGTAGTATTGCACTATACTCTTCAGTTAGCTTCACCATTTCATAATCCTCCAACTTCCGCTTCTTTGTCATGATATCCTTCAAGAACTTGCCATAGTTGGGCATTTGTTCCAATGCATCCGCGAAGGGTATGTTGATGTGTATTTTCTTGAAGATTTCAAGAAATTTTTCGAATTGAGCATCTAACTTCCTCTTTTGGAACCTTTGAGGATATGGCAATGGTGTAACTAGAATCGACGGATTCTCTGAAAATGTTACTCTTCCCGGTATCACCCTTTCATCTCTTCTTCTCTCCTCAACTTTCTCCTTGCTATACTCCCTATAACGTCTTCTTCACTCAGCTTCTCCTTTCCTTCATCAACCTTTTCCTCAACTTCCACCTCCACACTAGTTCTTGGTTCATCATCTGGAAACTCACGACTCACAGCCGGCTCAGTTTCCATAGGCCTCCTCACTTCCACGTCTCTGCCACTCCTCAACTTAATCACCTTGCATTCCCGAGGGTTGGTTTCCGTATTGCTTGGAAACTTCCCCTTTTGTTGTTCTTAAATTGCCCTTGCAAGTTGCGTGATTTGAGTCTCCAGAGCCTTCACCGTGGCATTAGTGTTGGTACACGTGGTATCAATAGAGTCCAGCCGTGTTTCATATTTGTTCAGGCGATTATACATCTCACGCACCATAGTCTGCGTCTCTTTCATAAATGAACCCAGAACTTAATCCAAATTTGGCTTCGGATTGTGCATTGGCGGTTGTTGCATTTGGCAATTAGCTTACATTGGATATCCCGAAGATTGATTTCTATACCCCGGAGGTGGCCGCAAAGTGTTCTGATTATTCGCATATGAAAAATTCTCATGATTACAAAGTTCGGGATTGTAGTGAGTTGGAATGTTGGTAGTCGGCCTAAAAGTGTAGGTACGGTTGTTCAGAAAATGGCATTCCTCAAACTCGTTATCCAATCCGGACTGAGAACTACTTGTCGCTATCTCCTCTCCTTGATTTGACAAAGCACCTTTTGTAGACAAGGCAACTAATTGGTCCAAGAGCTTCGACACTTGGGCCGATAACGTCAAAATATGGTCCGATTCTTGAATAGAAGCGACCCGTCTTCCCATATTCCTCTCATTCGGCCATTGATAGTTATTAGCCGCCATTTCCTCCAATAACGCATTTGCTTCGGTTGGGGTTTTGGACAACAATGATCCCTCGGAGGCCGCATCAACTATCGTTCTTGTCTGGCCGTCCAACCCGTTATAGAATAATTGGGTTTGAAACCAATCTTGATAACCTTGTTAGGGGCACCTTCGCAATAAGTCTTTAAACCTCTCCCATGCCTCAAATAATGGCTCGAAATCTCTCTGACGAAACTGAGCAATTTCGTCGCGGAGTTGAGACATCTTCGAGGGTGGGAAGAACTTAGTGAGGAACCTTTGTGAAAGGTCCTCCCAAGTATTAATGCTCCCTGGCTGAATCGATTGAAACCATCCCCTTGCTCGGTCTCGTAAGGAAAATAGAAATAACCTCAGCCTTATCACATCTTCGGCGGCTCCGTTGATCTTTACGGTGTCGCAGATTTCCAGAAAAGTAGCCAAGTGTACGTTGGGATCTTCGTGAATATTCCCTCCATATTGGTTCTGCTGAACCATGTTGATTAAGGCGGGTTTTAACTCGAAGTTGTTAGCTTGGATCAGCTGCCTCCGGATCCCTGAATAATTGTCCAACATAAGGGGCCGATAATAATCCCGAAGGACTCGTTGTGGCCTCTCATGCTCTGGAGGCTGGAGTGCTTGCGGCTTTGGTGGTTGCGGAATATTCTCATGTCCACCGGCCATTGCTGTAGCTTTTTTTTCTTTTTGCTTAGCAATACGTTTACTCCGCCACATGCACTACTCAAATTCAATTGATAAAAAAAATAAATAAATGAATTGAATAAAATTTAAAAGCAAAATAATTATCGTGATTAACATTCAACTACTTAATCACAATATCAACTTAATTGAAAAACACATTGCCGTTCCCCGGCAACGGCGCTAAAAACTTGCTACGCGCTCAGATTCACACATGTTTCATCCTCGCGGTAGTTGGACTACTCGGAAGTATACGGGGTCTATTTTTAATATAATGGATCTTTTTAAGATCGAATATCGTTCCACTGGGAAGGCAGATCATTCAAGTGAGTATTGCGATTTCAATAGCTTCATATTATCTCGACTAATCAAATTTTGTTTGTTTTCTAATTACTATACTAAGATAAATGACAACTATAAAGTTAGTTTTAATTACACTAATTACTTAGGTATAAATCTCTTTCATATAATGCATAATCGATTTCATTTAGTTAGCTATAACGGTTTCTATCTAACCCGACAACCTTTGTATCAATAACTACTCCGCTACCTCTTTCGAGTGTAAAACGAGGGATTACACGACTTTGTGTCAATGAAGAAGTCCCCTTCAATGCCTAAACGACCCTAAGTCGCGTGAGTTTTGAGCCAACGTCATGGGTTGCATACGTTTTAACGCCCTCCCGGGTCGTTAGAACATCACGTTGTATTTAACCTAGTCTGAATCCGGGGTTACCTCTCCCGAGTGTCAAACCCCGTATTCTTGGTTTATCAATACAGGCATAATATCAAGAATAACGATAAACAAAATCGGATTTCGACAAAAAACACGTTAAAGTAACATAAATTTACTCAACTAAACGGTTACATGATTTCGACTACTCCTAAGTAACATTTAACTACTACTACAAGATCTTAGACATATACCATGAAAAATAAGAGGGATTCAATATTCTTAGATATGAAAAAGTGATTACAAAGAATAAAACAAGAGAGAAACGATCAAATCTGGAAGTGAAACGGTTCACTGTCACTAATGATCGATCCGCAAGTTATCCTTCTTTATCCGAATGATGAACCTCCTTCTTGATCTTCAAAATATAGCTTAAGATCTCTCTACTAGGGTTAGGGTTCTTCAAAAACAAGTTTCAGACATGGCCAAGGGGTATTTATAGGCTTAGAGGTTCAAAAATATCTAAACAGATATTTTGACCTGTTCTGCGATTTTCGCCTAAGCGGAGGAAACTTCGCTTAGGCGGTGCTTAAGTCGGTTAGAATTCCGCCTAAGTGGTAGAATCTTCGCTTAGGCAGAGGACTAACTTCTTGGCTCCTTATCTTTCTGACGGAATTCTGCTTAGGCGGTAGCTACCTTGCCTAGGCGGAGTTACAGCAGTGTAGCTCACTCCAGTAGTTCAGTCAATCCAGTATTCTGATGGATTTACACCTAGGCGGTGGAAACTTTGCCTAGGCGGATCCAATACTTCAGCCCTTGCAACATTCTGACGGATTTCTGCCTAGGCGGTGGAAACTTCGCCTAGGCAGATTTCAAATCTTCAACATTGCAACTTTCTGATGAATGCTCACCTAGGCGGTGGAAACTTCGCCTAGGCAGATTTGCTCTGTTTTTTGAAACCTTCTTTTTTCATCTTTTTGGCAACCCCTTTCGCACCATTTTTCTCGGTTTACCATTTGTTTTCGTCCCTGCTCCTGACTAATAAAAACAACTAAAACGGTATTCAAACTTCAATAAAATACTCGAAAACTGGAAAATTCGATTTAGAATTAGATAGGTATTTTATACCTATCAATAGTCAGTCTTACCACAAGATTTAAGGTTTTAAAGTAGTCGAAGCCAAATGTTTGATTGTAACCTTTCGAGTCAAGGAGGGCTTTATATCATTCAATCGAACCATCAGATTTTAATTTAATGCAATAGACCTGGCAACCAATGATTCAATAACCAGAAGAGGTGGGAACTAATTCCCAGGTGGAATTTTGCATTAAGGGATCAACCTTAGACTGCATAGCATGCTGCGAATAGATATTTTTTATAGCTTGGTAAAAAGTATGAGGTTCAGTTAATGAAGCCGCAACAATGAAAGATGTGGTAAGCAACAATTTAGGCTTTTCAATACCATGTTTGGACCTAGTTTACATAGGATGACAATTGACAGTGAATAGAGGCTGATGAATCTGTACGCCAGATGATGCATCGAGAACTTAATCCAAAGTACATGGCAGTGAAGGTTCCTCAACTTCAATCCTGCAATCTGTAGAAATTAAGGAATGTTCTCCTGCTGGTTGAGTAGGAGTTTGAGACAAGTTAAGCTCAGGGAATATAATAGGAAAAGAAGTAGAAGGAATGTCTGAAGGAGAGGACATTATAGGTTACAAAAAAATATGAAGAAGTAAAGAAGAAAATGGGTTAAAAGAAACAATGGTAGAGGAAGTAGAGGACAATTTAGATGAAGTAGAAAAATGAAATAAAGACTCATTAAAAATAATGTGACAAGAAATACTGACTCGATCTGTAACAGCATGGAGACAAAAATAGCCTTTATGATTAGAACTGTACCCCACAAACACACATTGATAGGAACGAAATTGAAGTTTATGAGAATTGTAAGAGCGTAGAAACGGAAAACAGACACCACCAAAGATATGAAGAAAAGAGTAAGAGGAAGATTTTTTGAATTGAACTTGATATGGATAGATATTAGAAAGTAAAGGAGTGGGAAGTATGTTGATTAAAAAAGTGGCAGTTTGAAAAGCATAAGATTAGAAATGGTGAGGAACGAAAGATTGAGATAAGAGAGACAATCCAACTTCAACAACATGGCGATTTTTACATTCAGCACGCCCATTATGTTTAGGCGTAGAAGGGAAATTTACATGATGATCAATACCAAAATTGGTTAGAATATTATTAATAGAACAACATTCACAACCCCAGTCAAATTGAAATTTTTTTATGGTAGTGTTGAATTGAAGTAAGAAGTGGCTTCAAGTTTAGAATGCAAAAGATATAACCAAGTGAAGCGGGAATAATCATCAATAAACAATAGAAAATATTTGGCACCAGTGATGGAGGTAATTGGGGATGGTCCCCATAAATTAGAATGAACTAATTGAAAAGGAGCAGTAGCCCATGATTCAAAACGAATAAACGGTAAATGATGACTTTTTGATAATTGATATGCATTACAAAATTCGGAATGTGATTAAACTTTAAGATTACAAGAATGTAATACTTGTCGAACTATATTATGAGATGGGTGAGTGAGGAGTTAATACCACACAATTGCTTTAGTGTCTCAAGCAGAAGGAGGGACAGGTGAGGAGGCCGAAAGAAAAACTTGAGGTGGAAAGGAAGAGTGTCCAGAAACTTGAAAAGATAAACCAAGTTGATAGAGACCATTATGGGGTGAGCCTTTAAGTAGAGTGTTCTTCGAAAAACGACCCTTCACAAAGAAACAAGAAGGGTAAAACTCAACAAAAACATTGTTATCGAAAAGAGTTTAGGAACACTAATAAGCCTTTTTGCAATAGCAGGAGCATGGATAACATTCAATGATTTAACAGGTTTCATAGAAAATGATAAAGAAACTTTACCAACATGATTACTTGATATCATCTTACCATTACCCATTATTGCTTTTTCAGATTCAGTATAAGGCTTGGGATCAGTTGGAGTTCTTAATTCTAGCGTGAAATAGTGTGTTGTGCCTAAGTTAAGATACCAAGCGTTGTAAGGAATGCTTGGCGTAGCAGTCGCCATAATTACTGACACAAGGGAAGAAGATGAAGTATTCAGATTGTGTTTGGAGAAGTGGGATGGATGAGGTAGCAAACGGAGAAAAGTATTGTAAATTGGCCTGATGATAGCACTTGTAGGCCATATATCCCATCTCACCACAAATTTGGCATTAGGGTTTTTGGTTGGGACAAAAGTAGGCTTTCGAATGCGAAGTTGGATTTGGATTGAAAGGAAAGTGGCCCAGTAAACCAGCATTTGAATTTGGATGAGATTAGTTGAAAGAGATTGATCTCCGAAAATGGGTGAAGGTAGAGTTAGAACATCATCCATAAGATAAAAAGAAATATTTGGAAAGAAGGTAACTCCTCGGGAATTTCTGAAACCGACAATTATCAGTAACCATAATCATATTTTCTTGAGCAAAGTTGAGATTCTACACAATATTGCGTTGTTCCATCCTATTTTCAAATGTATGAAGAAGGTTGTGAACTTCTTCTAGTGGGGGTTTATCTGCACAATTTTAGATGGACGTAATGTACGATTTGTACTCCTCTCATAATCCGTCAAGAGTGTAGATCAACTTATCACGATAAGAAAGAGGTCCATCATTGGCTAAAAATCTATCAAAAAATCTCTTGATCTTACAAGATAATCTGAAACTGATATTCCATATTTCTTAATTTTGTGAAGTAGGGATTTGAGTCCTATAGTAGTACCAATTGAAGGAGATTCATATATGCGCAATAGAGCTAACCAAGCTTCTCTTGCAGTCTTAAATTCAACAATCCTACCCATTATTGATTTTGATAGATAGGCATAGATCCAACTCATGATGACTCCATTGAGACGTTCATATTGAATGAATTTCTGATTGACTTTGGTTTTGGCGATTGTTGATCCTAAGATTTTGATGGACAATTAAATATTGATATTTTTTGTGGAACTAACGGTTTGATTAAGTGTTTCAGTTTATTAGTTCTAAATGATGAAGATATGATAATAAAGATGATGAAGGATTAAAAGATTGAAGAATTTGAAGAACCTAGGAAGAACAACTCAGGTTAAATTTCAACTCTTAATATCCCAATTAGTATCACACATGACAAAAAAAAAAATTTAAATGATTTTTATAAATATGTGTGTTTTTAATAGGATCCTAATTAGCTAAATTATTTGCTCCTGTGTGTAATTGAAAAAGAAATATTTATAATTAATTAAAATTGAATTTAAGTATTTAGCCGAGCTAACTAAGAAAAGAAATTGGTTAAAGGGGCGAAAACATCAATAAGAATGAATTAAAAATGAGTTTAGAAAAGTGATCCAGCATCCATAAGTCGACAAGTAAGTCAACTAGATAAAGAAGGAAAACTCTCTGTATCTCTCGGTCGACAGGTAGGTTGACCTCTACTTAAAAAATAAACTTTTTGTATCTATAAGTCGACAGAGCAATCGACTTGTGAAGAGAAATGGAACTCTCTGAATCTCTAAGTCGACAGATAGGTCTACCGATGGGCACAAAATCTTTGGCTTAACTACATCCTGAATCGAGCGGTCGACTGCTGATCTTAGTCGGTCGACTTGTGTGTCTGTTTCAGGATATTATGGAATTCTAGATTTCAATCTGAAAGTAGCCATTACTGGCCATTTTTTTGTTAGGATTTATGAGATATTTTAAGGATTTAATCTTATTTCAGATATGCTACACATATCATGTTATCCCTATTGATTTGGTTAATTAAGTTTGAATATTTCTCAATTTGGTACATATAATTGTTTCTATTCTATTTAATTATGATTGAGAAATATTTGGGAGGATTAATTAAGAAGTTTAAAAGCTATAATTAAGTAAATTGAACCAGAATGACGTCTTAATAATATAAGGAGTTTAAAAGAACAATTAAGTATCATGAAAAATGGGAACTAACCATTAAAAAACTGATTTTACCCCCATTTATATAGACCTGCACTTTTTCATATCACTAAGAGAGATTAAGAGAAATCAAGAGATCATATTGAACTTTTCTAATAGAAATTATATTGAATTTTTGTGAGAGCTTTTCTAAAAGACATTCTTGAGAATCATTTGCTGAGAATCATTGATGCTACTGAATCTGAAGTAACATCACTCTAATTATTTTTTCGATGGATTTCAGGTGAGATCTTTCTAAATTACTTTATATATAGTATTTCTTGATTAGTTTTTGGAATTTGATCTTTAGAAATTGTTTTCTGATTTTTTTTTTTTTGAAAAATATTTTTTTAACAATTTCTTGAATTAATCTGATTAAGTGTTCAATTACGTGCTATCCATTTTTGTTTTAAATAAGATTTTGAGTTTCTCATTTTTTTATCACTAGTTTTGGGATATTAATTGAGTTTTAATTTATCAAGAGTGATAGAAGTTCCGAGTGAGGAAAATCACTTGTCAATTTTTAATTGGTAAGTTGAGTGGTGGATTAAATACTATTGGTTGTATTTAATCGAATGGTAGGTGGTTTCAATCTCTTCCTGTAAAGAGATTGAGATAGTAATTCTTTCTGAATTGAATTGTTTTGTGTAGATTTTGCAACGATTCAATCCTTAACAGGTAAAAGGATATTTGGAGTGTTTTGTGAGATTTTGATTCTTAAGCCTTTGTGTTAAAAAGAATTAGGTTATTCTTGAGGTTGTAAAAAGTAGAGGTTATTTCTTAGCGTGTGAAAAGAAAATTTTGTAAAGGTTGATTCTGAGTCTATAAAAGAATCTTTGTGAGGGTTTGGTTCCTACCTTTAAAGGAATCTTGAGTTTAGTGGGTGAGACTCTCCGTGGGGCTCGGAGGACTGGATTAGACAAGAGTAGCTTGGTGAACCAGTATAAATTTCTGGTGTGCTGCAATCTTTACTTTATTTATTTTTGTTATTTTGTGTGCACCTAGTTGATTTTATATTTTCGCTGTGATATAAAGATAATAATTTATTTATGATTAAAATTAATTATTTGAGTTATTAAAATATTTTTTTCTCTGATATTTTTTAAATACCCAATTCACTCCCCCTCTTGAGTATTTCACTGGGCCAACAACGATGTCAAGAAATTTTGCTGGAATATTCTATTTGCCTTCAACAAATTCTTCAAGGCCATTTGCAATTATGACGTTTAGAAGGTGGTTCTTCCATATCAACATATTGTGTTCATCCAGTTTTATTGAAAGGGTAAGAGTGAGTGACGGTAAATTTTGGATTTGAAAACCTATGAGATTATTATTGTCGATCAGCTTACGGATATTTTTACCAAGCCTCTTGCTTAAGATCAATTCGTGAAAATTATTCGAAATTTAGGTATGGCTAGGCATAACGATATATGCCTAAAGTGATCTTTTTGGTTCTCCGCTCTCACTTTTTGAGATGACAAAGGGAGAAAAGTTCATGTTTAATGAGTAGTTAATATTTAGGTATTTATACGTCTAAGTATTGTTGTAATACTTCAAAAAATTATATTTTGAAAAATATTATTTTATAATTTTTGGATTATTTTTTTAAATTTATGGTATAAATAATATTTGATAATTTTTTAGGAGATAAGTGTAATTATTGGGCTTAATATAAATTATTTTATAAGTATAGGGTGTTAAGTGTAATTTTTTCAAGTCTTAACAATTAAGCAATTGTTTGTGGTCATGAAATTAGAGGGGGAAAAAATGGGAAGAAAAAATGATGGCCACGAATTGGTTTCATTACATACACATACACATATATACGTGTGTGTGTGTTATAAATAGGAAAAAGAATAATAAGAAGAAATGGATTATTATTTCAATGCCACATAAACCAACTTTATACTCACATAAACTGTTTCATGGCTACATAAAAGAAATTAGGAGAAGATTAATAAGGCAGAGTTCGACAGCAAAAGTGAAGCCTCAGAGCGGGAATTAGGGTTATAGTTTATATATTTTGGATTTTTTTTTTCAAAAAACTATTCTGGTTCATATTTCAGTTCAAATTTCAGGTAAAATTTCTAACTTTTTTAATATATTATTTAATTTCTCTATTGTGAGATCTATGTTATTATTGTTGTCGAATTATAGTTGTTAATTTTCATGAAATAGTTATGATTATGTGAAAATCATGTTTATGTGTTTTATTTGTTATATTAATTAAATACACGTATTAGAGGGGTTAAAATTCTACTGAGCATTGGCTTATAACCCCACAGTTTTGATTACAGGACCGGTGAGAATGAAATGGGGACAAAGAATTTTATTCAAATCTCTATTCTATTTGTAATAATTGTAGTTATTATTTACCGTTTAAAAATTGACTCGATAACTCGATAATTATAATTGTCACCGTAATTCTAAAATTTAAAATATTTTTATCTAATATATTAGTAATTCGTACCTGAAACTGTGGATAATCTTATGATTGTCTTTAGTTGATTGATATGAATTACCAATCTTAGTTATTTGTTGAAAAAATATATAATATCTTAATAATTCATAAGATATTGGTAATTCATTATGATTGCTAATTAGTCCCGTAGTGTATATTGATAATTATAAGACAATTATAATTTATATAAACTAATTTTGAATATATCATGATTACTAATTAGTTGATATGAATTACCAATCTTAGTTACTTATTGATTACTTGATGATTTATAATGTTTATAAATTATCGACTAATTTCAATTTTAGTAATAATTCTTGTTGGCCCAGTGAGCTACCCAAGAGGGGGTGAATTGAGTAGTTATAAATATATAAGCAAATATTTATCTTTTAACACTTAATTAATTAATTAATTAATTTAATCCTAAATCAATTATTTATCTTGATATCGCAGCGGATAAGCGTTATTAACTAGGTGCACACCTAAACAAAAAATTAAATAAATTAAATAAAGCAGCACACAATGATATATTTTGATTTACCAAGCCACTCTTGGCTAATCTAGTCCCCCGAACCCCACGGAGATTTGCACCCACTAAATCACTAAGATTTTTTTAAATAAGTAGGAACCAAATCCTTACATAATAATTCTTTTCACAGGCTCAGAATCAACCTTTACAATCCCTTTTCATAGGTTAAGGGAAAACCTTATCTTTTTCCAAGTTAAACACTAACCTAATTCTATTCATAAGGAATTACTACCTAATCCTTTTCCTAGGCATAGGAATAACCTTATCTTTTTACTAGGCTCAACACTAACCTAATCCTTTCAGAGGCTTAGGATCAAACCTAATTATTTTTATACCTTAGGCTCAAGAATTAAATCTCATAAAACACTCCAAGTATCCTTTTATGCGGTAAGAATGGAATCGTTACAATTCACTCAAAAATAATTCTAATCAGGAAGAATAATACCTAAGCTTTTTTCATGGGAAAAGAGTAACCTAACATTTTTTTACTTAGGTAAAGATTAAACTCTAATCTCTTGATTGGAAGAGATTGAAACTCAATTATCCCTGATTAGATATTCTCAACAATATCTAATTCGCACACAACTCACCAATTATAAAAATTAAAAAAATTAAAAAAATTGATAAGTTTTTCCCACTCAGAGCTTCTACCACCTCAAATCAATTTAAAATCAACTAATGTCCCAATAATTACTAGTGATATAATTAAAGTGAGAAATTTAAAATCTGATTATAAAATAAATACGGGTAGTATAAAATTGAACACATAATTAGATTATCATCAAAATCGTTTTAAAAGATTTTTATGCTTTTAATGTTCAAAAACAATTTCACAAGATCATCTAACCAAGCAAGCAATAATAATAATAAACTCATCAAAGAATAAGCTTGGAACAATCTCACTAGAAAAACACCGAAAGATTGCAAATCAGATAGCTAGACAGCTCAAATCGTTAACGCCAAATCAATTAGCACTTTAACTCAAGAACTTTAATTACCAAAATAATCTCACAATACTCTATCAGCATAATATTAGAATTATAACTCTCAGAAATCTTTGGAACTCTTAGCTCTTAATTTATTGGGATAGATTTATATGTGAAATCCACAAGTCTATTTAAGCTGATTTGAAACAAGCCCTATGACACCTAGTTTCCACATGTTATGACAATTAAATGCACATATAGACCCCATATATCATGCTATTCATTACTGGTATATTTTACTTAAATATGACTTCTAAAACATTCAATTAAGTCTCTCAAATATTTCTCAATCTCAAATCAATAGGATAGAAAGAATTAAATGTACCAATTTGAGAAATACTTAAAATATATATACCATATCTTTAGGGATATAATAATAAAAATAAAAATAATATATCTATAATATACTCAAATTCCTAGAACATCTCTCAGATTTCAACCAAAAAATGTCTAGTAATAGCTACATTTTGATCAAATCCACGAAATCCTCAAATCCTGAAACAACACTATCGGTTGACTGACCAAAACTCACTAATCGACCGATCGATTCAAGTTGTAGCCCAAGACAAAATTATTCGCCAGTCGATCGACCGATACTCCATGAGTCGGTTGACCGATCGATTCAGGATGCTTTCCAGGTTATTTTTTAGCCATGGTTGGTCGACCGATTATCTATGGTCTATCGACCGATCGATTCAAAGAGCTCAAGTATTGGCCATTGGTCGACCGATCTCTCTTAGTCGGTTGACCGATCGATCCAGAGATTTTTCCAATTCCCAGCCACTTCTCGTCGGTTAACCGGTCCTCCCTGGTCAGTCTACCGATCCTTGCTGGAACACTTCTTCCTTAATTAATTTTAACTCCAACCTTCAACGTTTTTGCCCCTTTAACAGATTTCATTTCTCAGTTAACTTAATTGACACTTTTAATTAATTTTAAACACTAATCTTTCTTAGGTCAATATTTCTTCTTCAATTTTACATTGGAGTAAATATGTTAACTAATTAGGATCCTAATAAAAACACACATCAATATAAATTCATTTTTCTGTCCTATGTGATCCTAATCGGGATACATTAAGAGTAAAAATTAACCTGAGTTATTGTCACCTAGATTCTTCAAAATCTTCAATCTCTTAATGTCCAACTCTTTCACAGTCTCTTAGCAATAATGCGAACCCCACCAAAATAACGAGATCCAATAATAGAAAGGAACCCAAGATCATTTGTGGTGGAATATTACGTCACCACTTTCACTGAAAGTGTATGGGTCAAGTTTTATTAGAGTGGGAAGAGTAAGGGTTATCGTTTCCATAGAGATTGGTTGAGAATATTGTCGAGTACCGTAATTATCATAACCTAATTTTATTTAGGCAATAGAAAATGAAGTTTATAATTAATAATATACTAATACTAAATACTAATTTATCTAATTATACTATATTACTAATATGAGATGTTTAAAGGAATGGATTATCTAGGTATTAACTTCATTTACAAATACGCGTTTGATCTCGTTTGACTTACGTTAACAGTGTTCGACTTATCTGACAATCTCTATATCATAAACTCATTCACCTCCTCTCCCGAGTGACAAGTGAATGAATATGTGACTTCGCGTTAACGCCGAAGTCCTCGTCTAGAATTTTTTAGAACATATAGTCAGATGAATCTTGCCCAAATGTCATTGATTACACACTCTCTAACTCTCTCCCGAGTTATTAGGTCGTTGTGTTGTGTTTAAATCTTAGTCCGAATCCGAGGTTACGTCTCCCGAGTGCCAAACCCTGTATTCTCAATATATCATAACAAGCATAATAAACAAGAAGAAACAGCAAACACAATCAAATAATGAAAAATAATAATTAATGAAACACCGATTTCAAAACCACATATTCATAAATTATAGTAATCTCTAGATAATATTCGCCTAGCTAACGGCCATAACTGTATATACAATGATAAACAATCTAAACATGTGTAAACCATAATTCGAAGTTAAGAAATAAAGAAAGAAACGAGAGAAACTAGCCATAGTTCGAAGATTTGGCACTAAAACCGTTCCAAGATCGCTTCGCCTTCTCCACAACGTATTTTTCTCCTTCAGATTTGGTAGAGCATTCCCCAAAAACCTCTCAACCCTATTCTAACCCTAGGAACTCTCTTATGAGCAAAATAGAGAAGATGAGGAAGATATAAGGCTCAAAAATATCTAAAGTGTGTGTAGAGTCACCGTCGCGGCAGTGGTTAAGTCGGTTTAATCACAACCTCGGCGGTGGACTCAGTGGTGAAAGCAGAGACCTCTCTGTTGTTTCACCCACTCAGAGATGAGCTTTCAGCAAGAAAAGGCCTCCCTCTGCATATTGACCGCCGCGGCGGTGGTCTTGATACCACGACTATGGGCTGCTTTTCAGAATTTTTCCTTTATACTTGTTTTCCCACCGTTCTTGATCTGATTTGATCGTTTATAATCCGTTTTTATCCCTTTTCACCCCCACACACCTATTTTAATACAAAAAGAATAAAAATATATTAAAACGTATTAAAATACTATAATAACACTCAAAAACTAACAAGTTCGGTTTGGAAATAGATTAGTAAATTACACCTATCAAATACCCCCAAACTTGGAATTTTGCTAGTCTTCGAGTAAAACACTCACACTAAAAAGAAAAACACAACTAAATTAAATAACATGAACAAATTAAACACAAACAATCTAAACATAACGATATGCAAGTTTTGAATTCTTCTACCGACCAAAACATTTTCCCCTCAACAACCCCCAATCATATCAAATTCAAGAGTAAAATGCACTATGTGATATTCTAGAATTTCAACATTCAAATAATGGTAAACGCCATTCTAGATCCTTTCAACGTGTGTGTGCGAAACTCAATAATACAACTATCCAACGGCTGGATTGGATTATCCACCAACGAAACTAACAACTTTAAACCATGAAGGCCTAGGATATTCATATGCCTGACTAGGTTCCACTCTCCACTAATGTAGGCTAAGTAGTTCAAAAATATCAATAGGGCTTGGTTTGGTTTGGAACATGGCAAAGGGTATATCAGAAACACAAAACAAGTTAACGTCGTTAACTTGACAATACCCAAGGCACAACGCTTGACACACAATCACACTCGAATCCCCATAGATAAATTTGAAACAACCCTGAACAAATATTTAAGAACATTGTACTCACTTGTCAAATGAAATAAAACTATAACAATATTTACATTTTTTTAACATGAACCACACCCCCAGACTTATTCGATTTTTAAAATTTCATGGGTGTGGTTAAAACGAAAGAAAAATGACAAGTGAGTACTTGAATACCGAACCAATCAAAAGTTCTCCCTAAACCCAACCGCTCACTTCAAGTAGCATTTGCAACTGTTAACTTGATTCACTCAAATTGTACCTTCAGTTTAGCAATAAAGGTTTGGAAAATGTTCAATCGGCCAGGGTATTAGTTAAGTGTTCAGAATTGAAACGGATTTCCGGCTTCGACGGGGTAACAAGGGATAAACATATAACAAGGTAAGCTTCAAAGGCTCAAGCGATCAAATGAATGCCTAAATCATATCTCCTGAACAACCTCGTCTAACATTTCGCCTCAAGCTTCCCCTCAATCAGGTTCTAGAATCCTTAAATTGTCATGAGTTTGGCTAATTGATAATCGACCTCTAATCAAGTAAATAATTATACATTGAGTCTACGTGCTCATGCAAATTAGGATCCACAATAACTTTCACCAAAACAACATGCCAAGCACACAAAACACACAGAACACACATGAATGGGCATTACCCTTGACCTTGAAAAACAACCAGGGGGTAATATCATCATTGGGTAATGGCCCAGATGAATGTAAAACTCAACATGCAACACAACAAACATAAACACACTCTACACTAAACAAGCATGCACACGATAAAACAATAAAACATACTAATATAATAAAACATATAACATACTACACATCACCCCTGAACTTAAAATAGGCAGTGACCACAAAGACCCAATCATCATTCTTAACATATGAAATAAAGCATGCTGACGAATGGGGTTTAGAACACGTACCTGGGAGGCGCGAGAATCTCGCCTCCGAATCAAGTCGGCAGAGATGGATTTAACTTATTTTTGCCTTGGGTTACCTCCCAAGAAACGTGTGGTTTATTGTCCTCGGCCCGACACAGAGATCGGCTTGTCAAAGAGCGGCTTCCTCCCGTAGTACATGTCATACAAGACAACGTACGGGTCTTGGTTCAGAACGCCCTCAAGACTGGCGAGATTTGGCATTGTTTGGCTCGAGCTTTCAACAACACTCTTCACTTGCTCATGTACTTGGTGGGAATGAAAGGACGTTGCTAATGGCGGTGATAAGTGTAAATTACCTATATATTTCCATATCGAATTTGTTAGTTTTCGAGTATGTTTATTACGTTTTAAAATATTTTAATGTGTTTTTATTCTTTTTGTATTAAAACAGGTACATGGGGTGAAAAGGTATGAAATCGAAGCATAAACGATCAAATCTTATCGAAAACAATCGGAGAACAGTGGAAAAATGAGCAAGGCGGCAAGATTTTGCAAACAAGCCCACCGCCATAGCATCCAGACCACTGTTGCGGCGGTGAAGAAGCTAAAAAAAATCCATTTAAACCTCACCGCCTAGGCGGTGAACCAGCAGAAAATTTTCCTAATCCATCACCTACTCCACCGCCTAGGCAAACCTTAACCGATATACCTTATCGCCTAGGCGGTGGCCTCTGCACAGTTTAGATATTTTGCTAGATATTTTTTAGCCTATAAATACCCTTCTCTCCTCCTCTCTTCCGATCACTTTGGCCCCTAAGCCCTTAGGCTATATTTTAGGGTTAGGATAAGGGATTTTTTAGGGAGAGCTCTCAACCCGAGGTGGAAGATGATGGGAGAAGTGATCGTTCGACGGTTCTAGCGCCAATTCGTCGGATATAGGCTAAGTCGCTCGTTTTTTCTCTTTGTTTTCTTCATTTTGGTAGTTGTTGAGCATGTTTACGCCATTTTACATTGTATACATGGTTATGTCCATTGACTAAACATAGGTTGTATAGGTATTATTAATATAATTTATGAATATGTTGTTTAATTTAGTTTGTGTTATTGTTTACGGATGTTCTTCGTTATTGTGATTGTGTGTGCCGAGTTGTTTGTTTATCATGTTATGAGAATGATGTTATGAGAATATGGGGTTTGACAAATTTCGGATTCAGACTAGAATAAACGAATGCCACGATTCAATAACCCGAGAGGGAATTGGATTGTGGACAATCGATGACATTGGGGCAAGACTTACATGACCTAGAGTCGTTAAGACGTTGAGGGGGACTTCGGCATTGACACAAAATCATGTATTCCCTCGTCTTACACTCAGGAGAGGTGACGGGTGAGTTTTAGAACTGAGATTGTCGATGGGGTAAACACAATGCGACAATCCAATAACCCAGGAGAGAGTTAGATTGTGTGCAATCGATAACGTTGGGGCGAGACTCACATGGCCTAGGGTCGTTAAGATGTTGAGGGGGATTTCTTCGTTGACACGAAGTCACGTATTCCCCCGTCTTACACTCGGGAGAAATGGCGGAGGAGTTTACGAACTGAGATTGTCATATAAGTTGAACGTCGTTAATATAAACTAAAACGAGATTGAACACGTATTCGTAAACGAGACTAATCTCTAGACAACCTGTTCTCTCAAAACTATCTCAATATTGTAATTAGTATAATTAAATTAGTATATTAGTATTAGTATTAAATTTTATATTCCATTTTTGTTGCCTAGATAAAATTAGGTTATGACAATTGCAGTACTCGATAGTAATCTCAATCAATCCCTATGGATATGATACCCGACCGAAAGGTTTATTATACTAAAACTTATCCGTACGCTTACGGTGAAAGTGGCAGCGCATGAATTTGCAGCCACCAAGCGGCGAAGGACAAGTGAGCCACATCGGATCCTCGAAGATGTGATTATCTGGGATCGATGGTGGCATCACAATTTGGATCTCCAATAGTGAAGAATCACAATCGTCGATCCATACTTAGGTTGTCTCCTCATTCGGATAATCATCAATGAATGCTCCCAAGCTCTTCTCGCTCGTTTTCGATTTCCCGTAGTGGCTTTCAATGCATGTGGAATTTGTATCTCTCAGTGTCACCACTTCTGACTTGGCCTCAATTAAGCAAATAAGTTGTTGACCGATTTGCGTCTGAAGAGACGTTACGATCGCATCAATTTCGGCGCAGACCGTCTCGATATTGTCAAGACGATTCTCGTGCTCATTGATCCTCTCATTCGTTTCCCGCCAAAATGCTTGAGTCTCCCCCAATAAATTTAGCTAATGTCTATTTAAGGGGAGAAGACTCCACATCTTAGACCGGGGTGTCAATCCATGGCGCCGAAGTGTTGGAATAATCCTCCAAGTTTTGATAACTTGGTGAATAATTCCAACAATGAAAATCATACTCTGCCATGTCTTCTAATAAATGATAGGCTTCGTCCGAGGTTAATTGGTCGAAAGAGGTGGTAACATGTCCTCCTTCAACTTAATTTCTTGTTGCGGCTAGTAACCCGTCGAGGAAATTTAGTAATTGACACTCCCTCGGGAACTGATGATTCAAAAATAGAAACAACAATACCTTGTGTCAATCCGAAGCACAATAAAACAACTCAGAATCCTATTAAAAGAAATGCAACAATACTTATTAATCTAACATCTTCAAGTACCCTGCATGAGAAATAAAAAACTACTACAAACAAAAATTATAAACAAAATAAATGCCTAAATTAAAATAAAGTTATTTACTCACAATATCAACAATAATCTAAAACACAATCCCCGACAACAACGCCAAAAACTTGGTGGCGGAATATTACGTTGCCACTTTCATCGCAAGTATATGGCTCAAGTTTTAGTAAAGTGGGAAGAGTAAGGGTTATCGTTTCCACAGGGATTGGTTGAGAATATTGTCGAGTACCGTAATTATCATAACCTAATTTTATTTAGGCGATAGAAAATGAAGTTTATAATTAATAATATACTAATACTAAATACTAATTTATCTAATTATACTATATTACTAATATGAGATGTTTAAGGGAATACATTATCTGGGGATTAACTTCATTTAGAAACACGCGTTTGATCTCGTTTGACTTACGTTAACGGTGTTCGACTTATCTGACAAACTCTATATCGTAAACTCATTCACTCCCTCTCCCAAGTGACAAGTGAATGAATATGTGACTTCACGTTAATCCCAAAGTCCTTCTCTAGCATTTTTTAGAATACATAGTCACATGAGTCTTTCCCCAACATCATTGATTGCATACTTTTTTACTCCCTCCCGGGTTATTAGATCGTCATGTTGTGTTTAAATCTTAGTCCGAATCCGAGGTTACCTCTCCCGAGTGTCAAACCCTGTATTCTCAATATATCATAACAAGCATAATAAATAAGGAGAAATAAAAAACACAATCAAATAACGAAGAACAACAATTAACGAAACACCGATTTCAAAACTACATATTCATAAATTATAGTAATCCCTAGGCAATATCGTTTAGCTAATGGCCATAACTATATATACAATGATAAATGAGCTAAACATAATCAATCCATAATTCGAAGTTAAGAAATAAACAAAAAAACGAGAGAAACTAGCCGTAGTCCGAAGATTTGGCGCTAAAACCATTCCGAGATTGCTTCTCCTTCTCTACAACGTATTCTTCTCCTTTGGATTTGGTGGAGCATTCCCTAAAAACCTCTCAACCTTATTCTAACCCTAAGAGCTCTCTTATGGCAGAAATAGAGGAGATGTGGAAGATATAGGGCTCAAATTTCTAAATAAATATTTAAAGTATGTGCAGAGTCATTGTCGTGACGGTGGTTAAGTCGGTTTGATCACGACCTCGGTGGTGGACTTAGCGGTGGAAGCAGAGACCTCTCTGTTATTTTACCACCTCAGCGGTAAGCTTTCAGTAAGAAAAGGCCTCTCTCTGCATATTGACCTCCATGGCGGTGGTTGATAGGTGTGAAAAACCTATCTATTTCCAATCCTAATTGGTTAGTTTTCGAATATGTTTATAGTTATTTTTATTATGTTTTAATTAGTTTTCATACTTTTTGTATAACTCAAGTGTGTGGGTCAAAAAGATAGAAAACTGGAGCTAAAATGATGAGATCGAACCAAAGCGGTTCAAAGTTACGATGGATAAATAAGCTCGGAGGTTAAAAGATGAAACAGGCCCACCGCTTAGGCGTCTAGACCACCGCCTAAGCGGTGAAGATACAAAGAAGAGCAAAATGTTACTGACAGACGACCGCCGGAGCGAAAATTCTACCGCTTAGGTGGAAATCCAACAGAGGACGAAGAAGGGCTACTGACAGCCGCTCGCCTAGGCAGAATTTCTATCGCCTAGGCGAAAATCCAACAGAATGTTCTCCTAGTCCACCGCCTACTTCACCGCTCAGGTGATCAGACTTAACTGACCTAATTCCACCTAGGCAGATTTACCTTGCACAGCCTTTAGATATTTTTAGATATTTTTAGGATATTTTTGCTATAAATATCCCCTCTCCTCTCCCTTTGGCCGAATCTCTCTCCTCTCTCTTGCATTTTTGATCCCCTTAGGCTATAGTTAAGCCAAGGGTTAGGAATTTTAGTGGTGGAGCTCGCATCCCGAAGTGGAGAAGATGGCGAATCGATCTTTGAGCGTTCTTAGCGGTTTATCTTCGGACAAGGCTAAGTTCTTCGATCGTTTTTCCTTATTTATTTATCTTAGGAGCATGTGAGCATATTTAGCTCGTTATTTCATTGTATTTGCGGCTATGGCCCCGAGTTAAATATGGATTGTAGTAGGGATTAACCTATAATTTATAAATATGTTGTTTCGATGATTTCGGTGTTGCGTTTATGTTTGTTATTCGTAGTTTGATTGTATTTATCGTATTGTTTGTTTATTATACTTTGATTGATAAATGGAGAATACGGGATTTTGAAAAACCCCAGATTCGGATTAAGATAAATAAACGCCACGATTCTATAACCCGGTCGTGGTTTGAATCGTGGACAATCGATGACGTTGGGCAAGACACACGCTACCTAGGGTCGTTAAGACGTTGAGGGGGACCTCTTCATTAACTCGAAGTTGCGTTATATCCCTCGTCTTACACTCGAAAGAGGTGGCGAGGGAGTTTTAGAACGGAGATTGTCGATAGGGTAAATACAACGCGACGATCCAATAACCCGGGAGGGAGTTGGATTGTGTACAATCAATGACGCTGGGCTAGACTCACGTGACCTAGGGTCGTTAAGATGTTGAGGGGGACTTCTACGTTGACTCAAGGTCATGTATTCTCCTGTCTTACACTCGGAAGAGGTGGCGGTGAAGTTTACGTACCGAGGTTGTTAAATAGGTCAAACAACGTAAACGTAAGTAAATCGGAATCGAACACGTATTTGTAAACACGTTAATCCCTATGAAATTCTTCACCCTAAAATATATTAGCATATTAGTGTAGTTAATTTAGGATATATTAGTATTAGTTTAATTAATTAAATACATTTGTTTTTTGCTAGATAAAATTAGATCACGATAAACGCGGTATTCGATAATAACGACCACAATCCCTGTGGATACGATAACCTGATCTTAACGATCACACTATACTAAAACTTAGACCTTGTATACTTGCGAGCGTAAGTAGGTGTGCACAATTTTGCCGCTACCAGTGGTCTAGACACCGCAGCGGTGGGTTGCTTTTCAAAATTTTGTCTCTATGCTTGTTTTCCCACCGTTCTTGATCTGATTTGATCGTTTATGATCCGTTTTCATCATTTTCACCCCCATACACCTATTTTAATACAAAAGGAATAAAAACATATTAAAACATATTAAAATACTACAATAACACATGAAAACTAACAAGTTCGGTTTGGAAATAGATAGGTAACTTACACCTATCAGTCGTTCTACGATCAGAATTGAATGATAGACCTCGACCCGTTGTTTACGAAAAATACGAACCTTGGTATATATGACCTCAACCTATTGTTTATTATGAAATAAGAACCTTGGTATAAGGAAGATGCCACAAATGGTGGTGGAAACCCATTTGATAAGTCGCTGGTGAACACCACAGAAAATCTTGATAAGTTTGAGTAATTCTTCAAAGAACCACAGAGAAAATACTCTCATAATTCACTGAATATTATATATCTCTTTATTATAATCAGTGCATGCTATTTATAAAAAAACATGGCTGAAAAATAAGATTACAAATATTGAAAACTAATCATCCCATATTTAGCCCTATACGTCCCTAATAAGAAAAGGAAAGTAATTAGCTTGGTTCAAAATAGGAAAGTAGGTAATAATAATTAAAAAAATATATATAGATATAGAAGCCAATCCACACCAATTAGCTGCTCAATCACGCCTAAGGAAGGTCTGAAATAGGCAAGTCAATTCAGCGAATTAATTGGGAAGGAATTAGAAAGTTAATCACCCACTTAATTGGTTTGACATTTGGGAAGTAATCAGCCACTATCTCCTTTTGATTTCACGCCCACTCAAGCCATAATTATAGCCATTAATCCACTCCATTGCTAATGAAATTATGCCCAATTTTAACTTGTTGAATTTAAGCTTAGCCTTGGCCAGATTCTTCTAGAACTTGAATCATGTTAATGAATATTTCTTGATCACGTGGATCATGCTCAATGGGCCTCCGCAAATTTGCTTGAGCCCACACCTCTTGAATCAACCCGTTGAGTACATCTTTAAACTTTCGTTCTTGTGCTCTGATTACCAAATGATATAAACCCCACCAAAATAACGAGATTCGACAACGAAAAAGAACCCAAGATCGCTCTACGATCAGAATTGAACGATAGACCTTGACCCGTTGTTTACGACAAACAAGAACCTTGATATATATGACCTTAACCCGTTGTTTATTGCGAAACAAGAACCTTGATATAAGGAAGACGCCACAAATGGTGGTGGAAACCCGTTTGATAAGTCACTGGTGAACACCACAGAAAATCCCGATAAGTTTGAGTAATTCTTCAAAGAACCATAGAGAAAATACTCATAATTAACTGAATAATGATCTATCTCTCTATAACAATCAATGCATGCTATTTATAAAAAAAAAAAAAAAAAAAAAAAAAAAAAACGTGGCTGAAAAATAAGATTATAGATATTGAAAATTGATCATCCCATATTCAGCCCTATACGTCCCTAATAAGAAAAGGAAAGTAATTAGTTTGGTTCAAAATATGAAAGCAGGTAATACTAATTAAAAGAAAAAAAAAATAGAGATAGAAGCCAATCCACCCTAATTAGCTGCTCAATACGCCTAAGGAAGGTCTGAAATAGGTAAGTCAATTCAGCGAATTAATTGGGAAGGAATTGGAAAGTTAATCACCCACTTCATTGGTTCGACATTTGGGAAGTAATCAGCCACTATCTCCTTTTGATTCCATGCCCACTCAAGCCATAATTATAGTCATTAATCCACTCCATTGCTAATGAAATTATGCCCAATTTTAACTTGTTGAATTTAAGCTTAGCCTTGGCCAAATTCTTCTAAATAATTGAATCATGTTAATAAATCTTTGTTGATCATGTGGATCATGCTCAATGGGCCTCCACAAATTTACTTGAGTCCACACCTCTTGAATCAGCCCGTTGAGTACATCTTTAAACTTCCTTGCTCGTGCTCTTGTAACCGGCCCAATTGGGACTTGAACTAGATCCCTTAAAGTTGTGCTATGATTTGCATCAATCAACCTTAGCATCTTCAACAATTTTTTCATGATAATATCATCAATGAAACTTTTACACGGAGACACTCAATAAACTCATTAGTTTCACAAAAAATATTAACATTTAATTGTCCATCAAAATCTTAGGATCAACAATCTCCTTTTTTTTTATGATGACAATTAACTTTGATATTTTTGTCAAAATAAAATGTAACCACACTCCCTTTAAATTCGAGGACGGGTTTTTTAACTTGTTAAAGCACAATCATGAAAAATAATTTAAAAAAATTACATAAAATATTCAAAAAAACACAAAATATAATCAATAATCGATAAACTCCCCCTACATCAGTGCAATGCTTAGGTGAATAAACCCAAACATCAACTAACTCGTTTAAACCTCAACTATGGTTTCCTCGTTTAATATATTCCCCTTAAATCAATTCAATTTATTAGATATTCAACAAAACATCAACATAGATATTCTCCCATTTTGTCATCTCAAAAGGTGGGGAAGGGGAACCACATATCACTACTACTCTAGGCAAATATCATTATGTCTAGCCATACCCAAACCGCGAATGATTTTCACAAAGTAATCTTCCTCTAAAAGTTTGGTAAAAATATCAGCAAGTAGGTCAGAGGTATCAATATATTCAATATTAACATTCCTTTTATGAACATGATCACAAATAAAATGATGTCTAATATCTATATGCTTAGTTCGTGAGTGTTATGTAGGATTTTTACTTAGATAAGTAGTACTTTTATTATCACAATAGATCAGGACTTTCTCCATACATATTCCAAAATCATTTGACTGTTGCTTAATATATAAAATTTGAGCGCAACAGTTACCAACTTCCATATACTCAGCCTTAGTAGTAGATAAGGCTATCAAATTTTGTTTCTTACTTAACCAAGAAATCAAGGCATGTCCTAGCAAATAAAATGACCCACTTGTGTTTTTTCACTCGACTTTACAACTAGCAAAATCAGCGTCGGAGTAACTTATTAACTTAAAATCACTCCCCCTAGGATACCATAATCCTAGGTCAGTCGTCTCCTTTTAAATATCGAAAGATTCACTTAACCGTAGTCAAGCGCGATTCTTTAGGACAAGACTAAAATTTAGCACATAAACAAACGCTATACATAATGTCAGGTCTATTAGAAGTTAAATACAACAAACTATCAATCATACCTCAATACATTTTTTTATTTACATTTTTGTCTGTATCGTCTTTGTCTATCTTTGTAGTTGTTTTTATAGGAGTTTTGTACTCTTTAGTGTCATCCAAGCCGTATTTCTTTAGAAACTATTTGGTGTATTTAGCTTAGTTTATGAATATTGCTTCTTTGGTTTGCTTGATTTGCAACCCAAGAAAAAAAAATCCATCTTTTCCATCATGCTTATTTCAAATTCAACTTACATTATCTTGGCAAACTCTTGACAAAAATCCTTATTAGTAGATCCAAAAATAATATCATCAACATAAACTTGTACTAATAGAATATCAGAATCAGTTTACTTAATAAATAGAGATATATCACTTAGACCCATTTTTCAATTTAAGCATGATATAATATTGCCCTTCTTAAAAAAAAAAAAAAAAAACTTTTCGCCATATTTAATAGTAATCAAGTCAATTTATGCTTAAGATAATAAATCTGAGGCAATCAAAATATTTCGACATGTAGCATGTAATCATATAATTTTAGTCAAATCAACATTCATTTCTCATGATACCAAATAATGTCTTCATATTAAATAGATTTAAGTCATGTAATCTTTAATGCACTAGAATAGAAAGCATATCTCAATGATAACTTATGATCAATCAACATAGATCTAATGCATGCTTTAAACATGAATAAATGCATATCTCATAAAAAATTCAGCTCCCTTTTTAAATAATAATTATTAATAAAAATATGATACATTAGATAAAAACTAGACACCTAATGATTATAAGGTATCCATGTACAATGGTATCATGTTATATATTCAAAGATCATGCAGATTAACAAATAACTCAATGATAAACAAGTTATAGATTGATACAAGATATTTCGCATATGTTAAACATGACTTTTTTAATGAACTTCATATATCATAGCATAGAAATATGTAAGCTTAAATTTTTATGATATGTCGATAAGTAAAATCATGATTAATACTGGTTTTATCAAGCATTTCTTAGTAATAAATATTTCATCAATAAATTAGTATTAGCTAATAATGGAATTTCTCGTAGACATATAATCAAAGCATAATCAGTCCAAATCAAATAAATAATTTAATTCTCCTTAATATACAATATCATACAGGACGGCATGTGAGTATTGAACTTGTTTTGATACATATTCATGTAACAGAACAATTTGGTATTATTATATGTAATGTTCTGGTAGAAAATTATGCCATGTAAATTAGAGGATTAAACATTTTTATTCATTTACTAATAAAAATTGGTTATTTACCGCTATTGGAAGCCTGTGGTGATATTTTCGTAAGCTTATAAAAAGTTAAATTGGAATTTATTATTATTATAATCAGTGTGTGCAGCGGATGAATTTAGAAACGTAAGATTTTAGAATATAATTAATAAGACCCTACGATTTTGACCTATTTCTAAAAACTAAATTTTGAGGACAAAATTTAGTTAAGCGGAGTAGATTGTAATATCCTGAAAATTTATATTTTGAAAAATATTATTTTATAATTTTGAGATTATTTTATAAATTTATGGTATAAATAATAAATTATAATTTTTGGGGAGATAAGTATAATTATTGGGTTTAATATGAAATATTTTATAATTATGGGGGTGTTAAGTGTAATTTTTTCAAATCTTAACAATTAAGCAATTGTTTGTGGCCATGAAATTAAAGGGAAAAAAATAGTGGCTGCGAATTGGTTTCATTACATACACAAACACACACACACACACATATATATATATAGGAAAAATAATAAGAAGAATAAATGGATTATTATTTCAGGGCCACACAAACTAGCTGTAGACTCACATAAACTATTTCATGGCCACATAAAAGAAATTAGGAAAAGATTAAAAAGGCAGAGTTCGGCAACAAAAGTAAAGCCTCAAAATGGGAATTAGGGTTATAGGTTATATACTTCAGATGTTTTTTTATCAAGAAACTATTGCGGTTCGAATTTCAGTTCGGATTTTAGGTAGAATTTATAACTCTTTTAATATATGTATTTAATTTCTCTATTGTGAGATCTATGTTATTACTGTTGTCGAATTATAATTGTTAATTTCTAAGAAATAGTTATGATTATGTGAAAATTATGTGAAAATCATGTCTATGTGTTTTATTTATTGTATTAATTAAATATACATATTAGAGGAATTGAAATTCTACTGAACGTTAACTCACAATCCTACAGATTTGATTGTAGGACCGGTGAGAATAAAAAGGTGACAACGAATTTTATTCGAAACTTTATTCTATTTGTAATAATTGTAGTTATTATTTACCGTTGAAAAATCAACCCGATAACTCGATAAAATATTTTTTTCGAATGTATTAGTAATTCGTACCTGAAACTGTGGACAATCTTATGATTGTCTTTAGTTGATTGATATAAATTACCAATCTTAGTTATTTATTGATAAATTATATAATATCTTAATAATTCATAATTTATTGATAATTCATTATGATTGCTAATTAGTCGCACATTATATATTGATAATTATAAGACAATTATAATTTATATGAGCTATTCTGAATATATCATGATTACTAATTAGTTGATATGAATTACCAAACTTAGTTACTTATTGATTACGTGATAATTTATAATGTATATAAATTATGGACTAATTTCAATTTTAGTAATAATTCTCCAAGGGGCGAAACTCCGTGGCGGCCCAAGGAAACTAGGTCGTTGTAGAGTGGTATCAAAGTGGAATTATTAGAAATACTAATTTATTTATAAATGATGAATTATTTGTGGTTGAATTCTCTATAGAAGAAACCTAGTAGTTACCTTGGGCAACCGGGTCATTACAATTATATTGATTAAAGGGAAAAGTGATTAAGGGCTTATGTTGAATATCTTTATTGTTGTTTACTTATGTTTTCGTGCTTATGCATAAATGAGTTTAAATACCCTTTCTCGGATTTAGGGGGAGTATAGTTACATTGTTTATTAAAGAAAATATCAAAGTTCATTTTCATCATAAAAGGGGGAGATTGTTGAATCTGATGTTTTGATAAATAATTAAATATTTATGTTTTATGTGGAACTAATGATTTTATTGAGTGTTTTAGATTTATAATTCCATGCATGTGATTAAAAAAAAAAACTTGATGAAGAAAACATAGAGGGTGCAAAATAGACATAATGAAGATGTGAAGAGTTTTGAAGACCATGAAAAAAAATAGGTTAAAATGATTCTTTACTTATATACTCTTAATGTAGTCTGAATTAGGATCACACACGACACTTAAAATGAGTTAATTATATGTGTGTCATGATAAGATGCGATAAGTTTAAGATCCTAAAATGAGATATTGCATGTGCTCCTTATGTGAAATGAATTTGATAATTGACCTAATTGGAAAATATGTTTTAAAGTATAAAAAGTTAAATTTTTGGGTCAATTCGGTTAACCGAGAAAAGCAATCGGTCAACTGAATCAAGCAGTGTGTTTTGAAGTTAAAATGAGGTGCTACTGATCCAGTCGGTCAACAGAATGAAATTTATCGGTCAACCATTTGAAACAGTAACTGAATTAACAAAGGAAGTAAGCACACTGATCAAATCGGTTAACCGAATAAAGAGGGTCGGTCAACCATTTGAGTCAGTAGATGAATTGGTGGAAAAATGGATCACACTGATCCAATCGATTAACCGATTAGATGTGATCGGACAACCGAATGGTTGTGTGCCAACGGTTATATTGGGGGCAGGACAGGTCGGTCAATTGAACTGTAGGATTCAGTCAACCAACTGAGTCAGTTGAGATTTCAGGTGATTTGGTCTCTTGGTAAAAAACTATCTATTTTTTTATAATTTCAAGAGAGGGATTTAAGGGATTTGAACTTGATTGAACGATTAACAACCTATTATGTTATCCTTATTCATATGGTCCATATATTTTGAGATTCTTCCAAGTTAAATAGTTTAATACTTCTTATTTCTATGGTTTTAAATTGAGAATAGTTTTATGGACTTAAGTGAGAGAATAGAAAGTCATTTTTAAGTAAAATACACCTAAAACGAAAGGTAATCATATATTAGGTCTAAGAGTGTCATTAAGTGGCATATCTTTGAGAAACTAGTTGTTGAAGGGTTAGTTATTAGTCTATTAATATAGATCTACGGGATTGAGTTGAACACATCAAGAACATCAGTTTTGAGCTATTCTAAGATTGATATTTTTGCGGAGATTTCTACGAGAGATTCTATTCAAATTCTTGATCTAAAACGCCAGCTGTTTAGCGTCACCACCTTGAGTTCCAATTGCGATATCATCATTATGTTTGGTGTTTTCCCTGTGAGATCTATCCAAACTTTATTACTAGCTTTCAAGTTATATTTATATTGATATTGATTGCTAGAAAATCGTTTTGAACTTAAAAGTTTAAAAATCTTTTTAAACAATTTTTTTTTATCTGATTATGTGTTAAATTTGTACTACCCATTTTATTTATTAATCAGATTTTAATTGCCTCACATTGTATCTATCATGTAGTAATTATTTGGGATATTAATCAAGTATATTTGTATTGAGGTGGTAGAAACTTTTTGTGAGAAGAAACTTACAATTTTTTGTATTTGTGAGTTTGAGCAGATTTGACACGTTTGGGACGGTGTCTAGTCATGGTAGTTAAGTTTTGATCTTTTTTCTGTAAAACAAATTAGGGTTTGATCTTTGTCCTGTAAAAAGGTTAAGTTATTATTTTCCTTTAAAAATGATTAGGTTTTAATTCTCCCTATAATAGAATTAAGTAATTTTAAAGGTTCTTCCTATACCTGCGAAAATGATAAATGTAAAAGTGTGAGGGAGTGATAAGTTTGATCTTTAACCTATTAAAAGGATTAGGTTTTGATTCTACCTGATGTAGAATTAGGTTAGTTTTGAGTTTAGTAAAAAGATAGGGTTCTTCTTGAGCCTGTGAAAAAGATAATTATAAAGGTTGATTATGAGCTTGTGAAAAAAATCGAAATTGTAAGGGTTTGATTCATACTTAGTAAAGGAATCAGGGGTTTAGTTGATTGCAAATCTTCGTGAAGCTCGAGGGACGGAATGTAGATAAGAGTAGCTTACCGAATCAGGATATATTATTGTGTCCTGCATTGTTTATTATCTATATTGTGTTTGGGTGTGCACTCAATATTAAACACATATCCGTTGCGTTTCAAGATAATAATTGACTTAGGGAAATTAATTATTTGTGTTTAAGTGTTTAATTGTTAAATTTTTGTAACTACCTAATTCATCCGCTCTTTTGGGTAGTTCTTTGGGCCAACAATAACTTATTTAGAAGAAATAAAATTATACTTGGGAGACTTAAAGGACTTCAAAAGTAGGAGGGCATGTTGATTATCTGAATCATCTTGAAAAGAATCTTAGACAAGATTATTTATATCTTTTAAAACAAGAGAAAATATTTTGGGCCCAGAAATCTAGAATACAGTGGTTAAAAATAGGTGACAAAACTAATAAGTTCTTTCATGGAATGGATTTGAAAAAGAGATGGAGAAACAAAATAAATATCCTTTAGTTTGAGAATGGCTGGATTAAGATCAAGATGATCTTAAAACTCATGAGAAAGATCACTTTGTAAAACTGTTTTCTGAGGAAGAAAATAAAATGTCTAGATTCATCATAGGGAATGAGTGTCCTAAGATAAATAACCACGAGCACAATTATTTAATTGGTAAACCTACTAAGGGTGAGACTTGGGAAGCCCTTAAGTCTATTGGGGGCCTTAAAGCCATGGGATTTGGTGGGTTCCATGCCATATTCTTTAAAAAGAACTGGAGTTTGGTGGGTAATGATGTTTGCAAGTTTATTGATAATTGTTTTAGGACTTGGGTTGTTCCAAATTATAAAAGTAAGACTCTTGTTGCCCTTGTGCCTAAGATGGATAATCCTGAGACTATAAATCAATTCAATCTTATCAGTCTATGCAACACTACTTTTAAATTAGTCACAAAAATATTTCTTGCGAGACTGAGACTTTTTCTTGACAAAATTGTTGGCCCCAACCAGAGTATTTTTATTTCAGGGAGGATGACATCGTACAATATAATAATTACTCAGGAAGTCATTCATTACCTAAGGAAAAAGAAAAGTAATGTAGTGGGATCATTGTTAAAATTGGTCTTGAAAAAGTTTATGACAAGAATAACTATAATTTTCTTGAAGAAACCCTATTCGCGTTTAACATTTCTAACCCTTGGGTTAACCTAATTATGAGTTGTGTTAGGCCTTCTTAAGGGATGGCAATTAAAACAAACCGATGGGTAACCGCATGAAACTGAACCGAGCGGTCTGATTTTGAAACCAACTAAATGGTTTTGATCATGGTTTTGATTTTAAATTTAACAACCGACACGATTTTAGTTTTGGGATAATACCTACGTAATCGAAGCATGTAACCGAACTGTATGACCAAAACCACGAATCGAACCATGTAACTGATATATATATATATATATATATATATATATATATATATATGCTTATAGGCCGGCTGCTAAGGTTGTAATTTTGTTTACTTTGCCGATCAACTTCTCCTTCTTCTTACCTCTTCTCTCTCATTCCTCATCATTTCATTGTGACTATTAGCTATGATTTTATTGTTGTAATTCATTTGTGACTATTATTTATGATTTTATTATTGTATCTTACTTTTCGTTAAGAACGTTTATTATAACAATTTATGATTTTGTGGTTTGGTTTTTATTTTTGGAATTTATGTTTTATATTTTAGTTATGTTCTTGTTCATATATAAGAAACAATGGTCCGCGATTTTGGTTTTGGTTTTGGTTTTTGTTTTGATTTTTTATAAAATTTAAAAATCTTAAACAGTTTTGTGGTTTGCGTTTTGGTTTTGGTTAAAATTAAATGAGCCGATTTTAAAACCATTTTTAAAAAAAATGGTGGTTTTGGTTTTGCTCTTAGTTTTGGTTTTATATGTGTCTAACGGTTTTGGTTTTGGTTTTGGATAAAACCAAACCGAACCGGACCATTGACATCCCTACCTTCTTCCTTTTCCACTAGTGGAATGAGGAAGCGCTAGAGGAATTCCAATCAACTAAGGGGTTAAGGCAAGGGGATCATCTTTCTCCCTATTTGTTTGTTTTTGTGTATGGAAAAATTATCTCATATGATAAGGGATGAGGAAGGAAAAGGGAATTGGAAATTAAGGTATTAAAATTGGTAAAGAAGTCCTCACTTAACTCACTTGTTCTTTGATGATGAATAAATGTTTTTTTGTGAAAACTAGTGATAAAAATGTTAACATTATTCTTGATGTACTAGAAAAGTTCCTTCAAGCCTCTGGTCAAAAGATTAATTTTAGCAAATCTAAACTTTTTGTGTCACCAAACATAAATAAGATTTGAGAGTGTATCTTGTTGTTCCTCTAATTCATGGAAGAAATTCCAAGAAACACTAAAATTCCATTTTAGCAAAAATTCAAAGAAGATTATCTAATTGGAAGGCCGACATGTTATCTATCACTAGAAGAACTGTGCTTATTGAGACAATTACTTCTACCATACCTGTCTATACAATGCCTCTCCCAAAAAACTTATGTGATGAAATTTATAAGATTATTAGAAAAAAATTATGGGGAGAAGGAAATAGATAAAATATACCATCTCATTAAATGGGATAAGGTTTGTAAACCTAAGGAGAATGGCAACTTAGGCATTAGAGAAGCTAGAAAAATTAATAAAGCCTTTATGTCGGAAGTTGCTTGGAAAGTTTCCAATGAGAATAATAACTTGCAGACTAGAATTCTTTATGGGAAGTATAATCTTGATAGAAGCCCAAATTCTTGGAGAGCGAAGATGCATAATTATTATCTTTGGAAATGCATTGTTAAAACTAAAGATTTTTTTTTTTTAAATATTAAATGGAAAATTGGGGATGGTACGAATGCCAACCTATGGAATGATTGGTAGTGTGGTCAGGGTTTATTAGGATTAGATGATTCGTAGAATTCGTTTGACCTTAAGGTTTCAGATATCATTGATGAGAATGGAGATTAATTTCTTATACCAATTCTCCATCTTATAAATGATACATGAAAAGAGTGGATTGTGGGAAGTGAACGTCCTAATCCAGGTATAGAAGATCAACCAATATGAATACTTGAAAACTCTAGAAAATTCTCTATTGAATCTTCTTACGCATCTATTAGCCCTACGGATACAATTCAAGATAGTGAAAACTGAACCTGGATTTGGAAGTTAAAACTTACACAAAAACTCGTATATTTTATTTGGTTGATTATCCATGGAAAACTTGTTACTAACCTATTCAAATCTATAAGGAGCAATAATGCCTCTATTATTTGCCAAAGGTGCCAAATTTGCCAAAATCCATTGACCATGCTTTAAGGAAAAACCAGAAAAAAGGTAGGATTTGGGAAAGATATAAGGAACTATTTGGGGGGACTCGGATCATGAGACTAGAACTAACTCAGTGGATTAAGGAAAATTTGAAAGAGAGATCCTTGAACCTTTCTAACTCTTTTCTCTTTGCAGCTATCATTTGGGAGATATGGAAAGATATGAATAAACAAGTTATTGAGGGAATTGAAACCAACACCTCAATAATTTTTGCGTGAATAACTCATTCTAAGAAGGAGCTACTTGAGACTTTTACTCTCGATACCCCCTAAATGGTAGAACGGGGTCCAATTTGTCTTATTGGATTTTTCCTAATGCAGGTTTTTACAAAGTCAACACAGATGGAAGCACTACTGGAAACCATGGCAAAGGAGGAATTGGAGGCATTGTCTGAAATAAGCTAGGAGTTTGGATTGTCAGATATTTCAGGCAGATTTTGGAGTGTACATGACTGGAAGTAGAGTTGCGGAGCTTGCATATAGGGACTCGTATCGCCTCAGACAAAGACCTACTAAGACTGATCATTGAAACATAATCTAAGGAAGCAATTTCTTTTATATTGGGGGACTACCCAGAAACCCACAGATACAAGGCTTGGGTGGAGGATTGTAAAAGATTATTGTCTAATAAAAATTACATCCGTCAATATGCCCCTAGAGAAGATAACAGATGTGTTAATTTTCTTACAAAGAAATGAGTGAATGGAGGAGTGAATCTAAAGATTATGGAGTTGCTTCCGGAAGATAGGACGGAGATAGTTGTGACTAAAATGGATGTGAGCGCCTATGATATTTGCCCGCATGTGTTTTGTGTGTAATTTTTTTTTTCTTTTTGTACCAAAAAAAAATATTCAACAAACACACAAATATAACAGATATGATTTGGTGTTTTTCGGAAGAGATATATTCTATTTTTAACAAGCAACCATGTTATATATATCACCAACATACAAATGGAAAGATTTTGACTGTGTTAAAGCATACGCACATTCAGATAGAAGGAACGTTATATTCAACACACACACACAAAAACATAAAAGGATATGATTTGGTATTTTGCGGAAGAGATATGTATCAATTTAGCAATCAGTCATGTTATATGTAACACCAACACATAGATGTAACACTGTATTTCTTCATTTTTGCAATACATATCATGCTAAATGTAACAAGGATTTCAATTCACTGCTAAAAAAAAATATTGACGTCTTATTTTAAAGATTGTGAGACAAAGATCATAATCGACCTCATTCTCTTTGATACACTTATTCAATTGATAGTGGCCCCTCCTTAGGCTACTTTCATTCGATGAGGAGGGTTGGACTAAGGAGCCGGTACGGGAATGCACAAGAGGACAAGATAATGTTCATATATAAACCAATGATTGATTAACGAAGACGAGGGGGAGAAATCTTTTTATTTTTATTTTTTTTACATGTTCTTCATTGGAAATTGTGTGTAACTGTTCCGCAAATTTAGGGGGGCAATATACGGAAACGATGTTTAGTTTGGAATAAAAGGTAACGACACATTATTAGAGACAAATTAGGCCACAATTTCTCGATATGATTGCTCGGTTCATAAATATACAATTGAGTTTATTCGATAGTTTTGATCCGCAAATAGGATTGGACGGGGCCCAAATAAACAATAATAACGTCTCATGGATAGACCAATGAGATTTGGGCCAAGCCCAAGTTTTAGTTATAACTGGCGTACTATTTACATTGGGCTGGACTCAGGCCACTGGTACGGGTGAAATATCAAATAACAGATCTATAATACTGTCCCACCCCAATTTTCTCGCCTCCCAAACGCGTAGGCGGCGATGGGTTCCCCCGCCGTTCCCGTCGCCTCCTCATGAGATTCAGGCCCTTCGCCGTCTCTTTCTCTCTCTTCAACAAGAAGAAGCCCTCTCTTTCACCACTCAGCTCATTCATGGCGACACAAACACCAACAGTTCATACACAATCGTCAATGGACGCAGTCGACGACGACGACCGGCTCTGCTTGGCTAACACCGATCTTTCAGTACAGAAAGACGAGCGCCGCGACGAAGAGGGGGACGGGAATTGTGGTTTGGGATGTCCTCGCGGGTATTTGAGCGGAGAGTCGAGGATCGAGAGAGCGTGGTCGCACTGGAGGAAGCTAGGGCAGCCCAAGCTCATGGCTGCGCCAATGGTCGACAACTCAGAGCTCCCCTTTCGGATGCTATGTCGCAAGTACGGTGCCGAAGCTGCTTACACTCCTATGCTTCACTCGCGCATATTTACTGAGAACGAAAAGTATCGCTCTCAAGAATTCACTACTTGCAAGGTATCTGTTTGCATAAATTCATGTTGTTGATAAAATTGTACTTGCATCACATTTTTTTAGATTCGGTATTTACAAATACCT
The DNA here is from genome assembly GCA_016647705.1 of Eucommia ulmoides. NCBI lineage: Eukaryota > Viridiplantae > Streptophyta > Magnoliopsida > Garryales > Eucommiaceae > Eucommia > Eucommia ulmoides. The sequence goes on from CM028339.1 coordinate 30,795,074, forward strand.
GTCACCTGCATATCTTATTGAAGCAAAATTTAAGTTTCTTAGTTCTTGTTTTGTTCAAATGATATAATTTCACTTCATAAAGTAGCATTGCTTTAAGTATGTATCTGATTATTCTGATGAATTGCTCCCTAATTATCTTGTCCGCATAAATTATGGCAACAATGACAGGAGGATCGCCCTCTTTTTGTCCAATTTTGTGCAAATGATCCAGATACTTTGCTGGAAGCAGCTAGAAGAGTTTAACCCTTTTTGTGACTACGTGGACATTAATTTGGGGTAATAATAATCTTTTCATTCTCCCTCTTAAAACAAATCTGTAAGTTGTCAGTAAATCTATAATGAGATGCATTCTTAAATCTTAGCTCTTGCAACTCACATTATTTGCTTGAATCTTCAATCCAACTTGAAAGGGAAGAAGCATATGTAGAAATAGAAACAACTTCTGACACAAAGGGAATTCATTGATATGAAACCAACAGAGACTCAAACACAATGTATAAGGGGTGGTTAACTCTTTTTTTTTATAGTTCAGGTCATCTGAAAATTAGGGATGGGATGTTAACCTTAATGGCTGCACCTTAGAATTTAATTTGTTATGAACAGCTAATTAAAAGTTGAAAATTGATGAAAAAATAGATATGTGAAATTTGCATAAAGAGTAGATGAATTAGTATGTCAACAGCTACCTCAATATATATATATGTGTGTGTGTGTGTGTGTGTGTGTGTGTGTGTATTTTGGATTTTGCAATTATCTCTATATGTCAGTCATGTTGGCATACCCTGTTGTTCTATCTAGGTGGTGTTTTTAAACTTTTGGATGCTATCGATGTACTTTATTTCTATTCTTGTTTTAGGACACCCATAAATAGATAACTATAATGTACTTTATTTCTCTTCATGTTTTAGGACACCCATAACTAGATAACTATAATGTACGTTCCCCTTTATTTCTTTCTGAATCAATAAGTCTTGGAGACACACAAACTTGAGAAAATTTGTCAATGTGAAATATGTATTTATCATTTATATGTGGAAGCAAGGTTTTAAATTGTAGTATCAGGTTATGTAACGGTAACGATCGCGGTATAAAGGTATCGGGAGTATTGGTCTGTCCATAACGGGAATTGGCCGTAACAGTCATTAATTTTTTAAAATTACCAGAAAATCCTCAAAAACTCTATAGTTGTAATTGTTTGACTCATTTAACCCTTAATAAATACATTCTAATAGATGTTACGATATTTAACTATGTATACAACACATTTAAAATATAAAAAAGACAAAAAATAGAAATTAAGAACTGTCGTACTAATCAATCTTAAAAGAATAAAAGGATGCATAATATTTACTAAAAATATGTTACATAAACATAATAAAACTATAAAAGAGTAAACCAAATGTAGGCAAAAATTGTTTGTAGGGCTGAAATTTAACCCAATATGGGCAGAAATTTAAAAAATATACAAAAAAAACTTGCAGATTTGTCTGAAAAAGGAGAAATCCTGTTGTTTTGATGAAAAAATCCCGCTAGAAATGCTTGGATTTGGCCGAAAAAAGAGTGGAGGGCTTGGATTTGGCTAAAAATGGAGTGGTAGATGGCTGGATAGCCTGGATTTGGCCGAAACTTGGATGTCTAGGTTGGAGGAGGAATGGGAAAGGGCCGGATGTGAGGATAAAAGTGAGCAAAAGGAGTTGTCTAGACAAATATATGCATAAATGAAATGGCCCCTTTAGTCCAATGTTTTAGAAACCGGACCGGACCGCCTAGTTCGACCGGTTGAACTGCCACCTGGGCTTATTTCTGGTCTGGTTAACCATTCAAATCCGTTTGGCCCTTAGAACCGTTGAACCGACTGGTTCGGACCGGTTCAACCGCCGAACCGGAAAGGTTCTTGTCGAACCGGCCGGTTTTTCTCATTTTTACGAATTATATGATTTCTTCCCCAATTACCCTACTTTTCCTCTCTCTTTCTTTGTTGCTCAGTTCTGCCGTCTACACCTCTCCTCTCTCCTCTCTCCTCCTCTCTCTTGTTCTCTGCCCCGATCTCTCTCTCTCTCTCTCTCTCTCTCTCTCTCTCTCGTTCTCAATGTCCGATCATCTCTCTCTTTGTGTGTGTGTGAATCCAGCGTCCAACGGTGACTCTCGCAGCGGCTGTCTACACCGGCGACGTTTACTCCCGCAGCGGCAGCTTTCATCGACAACGACCTGGTAACCGGTAAGTTCTTCGCTTTTTCATTTCGTTTCAATTTTTCAATGGTGACGCTCCAACCAGTTGAAACCTCCAACGGTGCGCTCTCTCTCTCTCTGATCTTGAGCTTGAATCCTATACTTAGGTCTTGGAAAAATCGATTTGGACGATAAGTTGCGTCTTGAAATCGGTTCTGGGTTGATCCAATTTGGGGTTTCATTTTTTATTGTTTTGGAAGATTTGATTCTTGCGAAATGTATGCGGAACAAAGTGATTCAAACATCAAAAGGGCCCTTAAGAGCCTCTGCTGCTGTAATGGATGGTCTTATGGTGTTTTTTGGGTTTTCCATCAGAGAAATTCGTTCTCTCTCTCTCTCTAGATACACTGAATGCCTGTAAATGTTTTACGTTGTAGACTTAAGCTGCATTGAATTTTTTATGTTAAGACTTAAGCTTGAAATGCATAATTTTTTTTTATTTTTTTGTGTTTTGAATATTTTATTTTTTATTTTTAAAGAAAATATTTTATTTTTTAATGACATAATTATGATGTCACAGTTCAACCACGGTTCGCCTATCGGTTGAACCGGTTACCCGTGACCTGGCGATTTTTCCGGTTCGATGCTCGGTCCAGTTTTTAAAACATTGTTTTAGTCCTGTTACAGGTCGTTATGGACCGTTACGGGCGTGAATCAGTTTGCAACCGTTTTATCGGCCCGTAACGGTAACAAGGGCCAAAATAATCCGTTACATAATGGTCGTCACTACGTAACGGTCGATTCTTAAATCCTTGCTGGAAGAGCAAGTGATTTTGTGAAGCTCGGTTCAGTTTAACTGAATCTAAGTATAAATTGTCTTCCCCTACCCCAACAAACACATCTATATCATATACCTATGATCCCAATTCTCTGAAATTTTACGTCTTTCTACTAGTATGTTAGGTCATTTTGGTCATTTTTTTAGTATGTCTTAGTTGCTGCTAATATCAGAACATTCATTCCAAAATTTTGTAGTTGCAATCGTTAATTTCTTTTATGTGCACTTCATTTGTTTTTGCTTGCTCTTCAATTTGCAGGTGTCCCCAGCGTATTGAGAGGCGTGGGAACTATGGAGCTTTCCTTATGGATAATCTTCCACTTGTTAAGTCCCTTGTAGAAAAACTGGCTCTCAACCTTAATGTTCCCGTTTCTTGCAAAATTCGAGTTTTTCCAAATTCACAAGACACAATCAAGTATGCCAGAATGTTGGAGGATGCCGGTTGCTCTCTCTTGGCGGTCCATGGCCGAACTAGGGATGAGAAGGATGGGAAGAAATTCTGGGCAAACTGGAGCGTCATTAGAGCTGTCAAAGATGCTGTAAGAATACCCGTTCTTGCCAATGGAAATGTCCGGCACATGGATGATGTTAAGAGCTGTTTGGATGAGACCGGCGCTGAAGGGGTGCTTTCAGCAGAATCGCTTCTAGAAAATCCAGCCCTTTTTGCTGGATTTCGAAGGGCGGAATGGGTTTCAGACAGTGAATAAAACCATGAATATGGAAAGCTAGACCAGGCTGATCTATTGATAGAATATTTGAATATCTGCTAGAAGTATCCTGTTCCATGGAGGATGATCCGTGCCCATGTGCACAAGATGTTGGGGGAATGGTTCACAGAATCCAGCCACATGTAAGAGAGAATCTTAACGCACAATCAAAGCTAACTTTCGAATTTCTTTATGATATAGTCAATCGGCTGAGGGAGCTCGGCGTGAGGATACCTCTTTATTCTAAGGACAGTGAAGTAGCAACAGTATCCGCAAATGCATTTGGTGCGTAGATATATTATTAGAGGAAGGTTAAAATGTGTGGCGAAAATGGAGAATTTGGTCATTTCACCCCAAGAAGTCAATGAATTTGGCCAATTCTGATGTATTTTTGGGGTCAAGGCCCATTATTCAAATGGCTGGAACTAGTGCCCGGACTAATAGAATCAACGAATTTGTGCATGGGCTCGGAAAGAGGTACATCCTTCTTTCTTGCCATATATTTTATTTAATAATGTAGTGAAAATCTAGATTCTTTGATGAAGCTTGTTTGCTGCAATTAACGTATTCTTGTCCTGTTTGTTTTTATCAATGCACTCTGTTTACGCACATGCTTAGAAAGTGTTCAACCATATCTTTTTTTTTTTCCCGCGAGTTAACTCCCTTTTCTCTCCCTATAATTTCATCTTGTTTCATTGCATTTAGCTCTATTTAAAAAAACCTACTCATCACTTCCTTGTACTCTTGACTTTAGGGAGAAATTAGTATTTTGTTAAAAAAATTACTAAAATAATTTAAGGAATTTTTATTGTTTACATCATATTTTGTACTCTCTCCCCTCGATAGACCATTAAGGAAAAAAATGTTTTTTTGAACCTTCCATATAACACTGTTAGAAATTGATCATTGACAGTTATAATTACTACTAAAGAGGCATTCATACCCCTATTATATAAATATATAACCCTACTTAATAATATTCACAATAATGTGTCATCCATTTATCCCTCTCTTAAAGGTCATAGCCCCCAACTCTCTCTACCATTTTCAGCATCTCTCTGATACCGACGACGATTCAAAACCCTAGGATCGACGGCAATTCGAAACCCTAGCCTCTAGATATGAGATTCCAAAAATCACCACCATGCCTCCTCAGCGATTCTAAACCCTAGACCCGACGGTGATTTGAAACCCAGATATGAGATTCCAAAAACCACCACCACACCTCAATGGCGATTCAAAACCCTAGACTCGTCAGAGATTTGAAACCCTAGAACCGACGGCCATTCGAAACCCAAGCATCCAGATCGGAGATTCTGAAAACCACCACCACGCCTTTAGAATCTCCGACGCGTTCTTTCTCTATCTCCAGATCCGACGTCGGGAGGCGATTCGAAGAGGCGGTTCGATAGGTTTGGCCAATGGAGGGCAGTGGTTTTCGCCGTTGTTAGCCGTTCTTCGTCGTTCGTTGTTTTTCAGCCGTTCTTCGTTCGTTCTCAACCTACAGTTCATTGCCTTACTATTTCTCTCTCTCCCCGATTTCATATATGAAAAACCTGATTTGAATGTTCATGGAAAATAACCTGAATTAAATGTTCATTCCCAAGCTCTCTCTCATCTCTCTCTCTCCATTTCCAGATTTGGAAAAAATCACAACAGTAGTGTCGAGGAGTACAATGGTGAACAGAAACTGAGTGCTAAACGGTGATGGCGAATTGAGTCCATCCCTGTTGTTTTCGCCGAATGGAGTTTGTCTTTGCCGCAATCCCAAATTTGGAAAATTTTGGTCTGAAATTTGTAGATTTGGAACAATTTCCGTGAATATCCACAATCACTTTGTTTGATGGGTTTGTATTTGTGAATGTTTCATTCAAGTTGTGTTTTGGGGATGTTTATGTAATTTTGCTGAAATGCTTACACCGATTTGTCTTTTGTTGATCTTCAATTATCTTAATTTGTTTTTCCGTGAATTGTCTCGTCGAGATTTAGATCTGTTTTGATTTTGTTGATTTTGTGTTTTTGTGAATGTTCGCTAAAAGATTTCATATCTGTTTTGATTTAGTTTTCAAAATGAATGTATTATTTGTGGTTGGTGAATGTTTATGTCGATTTTATTTATGTTGATGTTAAGTGATTTTTGAGGTTTTAATTTGTTGGTATTTTGATTGAATGTTCATGTTGTTTGATAAAATGTTTACACTGATTTATTTTTCGTTGATTTTTGTTTTTTTTTATTTTTTGAATGATTTTGGTAAATGTTCATGCCGATATAATAAAAAAGAAAATTTATTCATGTATTGAACAATTAACATTCATAAGAACAAAATGAAAACTAAAATGTATTAAAATATTTAAAAATAACATAATAAAAATGTGAATATCACGTCTTAATTTTTTTACAGAATGATATTGTACGTAAATAATAAAAAAAAATGATGGTCCAAGAATAGAGAACTATTTTCTAAAAATTTTTGAGGACTAAAAAATTTATTATGTTAGTTGGAGGTTCATTTTTTGATTTATATATCTCTTAAGGATTATATAATAAATTTTTCATAATTTAATTACCCTCTTTTCGATTTAAATTTAATGTTTAGAGGTAAAAAAGGGTAACTATAAGGTGGCGTTCAATTAACGTTTTTGTTTTTTGTTTCTACTCCCAAGAGAACGTTATGAGAATTATATTTCTATTCCCATATGAGAATTATATTTCTATTCCCAATAGTTGTGAGAACAAAAATGCATTTGGTAACAATAAATTATAAGAATAAAAACAAAGAAACATATTTGATTGCAACATTAGTTCTCATGAAAATTTTGTACAAGAACATTAATAACAATGCCCTCACGTTTTCTTGTAGACAAAATTTCAGCAAACAACTAATTGGAAAATATCTCTAAAAATAATTACAGCTCAGGTCAAATCTCAACATATATAAAAGGAGACCTGAGACCTATCAAAAGCGAGAAAAAAAGTCTATTTGATATTTAGGGAGCGTTTCTAATCAATCACGTGCTTGCCTCTACATAAATTGTAGAACAAAGAAAAATACAATCTATGCTTCACATCATAGAATGAATACAGCACATGCCAGCTTTTCTTGTCAAGACCAATAAGACTGGTTCCCTTCGAATTTGTAGCATCCTGTACTAATCAATTAAGGCAATGGTACCCCCACTTAGCATAATGATAAAAATGACTTCCAAACAATTATCTCAAAGTAAGCTCCAGTATCTGGATCAACTCAATACAAATGTCATCCTGAGAGTGAGAATGGAATTGGAGCTTAGATAGCTGGAATTGGAGCGTTTAGAAATTTGCATGCATTCATTTCTCCATACAACCAAACACTAACTAACTAAGAGGATATGATGCAATAAATATACCATTGAAGATGTGTCAAGTTGTTCCAAAGGAGGACAAAAGCGCGAACTCACAAGGTTTAATCACATTTGAAAAAACAACACATAACTATCAGCAAAATGAGTAAACATTCAATAATATCGAAACACTAGCTTTGAATCAAAGAACTAACGCAATGTTTGGTATACGGGATTTAACATGGGATTGGAATGGTGAAGCAAATGATCATTCTATTCTTATGTTTGGTAAATGGAATTAAATTATATTCCCATTACCAAGGATTTTTTAATCCCACAAAACATGAGATTAATCAATCTCAAGATAAACTTAGTATTACGCTACATTTGGTATGTTGGAATGAAATGGAATGAGTGTGGTATTGGAATAAAATGGTCATTACCATTCATATGCTTGGTGACAAATATGATTAAAGATGGTATTGGAATGACAATTACCATTCCTACGTTTGGTTACAAAATACATTAAACATTATATTGGAATGACCGATAAATATAAATGAAACAATATTCTTAAATATTCGAAAATTTTAGAACAAAATTTTGGGAACATAATAGAATTATTCAGAGTCATGAAACAAATGTCACCTAAGCTATTCTTTAACCCGACAAATTAAAGGACTTGGAAATACTTTCGTGTTTCTGTTTCTTTTTTTTTTTATTCCCAAAATAACTTATAACTGAAACAAAACAAAATAATAAAAAAAAAAAAAAAAGAATGATTTGCTTATGTTCTGATTTCAGGATTTTGTTATAAAAATATGAGAATAGAACAAAATAATTTTTTCCCTATTTTATTAATTCTGTTCCAATCATTTTGTTGACAGACTTGAGATAAAAACACCAAACCTTACTTATGCCTAACTTATTTAGTGTTTCTGTTCTTATAAAATTGGGAATACAAATAAACATATGAGGGAAAAGTTGATTATTCCGAGTTTTATATCTATGTTCCAGGTTTTCTTGAAACAAAAACAGAAATCGACGAACAAAAACAAAAACAAAAATCTGGGAACAAAAACAAAAATATGTTCCCAGATTTCTGCTTTTGTTTTTGTTCCCAGATTTCTGTTTTTGTGCCCATATTTCTGTTTCTGTTTTGTTCCCAGATTTATGTTTTTGTTCCCATATTTCTGTTTCCGTTCCATGTTTTCTGGGAATAGAAACATGAAAACAACACCACCATATTTTTGTTTCTATTCTCAGAATTTTATTTTCTATTGTGAAAAATACAGAAATAGAAATATAGGCCCTTTTTACGTAATACCTGATTTCATTTGGGATTAGGTAATTTCCGGATTACCTAATATATCATTTCGTTTGGGATTAACTAATCTCATGAGTTGTGAGATTAGTCATTACTTGGGAATGAGAATGAAAACCAATCCCACCAGCCAAACGTAGGAATGGAATGGTCATTCCCAACTTTATTCCAATCCCAAGATGAATCTCATGTACCAAACGTGATCTTATGTTATGTTTGGTATGTTGAAATTGAATAAAATGAAATTGAATGAGTGTGGTATTGGAATGGAATAACCATTACCATTCCAATGTTTGGAGACAAATGGGATTAAACATGGTATTGGAATGACTATTACCATTCCTACGTTTGGTTACAAAATACATTGAACATGGTATTGGAATGACCGATAAATAAAAATGAAACAATATTCTTAAATATTCAAAAATTTTAGAACAAAATTTTGGGAACATAACAGAATTATTTAGAGACACTAAACAAATGTCACATAGGTTATCCCTTAACCTGACAAATTAAAGGGTTTGGAAGTACTTTTGTGTTTCTGTTTCTCTGTTTTTTGTTCCCAAAAAAACTTATAACTGAAAAAAAAATAAAAAATAAAAAATTATTTGATTATATTCTGATTTCAGGATTTTATTGTAAAAATTTGAGAACAGAACTGAACAAATTTTCTCCTATTTTACAGATTATATTCTAATAATTTTGTTAACAACTTAAGATATAAAAACACCAAATCCTACTTATGCCTTGTTTAGTATTTTTGTTCTCATAAAATTGATAATACAAATAAACATATGGGGGAAAAGTTGTTTATTCAGAGTTTTATATCTATATTCCAGGTTTTCTTGAAACAAAAACAGAAGTCTAGGAACAAAAACAGAAATATGGGAACAAAAACAGAAAAGTGTTCCCAAATTTCTATTTTTGTTTTTGTTCCCTGATTTCTGTTTTTGTTCCCATATTTCTGTTTTTGTTCCCAGATTTCTATTTTCGTTCCCAGATTTCTGTTTCCGTTCCATGTTTTTTGAGAACAAAAACATGAAAGCAGCACCACCATATTTTTGTTTCTGTTCCCAAAATTTTATTTTCTGTTGTGAAAAATACGGAAATAAAAGCATAGGTCATTCTTCTTACAAAATACCTCATTTTATTTGGGATTAGGTAATCCTAGGATTACCTAATATCTCATTTTATTTGGGATTGACTAATCCCATGAGTTGTGGGATTAATCATTACTTGTGAATGAGAATGAAAATTAATCCCACCAACCAAACGTAGGAATAGAATAGTCATTCCCAACTTCATTCCAATCCAAGATGAATCGCATGTACCAAACATGACCTTAGTTAATCCTAATTCCATGGGATTGAGTTTTAATCCCCCATCGGCCAAAAAAGGTGTTCAAACACTAACAAAATATTGAAATTGGAATGAAATTTAATTTAATTTAATTTAATTAAATTATAATTTTACGTTTTAAAATTTTAATTAAATTATTATTTTACCCTTTGAATTTTTAACAAATATATCTTTTATTTATTTTTATTTTTTAAAATTTTTACAATTCTCTCTTCCCTCTTTCTTTCTCCTTACACTATCTTCTCCGGTGAGAATTCAAAGCCAACAGTCGGCACGAAATTCTCTCTCTCTCTATCTCTCTTCTAATTAACCCCCACTAGTACCACCACCTCGACACTCGCCAGAAACACCACCACCCACCCTCCGTCGGCCCCTGACCCCTGTTCACAACCTCCCTCCACTTCTTTTCTCTCTCTCTCTCTCTCTCTTCTAGACACACACACACATATATACCTCTTATTTGAAATTTCATTTGATTTATGTTCGGATATTCTTTATTTAAAATATATATATATATATATATATATATATATATTTTTAAATAGAGATTTTATTATACAAATGCATTTCATTCCCGATTTATTTCCAAAACTATTCAAATATTGGAATGGGAATGATCATTCCAATATCACATCTAATCACTTTTGTCACAAAAAATAAGTATGGTAATAACCATTTCATTATCATACTAATTCCAATCCTATTGTCATTTCATTCTATTTCATTCTATTCTAGCGTGCAAAACTCGGCATAAAAGAATAATTTTTATTTTTTTACTTCTCACGCTTTTCATTTTCAACACAAATAGAAGTAATTGTCTATATGAACATGAGTGTTAAATATAGATTAATACCAAAAAGATTACCTGTTTGTCCTAGTATGAATGGTTAAGCATGATTTTTCTTGCCTCCATATCTTTAATCTTAAGTGCTGAGGACTAGCAAGGCAACTCCACAAAGAAGAGTGCCCAAGGCAATTGGATTTCTCGAGAAAATGAGACCAAAAATGCCGCCGCTGAACACATGCCCTCCTGTTTCATTACACAATCAACAATTAAGGCTATAAATGAATATAAATTGATTAATAAAGAGAAAAAGAGAGGACAATTTTGTCCATCTTATGTAAAATAAATTTTAATTTAGTTTGTTGTTGTATTATTTAGCATAATCCATTAAGTTAAATAGAAAAATTGTTAGTTCTCCAATCTACTTTAAGTAGAAGGTTTTTTTTTTTTTTTTGAAGTAGTGGGGATAAAATGAAAATAATATCGAAGTACAAGGGAGTAAAAAACAATTAATTTTTGTTCATGTAGGTCTGATAACCTTCTTTCTCAGGTGATGTGCATCTAGTTTCTAGGCTTATGAGTTGCATCTATGTTTCATTTGCATCTCATCCTCCCCCTCCTATTCCTCTCTCATTGATTGGTACAACACCAACAAAAGTACTGGTCCTTTTTCTTTTTCTTTCTGTCTTTTGTTTGGAAACTTAAGGTTCTCTCTTCACTTTGCCCCACCTATATGTGCCAGCCGTCTCATTTGTTTCAATTTATCTTTAAAAATCCATGTCTGAAGTTTTCCTTCATGTTGAGGGTAATGGTGGGCTATATCCGTCTTTTTCTCTCGTACATTTTGGTCCTCTTCCATTTTAACTTCGCCCGATTCTAAGTCTGTCAACGCATCAAGCACTAACCAACTAGACCTAGTTGGCTTTGTTCTGTTCATGTTGAGGGTAATGGTTGGCTTTGATTATTATTGTAAAATTACTATAATGTCCAATTTTATAAAGAGACAATGAAGAAGGTGAGGACGTTTTAGTCATTATATTCTCTCCCTCCCCCCAATTCCGCCCCTCTCTCCATTTCTCCTCCTTAAAATTACCAAACAAACAAGAGAGATGAAGAGAAAATACATATTTTTTCTCTCAATCCAAACGACGCCTTAGTGTCCAAGTTTAATGTCGTTCATCATCTTGTTAAATTGTCCTAAATTCAGATCAGCCCCATCCTAGGATTTGAATTCGGATAAGGGTTTTCCTCATTATCCAACTTCATTATATGCTTAATATTTTGACGATAAAGTCCAAAATAAATAAATAGAGAAAGTATATATTAGAATGACATTGACTTGTTTGCATCAGTAATAAAAGAGGGGATGAGATTTAAAGAGGTGGTGTTGGCTGGTTGGGTCTAGGAATTATTATGCACTTAGCTACAAGCCTACAACTATGCAACAATTATATGAATAAGACATATAATAGGCTCATATTTTTTTAACATAAAAATGCATTTCTCTGTACGGGTTCAGTTTTAGAGTCGGTAATAATAGAGTTATATATATATATATATATATAATGAACCCAAAAATTGAATCGTCAGATATGGTCCTCAAAATCCGGAACGGAGTTGCTCCTTTTGTCGGGGTTATTGCAAAACAATGCACTACGGGTGGAGCTGCCGGTGTAGTACTTCGGCATGAGAATTAGTCGTCTGTTCTGCAGGGAGTTTAGTTGAGTTTTCGCTAGGAAGATGAATGTGTTCTTGTGTGTGCATACCCCAGACCCACGTTTGTAATGTTTATATTAGTGGAAGTCTTTTTTTTTCCGACAATCCCGTGAATTATGAATTATAGTTTGAGATCAATGTGGGTGAGAAAAAAGTAGAAATTTTACGGGTTGTAACATGCAAGAGGATTTTTTTTTGTTACGGGTTGTAATCCACCTTATATAAAAACGAAGCCTAACAACAATGATGGGAAAAATCAGCAAAACAAATTTATAATAAATATATCATTCTAACTTTATAGATCACTATAGTTTCCAAGATAACATGTGCATTTCAACAATTCGTAAAAAAAATTAAAAATTGAACAATCTTCAAATAACTTATTTGTCAAGGTGGATGTCTTTACATTTAACTACCGTCTTGATTTATTAATAAATAGTTTGTAATAAAATAAATTAAATAAGGTTAAAATAGTAAAATTAAGGATGGTTTCCTTCCAAATTTCCTTCTTAGTCCTTCCTTTACTCCATCTCTTCTTCTCGATCCAAACGGACCGTTTGTATTCTCTATATATATTTCTTCCTCCCCTCCCTCTAGCACGAACAATTATAAGGAGATAGAAATAGCAAGGGGAGGAATGTGGAACCTCTTTACTTCAATTTTGCTCATATTTTTCATATCCAATTCATGGTTCAATCAAGCTAGGGGTGCTTCAGCCATCCAAAATGAAAGAAGAACCTTTGAAATCATTATAGGTGGTGGTGGAAGTTATCCGCCCGCCTACCCCCCTGAAAATGGCGAGTGCCCTCCTCCACCTCCACCACCATCTCCTCATCCTTTACCACCACCGCCAAAACCACCATCTCCACCGCCAGAACAAACACTACCTCCCCCAAATCCATTTGGTGAACTCAAAACGGCTGTCGCGGTTATCCAGAGATTTAAGCCGAGCATCACATACGACCCACTTCGCGTCACAAAAACCTGGACAGGCACTCGTATCTGCAGAGACAAATCAAAGTACAAGGGCTTTGTATGCGCCAGTACCAGAGGTAAGGTCAGGGTCGTCGGCGTCAACTTCAACGAATACCACTTCGATGGCAAAATGCTGTCCCTGAAGGAATTAATCGTCGGCCTCAAAGACACGGTCTTCTTCCACGCCAACTCCAATAACTTCACCGGCGATATCCCCTTCAAGATATCCAAACTCCTCCCCCATTTCTACGAGCTCGACTTGAGCAACAACAATTTTGCTGGTAACTTCCCTCGCGCTGTTCTCGGTGCCACCAATCTGACATTCTTGGACCTCCGGTTCAATCAGCTGACCGGCAGAGTCCCGGCCGAGGCCTTCACAATGGACCTCGACGTTCTGTTCCTCAATAACAATGGATTTTCCGGCGAAATTCCGGAAAATCTCGGCAGTACTCCGGTGCTTTTCCTCACATTGGCGAACAACTACTTCACCGGAACCCTTCCAAAATCCATCGGCCAAGCTCGCAACTTGCTCGAGGTTCTGTTTCTCAACAACAGGTTGTCCGGCTGTCTCCCTTACGAAATTGGGTTTTTGAATAAGACCACGACCTTCGATGCGAGCGTGAACCAGCTGACGGGCCCAATCCCTCACTCTTTTGGGTGTTTGGCGAATATGCAGCGGCTGAACCTCTCGTCTAACCAGTTGTACGGCCCGGTGCCGGAAATGCTCTGCCAACTCAGCGACCTGCACGAGCTCACCTTGAAATTCAACTACTTCACGCAGGTGGGGCCGGAGTGTCGGAAACTCATATCGAGAAAAGTGCTGGACATAGGCATGAATTGCATCAGGGACCTGCCGTCGCAGAGAGATCCGGCGGAGTGCACCGCGTTTTTCTCCCAACCCAGGTCTTGCCCCGACCAGAGGTCAATGACCTACGTGCCTTGTAGCGTCGAACATTTGGGCTCCTCAGAAAGAAGATCTCCGATCGCTCCGTCGCCTTCATATGCTGCTCTCATTGAGCATGGAGATTAGACCAGAGATTAGAGTGAAACGCGTGGAGGCGCGTGCTGAACAAGTACCTCAAATTGCCCATGTCGAAATGCTTGGGCCAATCATATGATCATCTAGTAAATAACTTGGATACTGATCCAACGTATTAATATTTGGTGAAAAAAAAAAATCCAACGTATTAATCTGTTATTTTTTTTAGTGCTAATGATATATTCTTATTTCTTTTTTTTATGTCAAGAATAGCAAAAAAAAAAAAAAAAAATTTAACCTCTTCTGGAAAGCAATGTTTGATTATTCAACAAATTTGGCTGATTGTCTTTGTGATTTTTTCGAACTTGTGCCAAACGATTAGAGAACTGATACTTTGTTATTTGGAAAGGAAATTCAGAAGATGGTGTTGAAGATATTGAATAAATGCCAAATTTTTTTGAGTAATCTCTGGTTATAATTCGAGCTTCAATTACACGTGATGAACATCGAACAATCATTAATTGAGTGTCATTACAAATTCATCATTTTCTGCAATAATTTTTAATAGCATTATTAATTCAACAATCAATTTAAAATCTAACTTGAATGGATGTAATCATGGAGGATCCACAGAGTTCAAATATTAATCAGTATAACGATTTGTAATTTGACAATCGTTAGACAATTTGTTTGTAGCCAAATATGTGACGTTTTTTCTTGGAAAGATAGTACAAATGAATTTATAACACTATTATCGTCATTTATTGTAAAAAAAAAAAAAAAAAAAAAAAATAGAACGTTCAGTTATAAATGTTAAAGTAGTAACACCATGTCACACCCTACCCCGGGCACCCGTCACCCGAGACCGGGCGTGACGTCGACCTGACATTACTGGACTAATCCACGAATATCTCAACATACAGATATACATACACACTCGCACTACTGCATAATTTTACTATTAATTTTTTTTTCGCCAAAAATTACCTGAACCTTCCATGGTTCACGTCTAACCGACTCACCTCCAACACGACACTACCTCCGGACTACCTCTAGTGTCAGTATTGGACTCACTCCTAGCCGCGGTACCTGAAACCAAAAATTTTATCGGTGTATTGTCTTCATAATAAAAAAATATTTTATGCATCAAGTATAAATAATAAACATCACGTTTCAAAAATATAATATTATTCAATCACATCCCCGGTTCCGCTGCCACCCATGAAATGAAACAATATAACAACAATACCGTATATCACACATTCTATTCGGAACCAGTTTCCCACCTTTAAAACCAACCCTTCGATTCAAAAATCTTTTTTTTTTTTGTTTCCACCTTTAAAACCAACACGATCCAAAAATCATTTTCCACCTTTTTTAAAATCAACCTGGTCCAAAAATTTTCTTTCACTTTTAAAAAATCCACTTGATCCATATAAGTTGCAAATTCGTTCATTTTTTAAATAAACACATTTCCATAATTTATACGAAAGTAAAATTTGTAATTTAAATAAAAGACAGTACACTCACCTCGATTTCCATATTGCAAAAACGTTACTATTCGAAACCTACTGGGACGTTGGCGTCTGTGAACTTAACAACGATAGGCCTAAATTAATATTTTATTTAAAATAACCTAACGTGCAATGCAGACCCTAAATTTTATTTTCAAAATTCCTCATTTCCCAAATTTAATTATGCAAAATTGTTATTTCGTTCGTTTCGCTACGTTAGTATTTACTATACAAATTTATTAAATTAATATTTATAAAAATATTATTACAATTCCGAAGATTTTAATACTTAGTAATTTAATTTAATCGACAATAATACTCGATTAAATTTTTACCTGTTTCGAGTCGCCCGCTGGACGCGAATTGGGTTTTAGGTTTTTATTTGGGGTGTTTGTATAATTTTTAACATTTTTTTTTCCTGTTTCTGTTTTGGTTTCCTGCCGTCCGACCACACATACCCCCTCACACCCTTCACCGGCGGTGACACGCAAACAACACCCACAACCCCGTCGTCCAACCAAATGACACACACGCACACACAGTTGCACAACACACCCAGTTACACATATACCCACACACGTTGTCGAAACAGCACACACACATGCCGACGGCGAAACACACACACACACACGCTGGTCTGACCTCCCACACATATGACGACACATACACATCCACGATGGTCACACACTCGCCGTCCAACCAGAACAGAACATACAGTCAAACACATGCACCGAAACACATGCTCAACGTCCACAGCCAAGCACACCGTCAGACCGAACAACATACCCACACACGATCGCTGGTGGACCGTAACACTGCCGCTAACAAGTTCCCCCGTCGATCACTGCTCCGATCACGCCCACACACCCATGACGGACGAACGGACAACACACCCACACGAAACACTCACCGTCGGACGACTCCCATATCTCCGACGACAATGAACGAAAAACAGAGCACACACACAATCACACACTGATTGGTCGACCAAATTACTCCCACTCACCAGATGAACGAAAAGGCACACCGGTGATGACAACACATACATGCAATTCGCCGGACAAACGCACCTACACTGCCGACGATCACAAGACAGCACCGATGCTCTGCTCCTCTCTCTCTCTGATTTTTGTATATCTGATTTCCTCCCTTTGAGATTTTTTATCATGATATTTGCATGGATCGTTTTATATGCATGAATTAAGTAGTTACATTTGATCCTAACTTGCCACGTCGTCCACTTCCCGTTCTCTCTGTCTCCGTTTGATATCACGACACACACACACACACATATATAATATAATCTTTTGTCCAATTATTCTTTCATCCCCCTACATTTCTTTAAATCTCATTTTAATCCAATTCACATTTAAGATTTTTTTTAAATTGTAATTTCACCCCTAAAAATTTTAATTTAGAAATAAATGACAAATTTGAATCCCAAAGTTTAGAATAAATATTTCTAAATTTGCAAATTGACCCTTAAACTTTTAATTTGAATGTTAATTGGCACATTTTCACCCCGTATTTTTCTAAATGCTCTAGAATGCAAGTAAAATTACATACGTGCTAAAATTAGGGTCTTACAACTCTTCCCTCCCAAAGAAATTTTGTCCCAAAATTTTATTACCTTAATCGAACAAATGCGGGTATTTGTTCCTCATCTCGTCCTCTCGCTCCCACGTCGCCTCTTTCACTGCATGACTGTGCCATAACACTTTGACTAATGGGATCGTTTTCGTCCGCAACACCTGGTCCTTACGGCTTAGGATTTGGACTGGCTCATCAACGTATGTCAAATCTTCTTCCAAGTCAATTGACTGCGAAGTCAACACATGCGAAGGGTCTGGCACATATTTTCGGAGCATCGATACATGAAAAACGTCGTGTAGTCGAGACAACTCTGGCTGTAAAGCAAGTCTATAAGCTGTCGTGCTAACACGATCTAGAATTTCATATGATCCGATGTACCTTGGACTTAACTTCTCTCTCTTCCCGAACCTCATTATGCCCTTCCACAGAGAGATACGCAAAAACACATGATCCTCCACTTCAAATTCCAACTCCCGCCGGCGCTTATCTGCATAACTCTTTTGTCGACTCTGAGCAATTTTTAATTTTTCTCGAATCACCTTTACTTTGTCTGCTGTCATCTGGGTTATGTCCATCATCAACAATTTTCATTCCCCTACCTCAGTCCAAAAGATTGGGGTTCTGCATCTTCTATCATACAACGCTTCATACGGGGCCATCTCGATTGCCGAATGGTAACTGTTATTGTGGGCGAATTCCATCAACAGCAAATGATCATCCCAACTACCAAGAAATTCCAGAACACATCCCCTCAACATATCTTCCAACGTCTGAATCGTACGCTGTAATTGTCCGTCCGTCTGAGGATGTAAAGCGGTGCTAAATTTCAGCTTGGTACTCAAAGCAGTTTGGAGACTCGCCCAGAACCACGAAGTAAATCTCGGATCTCTATCCGACATTATGGAAACCGGTGCGCTATGCAACCTAACAATCTCATCAATATACAGTTGGGCATACTTATCAAGGGAGTATGTCGTCTTTACGGCCAAAAAACGAGCCGACTTGATAAGCCTATCAACGATCATCCAGATGTAATTATACCCCTTTTGAGTACGGGGTAATCCCGAAACGAAATCCATCGCGATATGTTCCCACTTCCACTCTGGAGTAGGTAGAGACTGCAATAACTCACTCAGACGTTAATGCTCAATCTTAACTTACTGGCAAACAAGACACCTGACAACAAATTCTACGATTTTCCGTTTCATTCCGATCCACTAATAATGTTCTCGTAAATCGCGATATATTTTGGTACTTCCTGGATGCACCGCGTACGCTGAGTTATGCACTTCCTCTAAGATATCCCTTTTCAAATTGACGTCATCAGGCACACACAGTCTGTTTTCAACCATCGAAGCTTCATCAATAACCCTGACATGATAGTTAGCTCTGCGACCATTTTTCACTTCATCCCAAATCCTCTCCAATTGAACGTCTAACTTCTGTGCTTCAGTAATACGGTCAATCAATGTCGGCCTCAAAGTCAAAGTCGCAAGTAATGTTGTTGTCTGACCAACTGCTAACTGAACTCGCGAGGATCTCAACTCAGCATACAGATTAGTATGGACCATTTGAATGTGTGCAATCGAACCTGCCAATTTTTTACTCAAAGCATCCGTTACAACATTAGCCTTCCCTGGATGATAGTAGATGGTGCAATCGTAATCTTTAATCAACTCTATCCAATGTCTTTGCCTTAGATTTAGCTCCTTTTGAGTAAACAAATATTTCAAACTTTGGTGGTCGGTGTATATTTCACAAGTCTCGCCATACAGGTAGTGCCTCCAAATTTTCAAGGCGAACACAATTGCTGCCAGCTCCAAATCATGTGTCGAGTAATTACACTTGTGGATCTTCAATTGCCGAGATGCATATGCGATTACCTGACCATGCTGCATCAGAACACATCCCAGCCTTTACTGTGACGTGTTGCTATAAATCACGAAACTACCCATTTCTGTTGGGAGAGACAGTATTGGCACCGATATTAACCTTCTTTTCAGCTCTTAGAAACTTTGTTCACATTTGTTAGTCCAGTCAAATTTGGATTCATTGCGGGTCAATCGAGTCAACGGGACAACTATAACAGAAAATCCCTGCACAAACCGTCGATAGTAACCCGCCAATCCTAAAACGTTTCGAACTTCAATCATATTTTTCGGCCTTTCCCATTGGACAACAGCTTCAACTTTTTTTGGGTCCACCTGAATACCATCTCCTAAGATATCATGCCCCAAAAATACCACATGATCTAGCCAAAATTCACATTTATGGATCAAATATAAATAATAAACCCCACATTTCAAAGATATAATATTATACAATCACATACCCGGTTCCGCTGCCACCCATGAAATGAAATAATATAACAACAATACCATATATCACACACCCTATTCGAAACCAGTTTCCCACCTATAAAACCAACCCATCGATCCAAATATCATTTTTTTTTGTTTCCACCTTTAAAACCAACACGATCCAAAAATCATTTTTCAAATTTTTTTAAAATCAACCTGGTTCAAAAATCCTCTTCCACTTTTAAAATCAAAACTCACTTGATCCATATAAGTTGCAAATTCGTTCATTTTTTAAATAAACACATTTTTCATAATTTATACGAAAATAAAATTTCTAATTTAAATAGAAGACAACACACTCACCTCGATTTTCACACTGCAAAAACGTCACTGTTGGAAACCTACTGGGACGCTGGCGCCTGTGAACCTAACAGCGATAGGCCTAAATTAATATTTTATTTAAAATAACCTAATATGCATTGCAGGCCCTAAATTTTAATTTCAAAATTCCCATTTCCCAAATTTAATTATGCAAAATTGTGATTTCGTTTGTTTCGCTACGTTAGTATTTACTATACAAATTTATTAAAATTAATATTTATGAAAATATTATTACGATTCTGAAGATTTCAATACTTAGTAATTTAATTTAATCGACAATAATACTCGATTAAATTTTTACCTGTTCCAAATCACCCACCAGTCGCGAATTGGGTTTTTGGTTTATATTTGGCGTGTTTGTGTAATTTTTCCCCTTTTTTTTTTTTCTCTTCTTCTTCTTTGTTTTCCTGTTTCTGTTTTGGCTTCCTGCCGTCCGACCACACACACACCCCCTCACACCCTTCACCGGCGGCGACACGTGAACAAAACCCACAACCCCGTCGTCCAACCAAATGACACACACACACACACAGAGTTGCACAACACACCCAGTTACACATATACCCACACACGCTATCAAAACAGCACACACACACATGTCGGCGGCGAAACACACACACACACACACACACTAGTCTGACCTCCCACACACATGACGACACACATACATCCATGATGCTCACACACTCGCCGTCCAACCGGAACAGAAGACACAGTCACACACATGCACCGAAACACAGGCTTAACGTCCACACCCATGCATACCGTCGGACCGAACAACATACCCACACACGATCGCCGATGAACCGTAACACCGCCGTCGAGGAGTTCTCCCGCCGATCACTGCTCCGATCACGCCTACATACCCACGATGGATGAACGGACAACACACCCACACGAAACACTCACCGCCGGACGACTCCCATATCTCCGACGACAATGAACGAAAAACCTCTCACACAGTCACACACTGATCAACTGACCAAATTACTCCCACTCACCGAACGAACGAAAAAGCACACCGGTGATGACAACACACACATGCAATTCGCTGGACAAACGCACCCATACCGCCGGCGATCACAAGACATCACCGATGCTCTGCTCCTCTCTCTCTCTCTCTCTCTCTCTCTGATTTTTGTGTATCTGATTTCCTCCCTTTGAGATTTTTGATCATGATGTTTGCATAGATCGTTTTATATGCATGAATTAAGTAGTTACATTTGATCCTTGCTTGCCACGTCATCCACTTCCCGTTCTCTCTGTCTCCGGTTGATCTCACGGCACACACACAGAGATATATATATATATATAAAATATAATCTTTTGTCAAATTACTCTTTCCTCCCTCTACATTTCTTTAAATCTCCTTTTAATCCAATTCACATTTAAGATTTTCTTTAAATTGTAATTTCACCCTTAAAAATTTTAATTTAGAAATAAATGACAAATTTGAATCCCAAAGTTTGGAATAAATGTTTTTAAATTTGCAAATTGACCCCTAAACTTTTAATTTGAATGTTAATTGGCACATTTTCACCCCGTATTTTTCTAAATGCTCTAGAATGCAAGTAAAATTATATACGTGCTAAAATAAGGGTCTTACAACCCTTCCCTCCTAAAGAAATTTTTTCCCAATTTTTTTTTACCTTAATCGAACAGATGCGGGTATTTGTTCCTCATCTTGTCTTCTCGCTCTCACATCGCCTCTTCTACTTTATGACTGCGCCATAACACTTTGACTAATGGGATCGTTTTCGTCCGCAACACCTAATCCTTACGGCTTAGGATTTGGATTGGCTCCTTAACGTAAGTCAAATCTTCTTCTAATTCGATTGGCTACGAAGTCAATACATGCGAAGGGTCTAGCACATATTTTTGGAGCATCGATACATAAAAAACGTCATGTAGTCGAGACAACTCTGGCGGTAAAGCAAGTCTATAAGCTGTCGTGCCAACCCGATCTAAAATTTCATATGGTCCGATGTACCTTAGACTTAACTTCCCTTTCTTCCCGAACCTCATTATGCCCTTCCACGGAGAGATACACAAAAACACATGATCCCTCACTTCAAATCCCAACTCCTGCCGGCGCTTATTTGTATAACTCTTTTGTCGACTTTGAGCAATTTTTAATTTTTCCCGAATCACTTTTACTTTGCCTGCTGTCATCTGGGCTATGTCCGACATCAACAATTTCCGTTCCCCTACCTCAGTCTAACAGACTAGGGTTCTGTATCGTCTACCATACAACACTTCATACAGGGCCATCTCGATTGCCAAATGGTAGTTGTTATTGTAGACGAATTCTATTAACGACAAATGATCATCCCAACTACCAGGAAATTCCAGAACACATCCCCTCAACATATCTTCCAACGTCTAAATTGTACGCTCTGATTGTCCGTCCGTCTGAGGATGTAAAACGGTGCTAAATTTTAGCTTGGTACCTAAAGCAGTTTGGAGACTCGGCCAGAACCTCGAAGTAAATCTCGGATCTCTATCCGACACTATGGAAACTGGTGCGCCATGCAACCTAACAATCTCATCAATATACAGTTGAGCATACTTATCAAGGGAGTATGTCGTCTTTATGGCCAAAAAATGAGCAGACTTGGTAAGCCTATCAACGGTCATCCAGATGGAATTATGCCCCTTTTGAGAACGGGGTAATCCCGAAACAAAATCTATCGCGATATGTTCCCACTTCCACTCTAGAATAGGTAGAGACTACAATAACCCACTCAGACGTAGATGTACAATCTTAACTTGCTAACAAACAAGACACCTGGCAACAAATTCTGCGATTTTCTATTTCATTCTGATCCACCAATAATGTTCTCGTAAATCGCGATACATTTTGGTACTGCCTGGATGCATCGCGTACGCTGAGCTATGCGCTTCCTTCAAGATATCCCTTTTCAAATTGACGACATCAGGCACACACAGTCTATTTTCAACCATCAAAACTTCATCAATAACCCTGACATGATAGTCAGCTCTGCGGCCATTTTTCACTTCATCCCGAATCCTCTCCAATTGAACGTCCGACTTCTGTGCTTCAATAATACGGTCAATCAATGTCAGCCTCAAAGTCAAAGTCGCAAGTAATTCTGTTGTCTGACTAACCGCTAACTGAACTCGCGAGGATCTCAACTCAGCATACAGATTAGTATGAACCACTTG
Organism: Eucommia ulmoides; assembly: GCA_016647705.1. Lineage (NCBI taxonomy): Eukaryota > Viridiplantae > Streptophyta > Magnoliopsida > Garryales > Eucommiaceae > Eucommia > Eucommia ulmoides. The sequence continues at coordinate 30,818,220 of CM028339.1, forward strand.
AATGTGTGCAACCGAACCTGTCGATTTTCGACTCAAAGCATCCGTTACAACATTAACCTTCCCTAGATGATAGTGGATGGTGCAATCGTAATCTTTAATCAACTCTATCCAACGTCTTTGCCTCAGATTTAGCTCCTTTTGAGTAAACAAATATTTCAAATTTTGGTGGTCGGTGTATATTTCACAAGTCTCGCCATACAGGTAGTGCTTTCAAATCTTCAAGGCGAACACAATCGCTGCCAGCTCCAAATCATGCGTCGGGTAATCTTCAAGGCGAACACAATCGTTGCCAGCTCCAAATCATGCATATGCGATTACATGACCATACTGCATCAGAACACATCCCAGCCTTTGGTGTGACGCGTTGCTATAAATCACAAAACTACCCCCTTCTGTCAGAGAGACAGTATTGGCTCCGATATTAACCTTCTTTTCAGCTCTTGGCAACTTTGTTCACATTTGTTAGTCCACTCAAATTTGGATTCCTTTCGGGTCAATCAAGTCAACGGGGCAACTATATCAGAAAATCCCTACACAAACCGTCGATGGTAACCCGCCAATCCTAAAAAGCTTCGAACTTCAGTTACATTTTTCGGCCTTTCCCATTAGACAACAGGTTCAACTTTCTTTGGGTCCACTTAAATACCATCTCCTGAGATAACATGCCCCAAAAATACCACATGATCTAGCCAAAATTCACATTTATTGAATTTCGCATACAACCGCCTTTCCCGTAACGTCTGCAACAAAATCTGGAGATACTCTGCATACTCTTATCGACTTTGGGAATAGATCAATATATTGTCAATGAACACGATAATAAATTGATCCAGATAAGGTTGGAAGATCCGATTTATCAGATCCATAAAAGCAGCAGGGGCATTTGTCAATCCGAAGGGCATAACCAGAAATTCATAATGTCCATATCTCGTATGGAATGTCGTTTTTGCCACGTCACTGTCTCTGAATTTCAATTGATGATATCCTGATAGAAGGTCTATTTTGGAAAATACCTTGGCCTTCTGCAGTTCGTCGAACAAATCATTAACGGGTATTTATTACGAACCGTTACCTTATTCAACTGCCGGTAACCAATACACATCCTCAGCGTACCATCCTTCATTTTCACAAACAACACCGGAGCTCCCCATGGGGAAACACTGGGTCTGATAAACCCACGGTCTAACAAATCTTGTAATTGAATGTCCAAACCCTTCAGCTCGGTAGGCCCCATACGATAGCGTGAAATTGATATCGGAGCAGTTCCTGGAAATAACTCAATAGTGAATTCCATCTCCCTATCTACTGGCAACCCTAGCAATTCTTCTGGAAACACATCGAAAAAATCCCTGACCACCAGAATATTCGCCACCTGAGTTTCATTCTGTCTGGTGTCAATCACATACGCGAGATATCTTTGACATCCCTTCTTTAGTAACTTCCTAGCCTCCATGACTGAAATCAAGCTAACAGGTGTAATGATTCTATCCCCCGAAAATATCAACTCTGACTCGCCAGAGACCCGAGAGATAGCTTATTTTTTAAAGCAATCCACCGTGGCATGATAACCAGATAGCAAATCTATACCCAATATCACATCAAACTCATGAATACTCAGGGGTAGTAGATCTACTAATAACTCTCTATCACCAATCCAAAGTAGACTGTCTTTATACGCACTATCTATCAACACAGACTCACAGTTCTCAGCTGCTTCCCGCACACCATTCTCTATTAATTTTTGTTGTGTTTACTAACACTATACAACTTTTGATCTACCTGTCCATCAGCCTCAAACATATTACTAAATTAAATCTTTTCTAGAATCGTCTACCTCTTGTCTTTTCCGTTTTCACCAAATCAGGACAAGACATCGAATTTAATTTCATACTACAGAACGGTCATCTTCTCCTGTTTCAATAATATGAACTCCTCCTCTAATCAAGTTATAGGGTTGCCTTAGTATTGCCTAGAATGCAGTTTTATACGCACCCTTGGATATCGTACGCTATGATAGATTCCAAACGTCAAGTGATACAAATATAATTATTTATCAGTTATGATTTAACATTTAAAACCACTAGTACCACCACATTCACCATCTATTCATCACTACTACCGATAACACCACCTAATCCACCAACTAGTGGTATCACAGTTTCGTTGCACCCACTAATTGCCAACAAGGCAAGTGACAATGCACAATGCTAATGTACTATCTAATGCAATGCAATAACTCTCACTCACGCGCCAAACCCATCTATCGACACCCTATCTCATGGTCCACCACTGGCTCGACACCACCTATCGACACCCTATCTCATGGTCCACCACTAGCTCGACAAACTGACATGTCTACAGAACCTATAACCTGAGCTCTGAAACTACAAATGTCACACCGTACCCTGGGCACCCATCACCCAAGGCCGGGCGTGGCGTCGACTTGACGTTACCGGACCAATCCACGAATATCCCAACATATAGATATACATACATAATCGAGCTACTGTATAATTTTACTATTAATTTTTTTTTTTCGCCAAAATTACCTGAACCTTCCACGATTCACGTCTGACCAACTCACCTCCAACACGACACTACCTTCGGACTCCCCCTAGTACCAGTAGTTGACCCACTCTTAGCCGCGATACCCGAAACCAAAAATATTATCGGTGTACTGTCTTCATAGTAAAAAAATATTTTATGGATCAAGTATAAATAATAAACACCACATTTCAAAAAAATAATATTATACAATCACATACCCGGTTCCGCTGCCACCTATGAAATGAAACAATATAACAACAATACTGCATATCACACACCCTATTCGGAAACAGTTTCCCACCTTTAAAACCAACCCATCGATCCAAAAATCATTTTTTTTTGTTCCTACCTTTAATACCAACACGATACAAAAATCATTTTTCACCTTTTTTAAAATCAACCTGGTCCAAAAATCCTCTTCCACTTTTAAAATCAAAACCCACTTAATCCATATAAGTTGCAAATTCGTTCATTTTTTAAATAAAAACATTTTCCATAATTTATACGAAAATAAAATTTGTAATTTAAATAGAAGATAGTACACTCACCTCGATTTCCGCATTGCAAAAATATTACTGTCCGAAACCTACTGGGACGCTAGCACCTGTGAACTTAACAACGATAGGCCTAAATTAATATTTTATTTAAAATAACCTAACGTGCAATGCAGGCCATAAATTTTATTTCCAAAATTCCCAATTTTTCAAATGTAATTATGCAAAATTATTATTTCGTTCGTTTCGCTACGTTAGTATTTACTATACAAATTTATTAAAATTAATATTTATAAAAATATTATTACGATTCCAAAGATTTCAATACTTAGTAATTTAATTTAATCGACAATAGTACTTGATTAAATTTTTACCTGTTCTGAATCGCCTGCCGGCCGCAAATTAGGTTTTTGGTTTTTATTTGGGGTGTTTGTGTAATTTTTTCCCCTTTTTTTTTTTCCTCTTCTTCTTCTTTGTTTTCCTGTTTCTGTTTTGGCTTTCTGCCATCCGACCAAATACACCTTCTCACACTCTTCACCGGCGGCGACACGAGAACAACGCCCCCAACCCCGCCGTCCAACCAAACGGCACCCACACCCACAGTCGCACAATACACCCAATTACACACACACCCACACACGCTGTCGAAACAACATACACACACACACACACACACACGTTGGTGTGACCTCCCACACACATGATGACACACACACATCCACGATACTCACACACTCACTGTCCAACCAGAACAGAACACAGAGTCACACACATGCACCGAAATACACGCTCAACGTCCACACCCATGCATATCGTCAGACCGAACAACATACCCACATACGATCGTCGGTGAACCGTAACACCGCCGCCGACGAGTTCTCTTGCCGATCACTGCTGCGATCACGCCCACACACCCATGACGAATGAACGGACAACACACCCACACGAAACACTCACCGCCGGACAACTCCCACATCTCCAACGACAATGAACAAAAAACAGAGCACACACACAGTCACACACTGATCGGCCAACCAAATTACTCCCACTCACCAAACGAACGACAACGCATACCGGTGACGACAACACACATACACAATTCGCCGGACGAACGCACCCACACCGCCGGCGATCATAAGATAGCACCGACGCTCTGCTCCTCTCTTTCTCTCTCTCTCTCTAATTTTTGTGTATCTGATTTCCTCCCTTTGAGATTTTTGATCATGATGTTTGCATGGATCGTTTTATATGCATGAATTAAGTGGTTACATTTGATCATAGTTTGCCACGTCGTCCACTTCCTATTCTCTCTGTCTCCGGTTAATCTCAAGGCACGCGCGCACACACACACACACACACACACACACACACACACACACACTCTGTCCAATTACTCTTTCCTCCCCCTACATTTCTTTAAATCTTCTTTTAATCCAATGCACATTTAAGATTTTCTTTAAATTGTAATTTCACCCCTAAAAATTTTAATTTAGAAATAAATGACAAATCTGAATCCCAAAGTTTGGAATAAATGTTTCTAAATTTGCAAATTGACCTCTAAACTTTTAATTTGAATGTTAATTGGCACATTTTCACCCCGTATTTTTCTAAATACTCTAGAATACAACTAAAATTACACACATGCTAAAATTAGGGTCTTACACACCAGGTATATTGAGATTTGGATAAACCAAAGATTTTAGTTCGTCTATATTATGACACCTGTGTATAGTTGATGGCAATTTTATGATTTCACACAGATCATTTTTGATATATATTTTTTTAAATGTAAATGAATTATTAAGTATGATTATAAGTAAATCATATATTGCATTTTTAATATCCGTACTAGTTAGGCTCATGTTCAAATTAAAAGTGAAAACATGTATTTCGAATGTTTTCATGGCCCAATCACAATTTATTGATAGACACCTTCAGGTTAGGAATGGAAAAAAAAAATCGAACTGACGGGTAACCGAGAGAAACCGAACCTAATGGTCCGGATTGAAACCGACTAAATGGTTTTCATTTTGGTTTTAGATTCGGAAACCGAAGCGATTTTGGTTTTGGTTTTGGTTTTGGGATAGTAACCGCGTAATGGAACCATGTAACCGAACCGTGAGCTGTATATATATATATGTGTGTGTGTGTGTGTGTGTAATTTTTAATTTATTTAGTATTTATAGTTTCATCCCTATTTTTATTTATTTACACTTTTATCCCTTTTAGTTTACACTTTAGTTGATTTTTAGTTTATGTTGAAAACTGTTTTTATGTAGTTGGTTTAATAGACTGTCTGATTTTAAAAAATATTTTTATGCAGTCAGTTTTACAATTAGTTTTTAGTTATTTTAAATAGTATATGATTTAGAGAATGTTTAGAATTAATAATGAATTGTGGTTTACGGTTACGGTTTGGGTTTTAGTTTTGGTTTATTATAAAATTTAAAAATCTTAAATAGTTTCGCGGTTTTGGTTTTAGCTAAAATTAATTGGTCCGATTTTAAAACCATTTAAAAAAAACGGGCGGTTTTGGTTTTGGTTTTGGTTTTGCATAAAACCGAACCGAACCGTTGACATCCATACTTCAGGTATAATAGGTATTTGTTTAAAAAAAAAAAAAAACAAATCATCCAAGAACAACAACAATATCCCCTAATGGCTTCATTATAAATGTCTTGTAGTGTGCGGTCTATCGACTCAACATAGTGGTTGTGTTGCATGAAATCTTCATCCCAAATTATTAATTTTGTACCTGTAAACAATTTTGCAAGCGACAATTATTTAATGAATTAATGAAATGAATTATCAAGAATATCCAATGGAATACAAAATGTATAATGTTCAGTTTAACCTCCTTCAAATAGCAGTGATAAAATTTCAGGTTATGTCACAGTAATGGAAATATGATTAAGACTACAATATTTTGTTGCTATTGTATTGTATAGAGACATCTTCCCTATACTAGCATCCCAATTTAAAAAGAATATTTTTCTTTGATTTTTGAATGCTGGCGAAGTGATTGCTTAATAAGCAATAAGTTGAACAACATTAAGATTATCAATATTCACTTTGTATTTGATGATGTTCCCATATCAATATATAATGCAAGTACCATTTTCAAATTTTCAACAAGTTGTGCAATTAGTCGAAAAGCTTATAAGTTTTAGTAGATAAGTATACACACATGTATATTCATGTGTAGCACAATAGTCAAGATTAACTTTTGTGATTGAGCTTGAGAAATAATAGTTTTAATTGATTCAGTAGAATTAAAGACAACATGATACATTTTATGTCAATGAAGTTTTAATCGAACAATTGTTGGAATCTTTTTTGAGTAAAAGAAAACTAAAACTCACCAAGTTACTTCGGACAAGTCAGTATATCGCGCATCAAGATATTATTTGATCTCATCCACTGCTCCCAAGATCAATGTCGTTATATTACCCACTTTGTAGATGCACTTAATTTAAGACCCCGATTTTTATATACAAACAATTTTAGTTACATTTTGTAATATTTCAAAAATAACAGGGTGGATGGCGATGTTAACTATGTGACTTAAAAGTTTAGGGGTCAGATTGTAATTTTCAAAACATTAAAATTGAAAATTGAGCTAATTTATAACTTAACCTAAAATAAAGGGGGGCTTGGTGTAAATTATATATATTATATATTAGAGAGAGAGTTGGTAAAAATGAAAGGAGGAGGAGATGGCCACATGTTCGGTCATTTGATCACACACATACTTCGATATATATATATATATATACATACGGGAGAAGAATTGACAAGGGACGAGAAAAAGGAAGAGAGAGAGGGAGAAGTCTTTAGGGTGTATGATCGCCGTGGGGTGTCGGCGTCGTGCGTGTGTCATCGGTGATCGCGTGGGTGTGTGGGTGATCATGGCTTGAGTGTGTGTGTGTGTTGTGAAGGTGTGTATGCGGGTGTATTTTCTCTGTTTGTTTGGTGGTATATGCGTGTGCATGTATGTGTGTAGTGGGTTCGATGTGGGTTGGTTTGATGACGTTGGCGATGGTGTGTGTTGTGTGTGTCGACGTGTGTGGGTGTTGTCTGATTTTCCGGCGGTTTAGGTGTGGATGTGTGTGCTCTGTTTTTCTGTCAATTGTGTGGGTGTGTTCCCGGTGGTTTTGGGTGTACTGATCAGTTCGGTTGTGTATATGTATGTTGTTCAGTTTGGTGGTGAGTGGGTATTGTCGATAGTGGATGTTGCATTGTGGGGTGTGTTGCGTTAACAGTGTCGTTCGTCCGGTGGTCAGTGATTGTTGTGGTTGTCGACAAAGTATGTATCGTCGACGGTTATCGTGTATGTGTGTTTTGCGTCGGCTTTGTATGTGTGTGTTTCTTGTTTCAGTTTGGTGCTGCTGTGTGTGTGAGTAGATTGTGTGTGTGTTGTGTATGTATGTATTTAATTGTCTCGTGGTGTGATATTGGTGATAAATAATCGTGGATATTTTACCTGCTATATTACTTGAAATAATTTGGACAATGCAAAAATTATGTGACGAGTGCGAAATGTGGTTTATGTGTTAGATTTATGTGATGAATATGCTTCTGTGATGTACGTGTTATATTAGTTAAATGCACATATTAGAGGGGTTGGAGTTCTACTGAGCGTTAGCTCATAACCCCACAATGTTTGGATTGCAGGGTCAGTTAGGAGAAAACGAGAAAAGAATTTTATTTGAAAATTTTATTTTGTAAAGATTGTAATTATTATTTATTATTGTAATCAGAAGAATTGATAATCTTGATTGCCGCAATTGTTGGAATATATAGAATAGTCGGTTTTCATAAAATTATGATAGGATAATCCAAGTTAATAAAATATTGAAAATTGGGATTTAAATTATAAACTCAAGACTTTTAAATTGGTAGCCGTGTTGTGTAGATAATGAGTGGATTAATATAAAATAGATGGTTGGTTATTTAGTGATACTTTAAATGGTGATTATTATATTTAATAATTACCGTCGTAAAATCGATAACAAGAATTATCGCCATGATCTATAAAACTTACTTAATATTGTAGATTTATTAGTTGACGAGTTCGTTTTTGGGTAGAAATTCTCTATAGGAGAAACCATAGTAACGGCCTTGGGAAATCGGGTCGTTACAAGTTTGGTATCAGAGTTTAGGTTATAGATTCTGCAGGCGCAGAACTTAGGTTATATATTCTGCAGACTTAGAACTTAGATTGCCGAGCACTTTGAACTAGGGTTAGGACACCCATCAATCATAAGAAACTGTTAATGTTAGTGGAATTGCGAAATAAGAAGTGAAGTGTGTTTTATGTAGATGAAGTTAATATACTATGTGACTTATGTGCTTTTTATGGATTCCTGATATGTGATCTATGTGTTGTATTTGCTTCCATCTAGAATTACGTGATATTATCAAGTGACGATGTATGTGCATTAATATTTTCACATGTACACCAATTGTTCGCACATATAAACGTAGAACTAAAGGTGAATAATATTTTGGGGTGAGTAATATATATACAAGCATTGACGTTTCCGTTATATTTTTGGGAGGTTGGGCACTTTGCACCACTGTGTTATTACCATTATTCCATTTTGGTCCCTATCGTTATAAGTTGAACATATTAACATTTGAAATGACGGTGGATAAATAAATTGAATATATTAACATTTGAGATAGCGGGTGATTAGTGTAAATTATCTATAATGAGTTAAATAAGTCTGAGTGAGTGTCGTGTTAGTCGTGAACCATTGAAAATTATCGTTAAATGGGAGTTATTAATTTAAAGGTGTATACTGTCTTCTATATAAGTTGTAAAATTATATTTTCGTACTAAATTATGAAAAAAGGGGGAGGGGGGGGGTTGATAAAATGGACGATTTTACGATGAATCATGAATCAAGTAAAAAAAAATTAAAAAGTGGAAAACAATTTTATTATCCTGCTACGCCATAGCTTGGATCCCGTCAGGAAGGCATGTCTTGCGGGATGGTTTTGTCCTGTCTGGAGGGTAGTCTGGCAGATGGTTATTGATATTATGTCCTGTTTGGAGACGTCCGGCAGGTGGTTATTGATATTATGTCATGTCCGGAAGATTAGTCCGACAGGTGATTATTTGTCCCATTTGGGAGCAAACCCTGCTGGTGGTACGGTACCGTTGTAACTCCCGATCGTGAGGTTAAAACGATCCTATGGCTAGTCGGAGGGTAGTGTGGTGTTTTGTCGTATATGATGAACTATTTGGATATATAAATATATATATTACTTTAAAATGGTTGGATTGGTGGATTTAAAATGATTGGATTGGTGGATTTAAGATGTTTGGATTGATGAATTTAAAATGTTTGGAATTGGTTGACTTAAATTATTTGAATTTGGTGTTTTAAATATATTATTTATTACATTGGTGGCAGTGAAAAACTAGTTTCTAACATGGAATGCGATATATGATAGTATCTTTTGAAAAGTGGTGTTTAAAAAAAATATTTGGTCCATAAATTCTTTTTATTAGGAAGACAGCATGTACACTGTCTTCTATGTAAATTTACAAAATTATATTTTCATGTAAAATGTGAAAAAAAAGGTGTTTATTAAAATTGGACGATTTTATAACTTATGTGGATCAAGTAAACTTGAAATGTGAAAAATGATTTTGTGTGTGTCCAACTATGCCATAGTTTATGTCCCATCAGGCGGATAGGCCTGCGGGTGGTTGATTATTATGTCATGTTCAGGGGATTAGTCCAGTAGGTGATTATTATGTCATGTCCGGAAGATTAGTCCGACAGGTGATTATTTGTCCCATTTGGGAGCAAACCCTGCTGGTGGTACGGTACCGTTGTAACTCCCGATCGTGAGGTTAAAACGATCCTATGGCTAGTCGGAGGGTAGTGTGGTGTTTTGTCGTATATGATGAACTATTTGGATATATAAATATATATATTACTTTAAAATGGTTGGATTGGTGGATTTAAAATGATTGGATTGGTGGATTTAAGATGTTTGGATTGATGAATTTAAAATGTTTGGAATTGGTTGACTTAAATTATTTGAATTTGGTGTTTTAAATATATTATTTATTACATTGGTGGCAGTGAAAAACTAGTTTCTAACATGGAATGCGATATATGATAGTATCTTTTGAAAAGTGGTGTTTAAAAAAAATATTTGGTCCATAAATTCTTTTTATTAGGAAGACAGCATGTACACTGTCTTCTATGTAAATTTACAAAATTATATTTTCATGTAAAATGTGAAAAAAAAGGTGTTTATTAAAATTGGACGATTTTATAACTTATGTGGATCAAGTAAACTTGAAATGTGAAAAATGATTTTGTGTGTGTCCAACTATGCCATAGTTTATGTCCCATCAGGCGGATAGGCCTGCGGGTGGTTGATTATTATGTCATGTTCAGGGGATTAGTCCAGTAGGTGGTTATTTGTCTCGTTTGGGAGCAAACCCTGCGGTGGTACGGAACCGTTGCAACTCCCGATCGTGAGATAAACGATCCTACAGCTAGTAGGGAAGTATTTTATTTTATGATATATACGCAAGTTGATTTGTCAATTTGAAAATCGGTGTTATGTTGAAAATATTTGGTTGAGATGTTGATATTAACAGTGAGGTGGTTATATTTTGTTGAGATCTATATTGAGATTCTGTGCTGAAAATATTTGATTGAGATTTTAATATTAACAATGAGGTGGTTATATTTTGTTGGGATTTGAATATAGCCAAGTATGGCTACATTTTATATTGGAAAGTGGATTTGGATGAAAATATTTGGGAAGTGGTTTTTGATAAAACTTTATCCATGAAATGTTTTTATACTACGAAAACAATACACCAATAAAATAACTCAGTTGTATATATGGGTCCACTACTAACATTAGGCGTAGTCGGAATATGGGATGATTGTTGAAATATTTGGGAGATTATTGAGATTTCACGGGGAAAGGATAATCTGAATTATCCTTGTTGTTGATGAGTATTTTAGACAATTTATGGATATAATATTTTTATATATGGTGATTATTGACTTTTTATGACATATCGGATTCTCGTAGTTGGGATGTATGTATTTCGATACATATTTATACGTAGTTATATGTTTGAGGAGTTTTATGTGGATTGAGACGTATTTGAGGCGCTTGGCCTTGTCAGGGACCTGATTAAATGTGGAGGCATGAAGGGAATTCTTATAGATGACATGTTTGACGTATTTTGATATGTGTTGATGTGGTTTGGTGATATTTATATTTTTTTAGGGATATTTGAAACATATCATTGTGATTTTGACGTATTGCGAAAAATTTATTAGTTGACGTTGGATTGAGGTAATATTTATAAAACGGTTACGAGATTATTGAATATTTTGATGTGGATATTGGGATTGATGATTTTTTGTCTCACGGGCCAGTTTACGGGGAGTTTGGGTTATCTGTTGTTTATGATATTCGTTGAGAAATGTTGGAAATGTTGGATGAAAATATTGTTGCAAACTGGTTGACTGGAAATATTGGATATAATGGAAAAATGTTGTTTATGAGAAAAATTGCTGTCGAAATGAGATAGACCCAATCCACTGAGATTACCGTGATATTTTACGAATATATCGTATTTATATTATTATTTATTGTTAATTTTTATCAGAGTAGCGCAGCGGAAGCGTTTAGAAACATGAGATTTTTTAACAATTTGTTGTCTGTGCTAGGTGTTACCGACCAAAGTGCACTTTGTTTGTTGGTTATTGGATATCATGTGGGCCACTGCGAATGAAAATGTTGCGATGTTGGAACAGATTGTTGGTTATGAATTAAGGATGACTTTGGTGTATGAGACTCTACACAAGAAACAATTGTTCTAGAATCAAATGTAACTAACATGACCATCTAGTGAGAATATGAAATGTTATTGTTTTGACCAAAATTTTAATTCCTATCGTTTTGAATGAAAATTTTGGGACGAAATTTCTTTTAGGAGGGAAGAGTTGTAAGACCCCGATTTTTATATACAAACAATTTTAGTTTCATTTTATAATATTTCAAAAATAACGGGGTGGATGACGATGTTAATTATGTGACTTAAAAGTTTAGGGGTCAGATTGTAATTTTCAAAACATTAAAATTGAGAATTGAGCTAATTTATAACTTAACCTAAAATAAGTGGGGGCTTGGTGTGAATTATATATATATATATATATATATATATATATATATATATATTAGAAAGAGAGTTGGTGAAAATGAAGGGAGGAGGAGATGGCCACATGTTCGGCCGTTTGATCACACACACACTTCGATATATATATATATATATATATATATATATATATATATATATATATGTGTGTGTGTGTGTGTGTGTGTGTGTGTGTGTGTGTGTGTGTGTGTGTGTATACAGATATATACAAGCTGGAGAAGAATCGAGAAGGGACGAGAGAAAAGAAAAAAGAGATGGAGAAGCCGTTGGGGTGTATGATCGTCGTGGGGTGTCGTCGGCATGCATGGGCCTTCGGTGATCGTGTGGGTGTGTGGGTGATCATGGCTTGAGTGTGTGTGTGTGTGCGCGCGCTATGAAGGTGTGTATGCAGGTGTATTTTCTTCGTTTATTTGGTGGTATATGCGTGTGCATGTATGTGTGTAGTGGGTTCGGTGTGGGTTGGTTCGACGGCGTTGGCGACGATGTGTGTTGGGTGTGTCGACGTGTGTGGGTGTTGTCTGATTTTTCGACGGTTTAGGTATGGATGTGTGTGCTCTATTTTTCTGTCGACTGTGTGGGTGTGTTCCCAGTGGTTTTGGGTGTGTTGATCAGTTCGGTTGTGTATGTGTGTGTTGTTCGGTCCGGTGGTGTATAGGTATCGTCGACAATGGGTGTTGCGTTGTAGGGTATGTTGCGTTGACAGTGTCGTTCGTCCGGTGGTCGATGATTGTTGCAGTTGTCAACATAGTGTGTGTCGTCGACGGTGATCGTGTGTGTGTGTGTGTTTTGCGTTGGCTTTGTGTGTGTGTGTTTCCTGTTTCCATTTGGTGTTGCCGTATGTGTGAGTGGATTGTTTATGTGTTGTTGTGTATGTATGTGTGTGGTGAGTCGGTCAGTGTTTTGGTCTGACGGAGGTGGCGGGGATGCGTGTTTTGATCATCACCATAGTCGCCGGAGTGTGTGTGGTTGTCGTCGGTTGTGAACGTCGGCCGTCGATCAATTTACGTGCGTGGTGTGTCGTTCGGTCGGACAGTGAAAGTGCGTGTGGTGATTGCATGTGCTTATCGTTGTCGGTTGTGGGTGTGTTGCCGTCGGTTAGTTAGCCGGTAGTAAGTGGGAGATAGAGAGATAAAGAAGTGGGTATGTGTGTGTTGATATTTTACCTGCTATATTACTTGAAATAATATGGACAATGTGAAAATTATGTGACGAGCATGCGAAATATGGTTTATGTGTTAGATTTATGTGACGAACATGCTTCTGTGATGTATGTGCTATATTAGTTAAATGCACGTATTAGAGGGGTTGGAGTTCTACTGAGCGTTAGCTCACAACTCTACAGTGTTTGAATTGCAGGATCGGCTGGGTGAAAACGAGAGAAAAATTTTATTTGAAAATTCTATTTTGTAAAAATTGTAATTATTATTTATTATTCTAATCGGAAGAATTGATAATCTTGATTGTCGCAATTGTTGGAATATATTGAATAGTCGGTTTTCATAAAATTATGATAGGATAATCCGAGTTAATAAAATATTGAAAATTGGAATTTGAATTATAAACTCGAGATTTTTAAATTCTTTGCCTTGTTGTGTAGATAATGAGTGGATTAATATAAAATAGATGGTTGGTTATTTAGTGATACTTTAAATGGTGATTATTATATTTAATAATTACCGTCGTAAAATCGGTAACAAGAATTATTGCCATGATCTATAAAACTTACCAAATATTGTAGATTTATTAGTTGACGAGTTGGTTTTTGGGTAGAAATTCTCTGTAGGAGAAACTATAGTAACGGCCTTGGGAAACCGGGTCGTTACACTTAATGTATTTGACACATCTGATGTCTTTGACGTTTTTGTTCACTTTAAATCACTGGTGGAAAACTACTTCAATCGAAAAATCATCACGTTTTATTCTGACATGGGGGGAATATCAAGCGCTTTCATCATACCTCAGTTCTAGTCGGATATCTCACTTAACCTTACCTCCATACACTCCTGAACAAAATGGGTATTTTGAACGTTGTCATCGTCATATAGTTAAAACAGGCTTATGGTGGCACGTAAATACGCCGCTACTTACACTCGCAAGTATATGAGGTCAAAATTTTAGAATAGTGGATCGGTTAAGATCGGGTATCGTGTCCACAGGGAAAGTGTGAATAATTGAGTACTGCAATTTACGTAGTCTTATATTATCCTGACAATTCAATTTAATATTTAAATTAAACTAATTTAAACTACTCCTAAGGATTAATTCTAATTACACTAATTAACTAGGGATCGATTTCATTCACTTAATACCTATGTGGCTTAGTTTAGTTATCAATAACGGTTATTATCACATCCAACAATCTCGGTATCTATAACTCACTCGCTCCCTATTCTGAGTGAAAAGCGATCGAATACATGACTTCGCGTTGATGCTGAAGTCCCCCTCGAACGCCTTTCCGAACACATAGCCACGTGAGTCTTGACTCAACCTCATGGATTGCGCACTCTCCAACACCCTCCCGGGTTATTGGATCGTCGCGTTGTGTTTAACCCTAGTCCGAATCTGGGGTTACCTCTTCCAAGTGTCAAATCCCGTATTCTCGGTTTATCTTAACAATCATAATAAACGTGAAATAATGGTAAACACAATTGGAATTGGATAAAAAACCATTAAAATTAACTTATATGCAACCAAAAAGGTATTTACATGAATTACATCTAACCCTAGCTAATATCTAACTAAACTAACATGATCTTAGCCATTAGAATATTAAACTAAGAGGAAATCACACTAGAACATTAAGATACAAAGATAGAACAAGGAAAGAAAAATCAAATCTTAAAGTGGAGCGGTCCACTTTCGCCAGAGATCGATCCGCTATTGTTCTTCTTCTTCGGCATGTGAATCTTCCTTTTCGATCTCTTAAGGAGTAGCCAAGGATCACTTCCTAAATTAATCTATTCTACTCCTAAATAATCTAAGGTGCAAGGGGTCTCCAAAACATAATAGGGCCTAAGACAAAAATGGGGAAGAAAGGGGTTAAAGTAAAGGTTTGGAAAATATCTTCAAAATATCTAAAATTAGATATTTCTCGTAGAGTGTCATCGCCTAGGCGGTGAACCTTTAGTGAAAATCAGCACCTTTCTGCACTTTTACCGCCTAGGCGGTGGCCTTTATGCACCGAAACCTTATTCTTCACATTTTGTTCACCGTTTCTCTACCGTTTTCGCTTGTTTATCACTTTTATTTGTCCTTTCACCTGTTTTACACTAAAACATACTAAAACAAAATTAAATATAACTAATACGCTAAAAAATTAACAAAATCGGTTTAAAAGTAGATAGGTTATTTCAACCTATCAGCTTATCTCTCCTCTCACATGCTTTCATGCCTTTGGCATACTAGTCATATGCATTCTCCACTGCTGTTTATCTCATTAATTGTCTACCCACTCCCATACTCCAACTTCTATCACCGTATGCAAAGCTCTTTGGCACACCTACCAACTACTCCAAACTTCGAAGTTTTGGTTGTCTATGCTATCATTGGTTGCATCCATATTCATCTCATAAACTATCACCCCGTTCTACCCCTTGTGTCTTCCTTGGATACTCCTTTGCCCAAAGTGTCTCACCATGTTAAATTCGTTGAGTCGATTATGCCCTTCAAAACCATTCAACCCAATTTTCCTCGTCATTTCTCTTCCACGTCCTACGTTTGGTTCCCTTCCGAGTAATCATCCCAGGCTACCATCACACCATCTGTCACTCTCAAACCTGTCCCACAGGTGGATTCCACTCAAGACACCATAACTATAACCACCACAATCATTTTACCATGTCAAAACAACTATCTCCGACCGAACCCGTGACTCAACGCCATGGCTCCACCTTCACCACACCGCGGCACCTAGCAGTCATCCCAAACTCCGCCCTCTGAACCCAAACTACCTATAACCTAATCACCACACCCCCCAAACCCGACACATATTCCTCCTCCAGATCAAGGTATAGTTACTTGATCCAAAAATAATATCTACAACCTAATCCAAAAACTCAATCTCACTACACAACTTTCCACCAACCCGGATCTTAAACTTTCTATAGTGACTCGGACCATCAAAGATCCCAAATGGCGTCAGGCTATGTCTGAGGAGTATGATTCTCTTGTTCAGAACGGGACATAGCCTCTTGTTCCATCTCATCCGTCCCAAAATGTGGATTTTTTTGAACTAAACGTTTATGTGATGATTCTATTAACAGGTACAAAACACGTTTAGTTGACTAGGAATTCCACCAACGCCCAGGTGTTGACTACTATGACATCTTCAGTCCTGTTGTCAAACCAACAACAATATGACTTGTTCTCTCTCTTGCCGTCACTAGTGGTTGGTCACTGCGATAACTTGATGTCAATAATGCCTTTCTCCAATTCCCTATTTCTGAGGACGTCTTTATAGTGCAATCACAAGGATTCATTGACAAAAGCTATCCTCATCATGTTTGTAATCTGCGCAAAGCAATATACGGTCTCAAATAAGCCCCTCGTGCATGGTACCATGAGCTATGTCAATTTCTCATTACCTCAAACTTCAATAACTCTCATGCAAACAATCACTATTTGTCTACAATACTTCAAACATCATGATATATCTCTTAGTCTACGTTGATGGCATCATTATCACATGCAACAATGATGCCGCAGTACAAAAGTTCATTCATCTTATCTCCAATAGATTCTCCTTCAAGGATCTTGGTCCACTTTCATATTTCCTTAGAGTTGAAGTCATTCCACATCCGCAGGGCATCTTTCTTTCTGGCGATATATACATGTTCTCCTTACTCGCACTCACATATCTAATGCCAAGCCCGTGTCTACGCCACTTGCCACTACTCCAACTCTTACTCTACACTTCAGATCATCCCTATCTGATCCAACTGAATACAGAGCTATTGTTGGCAGTCTCCAATACTTATAACTAACACGACCGGACATTGCTTACACGGTCAACAAGCTATCTCAATTCATGCACTACCCCAAGACTGATCATTGGAATACAACAAAGCATCTACTACAGTATCTCAATGGTACTATTGCCCATGGTGTTGTTCTCTATTATAATTCACCACTGTCACTTCATGCATTTTTGGACGCAAACTAGGTAGGAAACAAGGATGACTTTACTTCGACAAGTGCTTATCTCATCTACATTGGTCGCAATACAATCTCATGGAGTTCAAAGAAACAAAGGACGGTGGACCGCTCTTCTACCAAGGCTGAGTACCGAGCCGTTGCTACCACCGCAACTGAAATTCACTGGATTTGTTCTCTACTCACAGAGTTTCATGTTTCTCTACCACTGTACGCACGAGAATTCTTCGATCTTCGCGGTAATGTGACTACTCGCAAGTGTTCGAGGTTAAAGTCTTAATATAATGAATCTCTTAAGATTGGATATTGTTCCACTGGGAATGGAGTAATTTAGTTGAATATTGTGATTAGTATAGTCTCATATTATCTCGACTAATAAAAAATTGTTTGTATTGTATTTAATCTACTAAGATAAATGACAACTATTAGGTTAGTTCTAATTACACTAATTACTTAGGTATTGATTTCTTTCACATAATGCATAATTGACTTCATTTAGTTAGCTACAACAGTGTTTATCTATTCCGATAATCTCTGTATCGATAACTCCTCCGCTACCTCTCCCGAGTGTAAGACGGGGGATTACACGACTTCGCATCAACGAAGAAGTCCCCCTCAATGCCTTAATGACCCTAGGTCGTGTGAGTCTTGAGCCAACATCATGGATTGCGTACGTTCTAACGTCTTCCCGGGTCGTTAGAACGCCATGTTGCGTTTACCCTATTCCGAATCCAGGGTTACCTCTCCCGAGTGTCAAACCCTGTATTCTCGGTTTATCAATACAAGCATAATATCAAGAATAACGGTAAACACAATCGGATTTAGACAAACATCCATTAAAGAAACATTAATTAATTCAAACTAGCATTTACATGATTTCAACAACACCTAAGTAACATTTAACTAAAACTATATGATCTTAGCCATATACCATACAAAACAAAAGTGATTCAACATCATTAGATATGAAAAAGTAATTACAAAGATAAAAATAAGAGAAGAACGATTAAATATGAGAATGGAACGGTCCACTGTCGCCCTTAATCGCTCCACCAATGATTCCTCTTTACTCGAATGATGAATCTCCTCCTTGATCTCTCAAAGATAGCTTAAGAACTCTATATTAGGGTTAGGGATGCTCAACATCCTTTTTCAGACGTGTGGGAGTAGTATTTAAAGGCCTAAGGTTTCAAAAATATCTAAATAGATATTTTCCTCTGTGCAGAGCTGTTCGCCGTGGTGGTTGGGATCACTACTGCGGTGATGGTTTGAGTCGGTTAGTGCACTGCTGCGGCCGTGGGATTCCTGCTACGGCAGTGAAGCTTTTTACGAATTTTCTGTTGTTTCACCGCCGCGGCGATGGATTCTATCGCTGCGGCGATAGAGCCTTCAGAAGAAAAACACAACATCTCTGCACCTTCACCGCCGCGGCGATGGATCTACCGCTGCAGCGATGATGCTTTAGAAGGAAAACACAACATCTCTGTACCTTTACCGCCACGGCGGTGGATCTATCGCTGCGGCGGTGACTTGCTGTTATGAAATCTTATTTTTTGCCTTCGTTTCTTCATCGTTCTCCCACCGTTTTGCTTGTTTATAACTCGTTTACATCCCTACACCTGAATAACATAAATACTAACAAAAACAAAAAAAAAAAAAAACATTCGAAAACTGAAAAATTCGATTTAGAAATAAATAGGTATTTTACACCTATCAACCACAACAACTGGTTATCTACTGTGACAACGTTGGTGCAACAAATTTATGCTCAAATCCGGTTTTTCATTCTCACATAAAACATGTTGCTCTTGACTATCACTTCATTCGGGAACAAGTTCAAGGGAGCTCTCTTCGCGTTGCCCATGTTTCCTCTGCTGATCAACTAGCTGATTTGTTCACCAAACCTCTTTCCCGCTCGCGCTTCCAACAATTGGTAAATAAGATTGGAATCATCTCACGGTGCTCCATCTTACAGGAGCATAGTAAAGATATCTAATTAATTATGATAAAGATATCTAATTAATTAGATATCTTAGTCTTCATCTTTTGTTTACACCTTCAATCACCTCACATCCCGCTCATAGCCTCTCCTCACTTATTACCTTATTTATCCTCATTAATTATCTTACCTACTTGTCTCTTCAAATGTCTACTATCACTTCTATTTTCACCTCACTTCAGCTACATTGCCATTAATACTGAAACACGTTGAGTATATGTAGATAGAGTTGCTTGTATTGTAAAGAGATGCGATTTGTATTGTATTATCATGAATTAGATATTGTTTTTTCCTATAGTTTATATCTTCCCCATCTATTTTCTACAGTTTATCAGATAGAAAAATAGGGTTTATCCGAGAAGGGGGATGAGCGTCTACGGTAACTTTTGGTGGAATAGGATGAGAAAGTAGTTGGTTTTTCTCAAAGGGAATAATGTTGCTACTTAAGGCTTTCCACTATGCAAATTTCATTTGCCATCCCCGCCATCCCAAGTGTCTGCAATTTCACCCTCCCCAGGCCTTTCTCACCCTTCGATACCATAACAGCAGAGCACTCATCTGTTGATTAATTGGTTTTAATATCTCGTTGGGTTCCAATCCTGTATGGGTTCCAATCCTGTATGATCAGGTTTCTCCTTAATTTTGTTTGGGTTGGGCTTTGTTTACATGTGCCTGTTGGATCATTCGTCCCGCTTTCACGCCTCTTGACGAGTTGGGCTCTTCTTATCAGTATAAATAATGGAAGCGGTTCGATGGTGGGCCTTTTAGATGGTTTAGCTATGGAATTCATCTCAACAGCTTGCTTGTCCAGCAGTCTCGTTTCGTTTCCTAGCCGTTCATGTCGCCGGGGGGAACCGATGATTCTTTCATGCATTTTTAGCGTGTGGACAGAAATCCGATCTATGATTTACTCTACCGCAATTATAACAGAGATTGTGCAGACTTTCATACTCTATTCTACATCTTCTTCATCTCAATTCATAATTGGTTCATGTTTTTTCCCTGGTTGTGATTCATGTTTGTGATTCATGTTTATCGGTGTATAAAATAGGGGACTCATAGTACTCTACGGGGAGCTCCGGTAAACGGAGGTCTTAGATTCAGTAGCTTCGCTTGGCCAGAAGTCGGGCTCCTACTTCCTTACCGTTAGGCAGTGATCGAGGATGTCTTCTCATCGTCTCTGATTCCGCCTTTTGGATCGGAGGTGATTCTACTTCTATCGATTCAAGAGGGGCTTGGCAATTGTCTTTGAGCTCCTCTCTAGATCGTCTTCCTCCTCGCTTGATTTTTATCCTGGAGAGTTTCTCTCTCTTGGCTTGCCATTTTAACTTCTCTTCTCACTTCTATCTAAATTTATAAGTGAGTTCATCAATAGTTATATTAAATACAGGAAAATCATATGCAAATTAACCAAGAACTTTGATTATATCAAAACTTTACCTCAAATCTTCGATAATTGCACCAATACCTTCTCACTCAACTCCCCTGCCTTGTCTTCATAATTTATTGAATCAACTCTCTATGTGAAGAAAGCTACATTATCATCGCAACTATCTTATTTAATCTTCGAATCTAATGACTCATTTAGTCGGATGAAATGAAATCATAGTGGAATGAAAGAGTAGAAAGAATATAGAGAGATAAGGAATTAAATAGATTTACCAATTAAATCACTATTCAATTCTTTTATTTGGTTGTAATTGTATGTTTAAAGGAATGAAATGAAATAATATTGTTTTAGTTATCAATTTTGACGTCAAATTCATTCATAATATATACCCTAAAAATGATTTTTTTTTTTTTAAATGACTAAAAAATATGAGTTATTTTCATGTAAAAAATATTCAAAATCTACCAACTAAAATAGTTTTGTTCTTAAATTTTTGTTTTCGCTTTCAGCACATAAATATAATTTTTCTCAAATATTTATTTTTTAGGAATATAAACATATTTTTCGCATTCAGATTTCCACTTTCATTTCTTATATAGTTTTTTTTCTTCTCAAATTTATATTTCTGATTCAGGAAAATAAAAAAAAAAATTCTTCCCAAATTTTTGTTTTTATATTGGTAACAATAACAGATTTTTTATTTTCAAATTTATGTTGTATTTCAGGAACATGAATTGATATTTTCAACTTTAATTTTTTTTTGTTCGAAATATAAATTTGTAAGTAAGAAAATATTGTTTCTAGGAAATAAAAACAAAAATTTAGAAACAAAAAACATGTTTCTAATCCAAAAAAAAAAAAAAATCTATTTCTATTCCTATAACAAAAACAGAATATTAGGGAAAAAAATTATTTTCTTTTCCAAAATAAAATATAAAATTGAGAACAAAATATTTTGTTCCGTTCTTTAATGATTTTTTTTGTTAATTCAAATTAATGCATGACTAAATTGATCAAATTAATTTATAGAAAATATTAAAATAATTGTCAAATGAGAATTACAAGTCGAAATGAGGTGAGGTATTTTATATATAACCCCCAAAAAAATCTTACCATGAATTATGAAATCTAAGTCAACCCCATTAAGTTTGAAATTCAATTCAGTCCATTTTAATTCCAATGGAATCAAACTTTTGATTCCATTGGATAATCAAATGAATGGGAATCAAATGTGAAATTGTGATTATATTCTACCCCCATTCTGTTCAACCAAATGCACCATTAGAGTTTTGAATAATTATTTTTATTAGGTTGATCACATTTTGAAACCCTTGCACATCTATCTATATTCTATACTTAAAAGTGAAAGTCTAACCTTCCAAATGAACCAGAATGTTCCAAGGTCACTCATTTTTCTTCTCATGCATTTGCCTTTTCTCAATTCATTTTCCAGTAGATATTTAATGACCTCAAATTCTCCATTGATGGTCTTCGTTGAAATGATTGAATTCCATCAATTCATTGCTAAGTAGGTATTTAATGAGCCAAAATTCTCCATTCGTATTCATTTGTTTCTGGAATTCGAAGAGTAAAATTGATTGTATTCCATTCATTGCTCCTAATGCAAAAAGTAAGATAAGAATGCGTACAATAGATCTAAATGATCTGACCCTTCCCCAGACCCCGTGCATAGCGGGAGTTTTGTAATACCGAACTGTCCTTTTTTTTTTTACTCCTAATTGTGTGCGTGCATGCATTGTGTTCTTCACAAGAATCATCATCTATAAATATGTCTTCGGTCAGTTCATATTTGCTCTCATCCCTATTTTCCATCATCAATCTGCAATCTTGTTCATCGTCTTTGGTTTCCCAAGTATGTTTAATTATAATCTTATATTTATTTTATCTTGTGTTGTTCGTGATGCTTTTATTATTATTATTATTATTATTATTATTATTATTATTATTATTATTATTATTATTATTATTATTATTATTATTATTAATGTTTTATGTCAAATTTTTTCGGTGCACGTTATATTCAAATAATAAACAGGAGTTGTAAAATCTCATCTGATGGTACTTAAAGAAAATGAGTTCTTAACCAAAAAAATATAAATTAAAAACTTAATTTCTGAAAACTGGTTGGGGGCAACTTATTTACGTAACCCATGTAAAACGCAAAAGTGAAATGCATTTTTATAAAAAACGCATTTCACTTTTGCATTAAAAACAAAAAAAAAAAATGAAAAACGTATTTGTGAAATGCGTTTTTTTTTAAAAAAAAAAATAAATAAAATAAAATAAAGAAACGCAAAAGTGATTTGCGTTTTCTTAAAAACGTAAATCGCTTTTGCGTGTTCAATTTTTTTTTGTTCATTCCTTATTTAAAACGCTAATGCGTTTTTCTTAAATATATAATAATAATAAAAAAAAAAAAAAAAGAGTTTCGTGTTTCATAGTCAAACTTTAGGGGTATAAAATGTATTTTCAAGGCTCATTTGATTTCTTTCTCTCTCATCTCTTTGCTCTGTGAGTTGGCGAAAAAAAAATCCCTTTGTCCCTGCCCCGGTCCGCCGGACCAAGCCAAACGGTGTAACACCGTTTAGATTTATTTTGGTCCCGGCGTTTACCAAAATAATTAAAAACAAAAATAGCTCTTGTAAATAAAATTTCTATGTACCACACCCTCTACGTTTGATATTTCTCTGTTGCCACCGTAAAACAACGATTGATCGACGGGACCAAGTTCAGCCATAACAGAAATAATTTGAAACTAAAATTTCATGAAGTAGTAATATACGAAATAAATATTATGTTTATCAACTAAACGACAATATAATACAACACAATAAGAAATAATCTGAAACTAAAATATTATGTTTGTCTCCATTACAATTGTTATCTCGTTGGGGTCGGGATGGACATGTCCGCCTATCATGGCCAGTTTGAGAACACAACCCACACCGATTTGTCATTATCTGCTGCGACACATCCATCTCGTTTCGAATACGAGTGGATTTAGGTCGTCCGCACTTTACAACTCTTATTCTATTATTGTTAGGAAGAATGATCGAAAAGTTAACCATCGGCCAATAGTCCTCGTGAATGATCGATTCAAACAATGACTCCCAAACTTTCAGTAAATTCGCTATTGTGTACTCGTCAGCAATGTAGCGAAACGTATTTGTGCCACAGTACTTCGTCACCGCAAGCATGTGTGAGCATGGATATCTGAAAGCCTTATATTTCCCACAAGTACAATCAGGGTTATCACTTAAAGTAACGTTGTGTGTAACAATACCACCGAACAAAGTCTTTCTCGTTTTCACGTAGTAACGTGCATTCTCCCTATTATTGAATATATTTATAAATCAAATTAGATGATCAGTTAAATCATATGTATTATGGTCTATTAAAAAAATATATTACCAATTAATAAATTGCAAGTTAAAAAACCTTACCGATTGAATAATTGGACATCGTATGTTTTGGATTTCGCTTGAGATTTCTGAATTTTCTCAAAGACATGTTTTACGTACCCCAAACCCATTGACATGTCCTTTAGAGCTTTCTATCGACCGAGATCAAAGTATTTGACCAACCTATAGAAAGTTATCGAAACGGCAATTGTAATTGGGACATTTCTTGGACCTTTCAAACAGTTGTTGAATACTTCAGTATAGTTGGTCGTCAACACGCCCCAACGTTTACTATCATCGTGTGACCTGATCCATTTATCTTTGGTTACGTTATCCAACCACGTATACACCCCCACTTTTATTTTTGCAATTTCTTCCATGATGGCGTTGTACTTTCGAACTTGTATTGCAGCACCCACGTTCCAAGCAAGATATTTTAGTTATTGATTTTTAAAGATGTTGTTAAAATTGCTACAAAGATGCCACAAACAAAATCGATGATACCGAGCGGGCTCGTTCGGTTGATTAAGCCATAATGTTTTGACCGTACTAATAATGCCAGTATGTCTGTCAGATATCAACGTAACCTCCGGACGATCTTTAACAATATGGCGCTTCAGCATCAAAATAAACCAAGACCAACAGCGGTGGTCCTCCGTCGGTACCACCACGAATGCCAAAGGATAATACTTATTGGCTGGTGTCATCCCAATAGCGATCAAGATTTTTTCCTTGTACTTACCGTATAGATGGGTCCCATCAATTGTTAAGACAGGTCGACAATATCTTCATCCGACCATAGAAGGTTGGAATGCCCAAAATACCATGTCGAATGTCGAATAACCAGCTGCAGCAATCGGAATGATACTCCATTCGACAATTGTCCCAGGATTAAAGTGCTGCAACGCCGACATGGATTTTAGCAAATTTTGATACGATTCATCCCAATCGCCGAACAAGGTCTTGATGGATTTAGATCTAGCTAACCAAGCCTTTCGATAGGAGATAATGAATCCCTGAGACTCTTTCATAGACGTAGCGATAACACCCATCTTCACTTCTGGATCCTTTTCGACTTGTCCAAGTATCATGTCAGAAATGACACCCGAATCCAAGTTTCCATGATCCAAGGTCGTATGATTGTAGAAACACGTGTGTCGCCCGTTGTATTGTGTAATGTGGAACATTCCATGACTATTTTTTAGAGTCTCCCGCGTCCTCCACCTGCAACCATGCTTGCATTTAATCGATCAAATTTTCTGGTTTGTCTCTACCACACGATACTCTTTATTTTTCATAACATGGTAATACTTCACGGCATTCTGAATATGTTTCTTGTCCTTAAAGACCATGCCACAATTGAATTCGTCCATTTTCGGGGTCCAAAATTTCTTTCGCAACTTTGGCTCAAACTTTGCCATGTCATCATCATCACCCCATTCCAACTGATTATAAAATGAAGGAACCTTGTACAACAGTAACTGTTCACTCCCTTCCCTTGTCGGCTCGACATCAATATCTTCATCTTCATCCACACCATTCTCTTCTTCCTCTAACGCAAAAGTACCATCTACCTCTGTTTATTCGATATTGTGGAAACTATTGATTGTATTCGTCTCACCCTGTAAATTCCCATTATACCTACCATAATCGTTGTCGTGCGGTAGACTAATTGGCGAATGATGCTGGTGTAGAGTGGCAGAACTGGTGCCTGCATCATGATCAATCACTGTATGGGGATAATGATTGAAATTTTGACTTAAAAATTGAGTAAAAGGACCAGGTTGGGAAGAAAATATTGGAGTGTGATCAAAAGCTCGTTGTACCTTGACATATACCTCAACACCAAGTAGTGAGGGCAACTTAAAAGGTAATTGAAGCACATGGTCTAATGCCGCGTCGTCACTGATTGAATACAACATGTGTCTATAATTCCAAGGACCAATAGTAGCTATCGGCAACCTATACTGTTACTTTAATGTTCCATCAACTCCATCTTCGAAGATATAGGTCGTAACATCGCAATTAATTCGTTTAACCTAATCCCCCGACAAACATCCAACGATTTGACCGCAGACATACTATACGACACACCAAACTCAGTTTCTTCTAATATCTTTCCACCCCAATACAAATATAATATAATATTCTCCATTACAAACAACTATAATTTCACAAATCCAAACAAAACATGTAAGGTATTATTATGATTATCAATCATGTTACTAAAAAAAATTTAAATTGTTCAATTAATTTATTTTTTTTTTCAAGAAGACAGAACCTAAAAAATCACATTCTTGGTGGTGGGATAGCCATATCAGCCCCCAAAACTGAAACCGAAAAATTGGGAAAAAAATAAAAAAATTAAAATAAATACCGAAAAAAAAAAAGAAAAAAATAGAAAGAAAAAAAAAGAAAAAAAATTACTCTACATCTCTAATAGATCTAGATCTACATTATGAAAAAAACCGAAAAAAAAAATTAAAAAAATTGGTTTACTAACCAAAATGAGATATACGGCGGCAGAGGAGCGAGATCGGCGACGGAGGAGTGGATGACTACAATGGAGGGCCGGATCTACATTTCCAAAAAAAAAAAAATTAAAAACCCAACAAAAAAAAAAAAAAAACAAACAAAAAACCCGTATATATATACACATACATATCCACACGAATAATATACATACACACATATCCAAACGTATATATACACACATATACAAAAAAAAAAAAAAAAAAGCTTACCTTTGTCCTTGGCGAAAAACTTACGGCGACGGCGGCAAGTATGGCGACAGCAATTCCTCTCTCTCTACTGTAAGTTCCTCTCTCTCTCTCTATCTACTGTAAGGATGCGATGATGAAAAAGACATAAAACGAGTATAGAAGAGAATATAGAATAAGACATAAAACGAGCATAGAAGAGAACCAATTTGGATTTACGCCTAGTCGATCAACCATTGAAGCTATCTATTTACTCAAGAGATTAATGAAAAAATATAGAGAAAAAAAGAGAGATTTACATATAGTATTTGTGGATTTAGAAAAGGCTTATGATAGGGTACCTAGAGAAGTTTTATTGTGGGTGCTAGAAAAGAAACAGGTATCCAATATGTACATTGGGGGTAATTAAGGATATGTATGAAGGTATAGTCATTAGTGTTCGAACATGAGGAGACAATACTTGTGCATTTTCAATTAATATAGGCTTACATTGAGGATCATCTTTAAGTCCTTACCTCTTCGTTTTAGTTATGGATTAGCTCACAAAACTTATTCAAGATGGAGTATGATAGGTGTGATCTACCTATATGTTTCCAAACCAGTTTTGTTAATTTTAGATTATTTTCTATAGCATTTTTATTATGTTTTAATTAGTTTTTATTCTTTTTGTATAAATTAGGTGCGTGGGGTGAAAAGGTATGAAATCGGAGTGTAAACGATCAATTCGGACCAAAAACAGTATTCAGAACAGCAGTCCACCACCGCGGCGTCCAAACCTTCGCCGCGGCGGTGAAAATGCAGAGTGGGCTTATCTTGTTGGACATCCACCGCCGCGGTGGTGAAACTGTAGGATGGTCCTGAATCCACCATTTTCTTCACTGTATAGGCGAACATTAAACTGACATCCTCCACTGTCACGGCGGTGAATCCCATTGTCACGGCGGTCACCTCTGCACAAATTTAAGATATTTTTGAGATATTTTCTCTATTTAATGCCCTTTCCTTTGCTAACCTCCGGTCATTACAGCCCTTAGGGCTTAGTATAGAATAGAGAGAGAGAGAATATGGAGAGTGCTCAAACAAATCCGAAGGAGAAAATTACCACGCGGAGAAGGAGAAGCGATCAGTGGACAGTTTTAGCGGTTAATCTTTGGACTACGGCTAAGTTCATCCATTTTTTCTTTTATTTTAACTTTTGTATTTGTTTGAGCATGTTTAGCTCAGTTTTCAATGTATAAACGATTATGATCACGAGTTAAACGTGGATTATCTATGGGATTAATATTATTTATAAAAAGATAGTTTTGTTTGAGTTTTTGTTTCTTTAATGATTGTTCTTTGCTATTTTGATTGTGTTTGTAGTATTGTTTGTTTATTATGCTTAGATAGATATATTGAGAATTCAGGGTTTGACACTCGGAAGAGATAACCCCTGATTCGGACTAGGGTAAACACAACGCAACGATCCAATAACCTGGGAGAGAGTTGGATTATGGGCAATTGATGACGTTAGCGCAAGACTCATGTGACCTAGGGTCGTTAATACATTGAGGAGGATTTTTTCGTTGACACGAAGTCATGTATTCCCTCATCTTACACTCGGGAGAGGTGGCGGGAGAGTTTACGAATTGAGATTGTCGATAGGGAAAACACAATGCGACGATCCAATAACCCGGGAGAGAGTTGGATTGTGGGCAATCGATGACGTTGGGGCGAGACTCACATGACCTAGGGTCATTAATACATTGAGGGAGACTTCTTCATTGACACGAAGTCGCGTATTCCCTCATCTTATACTCGGGAGAGGTGGCGGGAGAGTTCACGAACTGAGATTGTCCAATAGGTCGAACACCATTATTGTAAACTAAACGAAATCAAACTCGTTTAAGTAAATAAAGTTAATCCCTAGATAATCCATCTCCTAACCATCTCGTATTAGTATAATTAGTATAGATTAAATTAGGTTATATTAGTATTAGTATTAGTATTAGTATTAATTAATTCAAAATCATTCTTTTTAGCCTAGATAAAGTTAGGTCATGACAATTACGGTACTTGATAATAAAGACAACCAATCCCTGTGGATACGATGCCCAATCTTAAAGATCACATTATAATAAAACTTTGACCTCGTACACTTGCGAGTAGTCAATACGCGAGCATGTAAAAAATGCCTGTCATACAGAGTACCTTGAAGTATGTTGTTTATGGATGACATCATATTAGTGGACGAAAGTAGAATAGGTCTTAATATTAAGTTAGAAAGATAGAGAGAAGCATTAGAGTCTAAAGGTTTGAAGGTTAGCATAAGTAAGACGGAATACATACATTACAATTTTAGTAACATTCGGAGAGACGGTGATGTGGTCAAAATTGGAGACGAGGAGGTACCGAAGGTTGATTAAATTAAATATTTAGGTTCAATTATTCTACACAATGGTGAAATTGAGGAGGATATCACGCATAAAATTAAGGCAAGTTGGTTAACGTGGAGAAGTAAAGTTGGGGTGATTTGTGATTGTAGGATTCTGTTGAAACTTAAAAGAAAATTCTACAAAACTGCTATAAGACCAGTGCTTCTTTATGGTTCAGAATGTTGGGCGGTAAAAACGAATTATGTCCAAAAAATTGGGGTGACAGAAATGAGGATGCTGCGGTGGATAAGTAGGAAGACAAGAATGGATAAAATTAAGAATGAAACTATTAGAGAGAATTTAGGAATAGCACCCATAAAAACAATTAGAGAAAATCGTTTACGATGGTTTAGGCATATGCATAGATGACTCATAGGAGCACCAATGAGAAAATGTGATTTAGTTCAAGTTCAGTGGACTACTAGATGGAGAGGTAGACCTAAGAAGACATTAGATGAGACTATTAAAAATGATTTGGCGACATTAAACATGACAGGCAGGATGACCCTTGATCGATCTCTATTGCATAAATAGATTCATGTAGCCAACCCTATATAAGTGGGACAAAGGCTTAGTTGTTGTTGTATGGTTAGTTTGGGATGGATATTAGGATTGGTGGGTTAATCTGGACCGTTGTTTAGATAAGGGGACAAAGAGGGACTGAGATTTATCTAGAGGGTTTATGTATGTTGTGTTTTGTAAGATAGAATATATATATATATATATATATAAATGGTTTTTCTTTGTTTTTGATTTGTTGCATTACTCTCTCTTTTCCATCATAACAGTTAACTTTCTTTTTCTTTGGTTTTGTTTTTTGTGTAATTATTCAATTGGAGTGTTTATATCTATATATATAATGTGTGTGTGTGTGTGTGTGTGTGTGTATTAGATTTACAATTTTAATACAAATATTCAAATTGTGAAAAAATTAATTTATGGTAAAAATTCTAAATTTTATTAAAATAGTAATTTCTAGTATTTTGTAGACTAATAATATTATTAAAAATTGGTTAATATTTTTAGTAAGATTAAATTATTAATTAGATTAACTTTGTAATTTTTGTTATAATATTTTTATATATTTAATAGTCACTTAAGAAATGGGACATCTAATAAATTTCGTATAATTAACAAACTTTGGGAATAAGAAAAATTACATTTTAATATTACGCATTTCACGTCATATTAGAGTTATTTAGTTAAATTCTTAATTTTAGCCTTGTCGTTATTAGATTTACAAGCGATGTCGACTACGTTAATATTACGGCGATAGCATAATAGCGGTGCAAATATCGAGGTGAGTGTACTATCTTCTATGTAAATTGTCAAATTATATTTTCATACTAAATAGTGAAAAGAAAAGATTTATTAAAATAGATTATTTTATAACGTTATATGGTTCAAGTAAAATGTTAAATGTGGAAAGTAATTTTTCTTATTATATTACTATACCATATTGTGATCCCGATAGGTGGGCATGTCTTGCGGGATATTGTTGGCCGTAACAGGAGGGCTATAGGACGTTGTGTTGTGACCTGACATGAAAACAAGTCCTACAGGTGGTTGATATACATTGTTGTTGTTGTTGTTGATGATGATGAGTATCATTATGATATAGTGGTTTATATCACGTGTTGACTCTTACTATTGAAGATATTGAATGGCTCTAACATCGATGGCAACCTTAGATTGCACAGTTGTACAGTTTATGGTACCATTATAATTCTCGATCGTGAGATGAAACGATCATATGGCTAGTAAAGAAGTATGTGTGTGGTATTTTATTATATATCAAAATAATTTGACCAGTTGATTTAAATGTAAATGTTTTATTCAGATGATATATGTGAAACTTTAAAATTACTCAAGTGTGCGGTTATATTTATATTTTGAAAAGTGGTGTTTGATAAATATACTTGATTCATAAATTGTTTTTATATTACAAAAACAGTACACTGATAAAAATATTTTGTCTCATATACTCCAAGTAGAGACAGGTCCACTATTGGTGTTAGGTATAGTTAAAGGGTGTTGTGATTTTTGAGGCTGTCAGGACAGTTGTTGGAAGCGAGTGGTTTGAATTTTTTTGTAGTTTTGTCACGGAATATTTGGTTATGTATAATCCCTAAATATTGAGTGGGTAAAAATATTTTGAAAATCTATGTCAATTGATGTTTAGTGTATATTCGTTATTCGTTGGGTAACATCAAGTCGAGGTCATGCCTAACCTTGGGTTTGGGGCTCAGGGTGGGGTGTGACATTAGAACTATAGGTCTAAAATGAGATTTCAGTCAAACTTCAAGTGTACAAAGTGTCAAAACCCCTTAAAAATATAATGTTTTTGAAAAAGAAAAATTTGAATATTTGTATTTTGTGAGAAGAATCTAATAGTTTGATATTAAAATTATTTTAAATCAATTTATTTTTTATTTTTTGTACAATCCAAACACCCTCTATCTCTAGGCAGTGTTTCTAATTTTTCGTTTTTTGCTTCTAATGTACGTGGAATTGTTTGGTAAAACAATTGGGGAGAATTTTTCACCCTCACTTCTGAATGGTTAAATTATATTAAACAATTTACCCTTTAAATTACAAATCATTTTTTTTCCAGCTTAATACTTTAATTTTATCATATTATTTCTTCGATTTTTGTTTTTATTTTTATAATTGGTTCTTTAAATAAATAATTGGAATATTTAGACTCGAGGATAACCTAAAGTGATATTTCGGCCGAGCCCAACGTTTAGTTATAATAGGACCATTATTTTCATTGGACTGGACTCAGCCCACAAGTACAGGTGAAATATCAAATAAAAATCAATAACACTTTCTCACCCTATTTTTCGTCCCTCCCAAATGCGTAGGTGACGATAGGATAAGAAGATCCTCAATAAAGAAGATAAATATTCTGAATAACCGGCCCCGGAAAACCAGAGAAAGAGAGGATTATATATAAGAACAATAGAAGGTTTGTTACAAAAGACCCTTACACGTGGTAGAGAAGCTTTACCAAAGAGAATAACAAACTAATAGAATAATAGAAGGAGTAAATAGAAAATACAAAAAAATAAAAATAAAAAGGAAAATAAAAGAAATAACAATAAGCATATATTACTCAATATTCCCCCCCTCAAACTGATGGGCAGTGTAGCATTATCAGTTTGTGACGAAGACTAAGGAACCTGGAGTTGGACAAAGGCTTAGTCATGATATCAACGAGTTGGTTGTCAGAAGGTATATAACGAATGAGTAAAGAACCACGAACTTCCTGTTCTCTGATAAACTGTTAGTCAACTTCAATACATTTCGTGCGAGCGTGCATAATCAAGTTGGTTGCAAGGTAAGTGGCACTGATATTATCACAAAGTAATGAAGGTGGAGAAAGAGAAGTAAGAGCAAACTCTTGGAGTAATGCCTTAATCTAGATTACTTCAGCAGCAGTATTAAGGAGTGTACGATACTAAGGCTTAGCGCTAGAACGAGAAACCACAGATTGTTTAGTGACAGACCATGAAACAAGATTAAAATCAACAAAACAACAATAATTCTCTGTACTTCGTCGATCATCAGGAGAACTTGCCCAGTCAACGTCAGTGTAAGCAGTAATACTAAAAGACGCAGAGGGAGAAAAACTGATGCGAAAAGTGGACGCGCCGTTCAAATAATAAAGAAAAATGGACTGAAGTAGGCTTGTGCATAAATTGAGAAACTTTGTTGACAGTGAAACATGAATTTGTCCTGGTGATTGTACAATATGGTAATGCACCAACTAAACTTCGATATTTTGTAGGATTATGCAGCAGATCACCATTAAATTGAGATAGAACAATAGTTGAAGACATAAGAGATGAGATTGTCTTACAATCTGTCATATTAGCGTGAAAATCATCTATATATTTGCTTTGGCACAAGTGAAGTTCAAATGCAAATCTAGAAACATGAACATCAAGGAAAAAGGCAATTCACCCAAATCTTTAAAAAAAAAAATATGCTGTCAAGATAAGTAGTAAGATACTAAATCTTGGAAGAATCATTTTCTATGATGAGAATATCATCAACATATACAAATGTAATTAAGATAATGGAAGAATGTTGCCAAACAAACATAGAGAAGTTAGTATACGAGCTTGTAAAACCCCAGTGAAGTAAAGCCTTGCTACGTAAAGAATACCACACACATAGACTTTGCTTAAGTCCATATAAGACCTTTTTAAGTTTACAAACATATTCCGGATGAGTAGGATCCACAAAATCAGAGGGTTGAGACATGAAAACATGTTCATCCAAGTCTCCATTTAAAACTCCATTATGGACATCCAATCGACGAATTGACCAATTTCGAGAGAACGTAATACTTAGAACAATATGAATGGTAGTCAGTCTTACCACAAGATTTAAGGTTTCAAAGTAGTCGAAGCCAAATGTTTGATTGTAACCTTTCGCGTCAATAAGGGCTTTATATCATTCAATCGAACCATCAGATTTTAATTTAATGCAATAGACCTGGCAACCAATGATTCAATAACCAAAAGAGATGGGAACTAATTCCCAGGTGGAATTTTACATTAGGGAATCAACCTTAGACTGCATAGCATGTTGCCATTAGATATTTTTTTATATCTTGGTAAAAAGTATGAGGTTCAGTTAATAAAGACGCAATAACGAAAGATATGGTAAGCAACAATTTAGGCTTTTCAATACCATGTTTGGACCTAGTTAACATAGGATGACAATTGACAGTGAATAGGGGCTGATGAATCTGTACGCCAGATGATGGATCGAGAACTTAATCCAAAGTACATGGCAGTAAAGGTTCCTCAACTTCAATCCTGCAATCTGTAGAAATTAAGGAATGTTCTCCTGCTGGTTGAGTGGGAGTTTGAGACAAGTTAGGCTCAGGGAATATAATAGGAGAAGAAGTAGAAGGAACGTCTGAAGGAGAGGACATTATAGGTTACAAAAAAAGATGAAGAAGTAAAGAAGAAAATGGGGTAAAAGAAACAATGGTAGAGGAAGTAGAGGACAATTTAGATAAAGTAGAAAAATGAAATAAAGACTCATTAAAAATAATGTGACAAGAAATACTTACTCGATCTGTAACAGCATGGAGACAAAAATAGCCTTTATGTTTAGAACTGTACCCCACAAACACACATTGATAGGAACGAAATTGGAGTTTATGAGAATTGTAAGAGCGTAGAAACAGAAAACAGACACAACCAAAGATATGAAAAAAAGAGTAAAAGGAAGATTTTTTGAATTGAACTTGATATGGATAGATATTAGAAAGTAAAGGAGTGGGAAGTCTGTTGATTAAAAAGGTGGCAGTTTGAAAAGCATAAGATTAGAAATGGTGAGGAACGAAAGATTGAGATAAGAGAGACAATCCAACTTCAACAATGTGGCGATTTTTACATTCATCATGCCCATTATGTTTAGGCGTAGAAGGAAATTTACACGATGATCAATACCAAAATTGGTCAGAATATTATTGATAGAACAACATTCACCACCCCAGTAAGATTGAAATTTTTTTATGGTATTGTTGAATTGAAGTAAGAAGTGGCTTCAAGTTTAGAATGTAAAAGATATAACCAAGTGAAGCGGGAATAATCATCAATAAACAGTAGGAAATATTTGGCACCAGTGATGGAGGTAATTGGGGATGGTCCCTATAAATTAGAATGAACTAATTGAAAAGGAGCAGTAGCCCGTGATTCAGAACGAATAAACGGTAAATGATGACTTTTTGATAACTGATAAGCATTACAAAATTCGGAATGTGATAAAACTTTAAGATTACAAGAATGTAATACTTGTCGAACTATATTATGAGATGCGTGAGTGAGGAGTTAATACCACACAATTGCTTTAGTGTCTCAAGCAGAAGGAGGGACAGGTGAGGAGGCCAAAAGAAAAACTTGAGGTGGAAAGGAAGAGTGTCCAGAAACTTGAGAAGATAAACCAAGTTGATAGAGACCATTATGGGGTGAGCCTTTAAGCAGAGTGCTCTTCAAAAAACGACCCTTCACAAAGAAACAAGAAGGGTAAAACTCAACAAAAACATTGTTATCGAAAAGAGTTTAGGAATAGTAATAAGCCTTTTTGCAATAGCAGGAGCATGGAGAACATTCAATGATTTAACAGGTTGCATAGAAAAGGATAAAGAAACTTTACCAACATGATTACTTGATATCATCTTACCATTACCCATTATTGCTTTTTCAGATTCAGTATAAGGCTTGGGATCAGTTGGAGTTCTTAATTCTAGCGTGAAATGGTGTGTTGTGCCTAAGTTAAGATACCAAGCGTTGTAAGGAATGCTTGGCGTAACAGTCGCCATCATTACTGACATAGGGGAAGGAGATGAAGTATTCGGATTGTGTTTGGAGAAGTGGGATGGATGAGGTAGCAAACGGAGAAAAGTAATGTATATTGGCCTGATGATAGCACTTGTAGGCCATATAGCCCATCTCACCACAAATTTGGCATTAGGGTTTTTGGTTGGGACAAAAGTAGGCTTTCGAATGCCAAGTTGGATTTGGATTGAAAGGAAAGTGGCCCAGTAAACCAGCATTTGAATTTGGACAAGATTGGTTGAAAGAGATTGATCTCCGAAAATGGGTGAAGGTAGAGTTAGAACATCGTCCATAAGATAAAAAGAAATATTTGGAAAGAAGATAACTCCTCGGGAATTTCTGAAACTGACGATTATCAGTAACTATAATCATATTTTCCTGAGCAAAATTGAGATTCTACACAGTATTGCGTTGTTCCATCCTATTTTCAAATGTATGCAGAAGGTTGTGAACTTCTTCTAGTGGGGGTTTATCTGCACAATTTTAGATGGACGTAATGTATGATTCGTACTCCTCTCCTAATCTGTCAAGAGTGTACATCAACTTATCACGATAAGAAAGAGGTTCATCATTGGCTAAAAATCTATCAAAAAATCTCTTGATCTTACAAGATAATCTAAAACTGATATTCCATATTTCTTAATTTTGTGAAGTAGGGATTTGAGTCCCATGGTAGTACCAATTGAAGGAGATTCATATATGCGCAATAGGGCTAACCAAGCTTCTCTTGCAGTCTTAAATTCAACAATCTTACCCATTATTGATTTTGAGAGATAGGCATAGATCCAACTCATGATGACTCCATTGAGACGCTCCTATTGAATGAATTTCTGATTGACTTTGGTTTTGGCGATTGTTGATCCTAAGATTTTGATGAACAATTAAATGTTGATTTTTTTTTGTGGAACTAACGGTTTGATTAAGTGTTTCAGTTTATTAGTTCCAAATGATGAAGATATGATAATAAAGATGATGAAGGATTAAGATATTGAAGAATTTGAAGAACCTAGGGAGAACAACTCAGGTTAAATTTCAACTCTTAATATCTCAATTAGAATCACACACGACACAAAAAAAAAAAAAAAAAAAAAAGATTTTTATAAATATGTGTGTTTTTAATAGGATCCTAATTAGCTAAATTATTTGTTCCTATGTGTAATTGAAAAAGAAATATTTATAATTAATTAAAATTGAATTTAAGTATTTAGCGGAGCTAACCAAGAAAAGAAATTGGTTAAAGGGGCAAAAACGTCAATAAGAATGAATTAAAAATGAGTTTAGAAAAGTGATCCAGCATCCATAAATCGACAGGTAAGTCAACCAGACAAAGAAGGAAAACTCTCTGTATCTCTCGGTCGACAGGTAGGTCGACTTGTACTTAAAAAATGAACTCTCTGTATCTATAAGTCGACAAAGCGGTCGACCTGTGAAGAGAAATAGAACTCTTTGAATCTCTAAGTCGACAGATAGGTCTACCGATGGGCACAGAATCTTTGGCTTAACTACATCCTGAATCGAGCGGTCGACTGCTGATCTTAGTCGGTCGACTTGTGTGTCTGTTTCAGGATATTATGGAATTCTGGATTTCAATCTGAAAGTAGCCATTACTAGCCATTTTTTTGTTAAGATTTATGAGAGATTTTAGGGATTTAATCTTATTTCAGATATGCTACACATATCATGTTATCCCTATTGATTTGGTTCATTAAGTTTGAATATTTCTTAATTTGATACATAAAATTGTTTCTATTCT
Source organism: Eucommia ulmoides (assembly GCA_016647705.1). Lineage (NCBI taxonomy): Eukaryota > Viridiplantae > Streptophyta > Magnoliopsida > Garryales > Eucommiaceae > Eucommia > Eucommia ulmoides. Next base: position 30,855,683 of record CM028339.1, read on the forward strand.
ATTTAATTATGATTGAGAAATATTTGGGGGGGCTTAATTAAGAAGTTTAAAAGCTATAATTAAGTAAATTGAACCAGAATGATGTCTTAATAATATAAGGGGTCTAACAGAACAATTAAGTATCATGAAAAATGGGAACTAACCATTAAAAAATTGATTTTAACCCCATTTATATAGACCTGCACTTTTCATATCATTAAGAGAGATTAAGAGGAATCAAGAGATCATATTGAGCTTTTCTAAGAGAAATTATATTGAATTTTTGTGAGAGCTTTTCTAAAAGACATTCTTGAGAATCATTTGCTGAGAATCATTGATGCTACTGAATCTGAAGTAACATCACTCTAATTATTTTTTCGATGGATTTCGGGTGAAATCTTTCTAAATTACTTTATATATAGTATTGCTTGATCATTTTTTGGAATTTGATCTTTAGAAATTGTTTTCTAATTTTTTTGTTTTTTGAAAAATATTTTTTTAACAATTTCTGGAATTAATCTGATTAAGTGTTCAATTACGTGCTACCCATTTTTGTTTTAAATCAGATTTTGAGTTTCTCACTTTTCTATCATTAGTTTTGAGATATTAATTGAGTTTTAATTTATCTGGAGTGATAGAAGCTCCGAGTGAGAAAAATCACTTGTCAATTTTTAATTGGTAAGTTGAGTGGTGGATTAAATACTATTGGTTGAATTTAATCAAAGTGTAGGTGGTTTCAATCTCTTTCTGTAAAGAGATTGAGGTAGTAATTCTTCCTGAATTGAATTGTTTTTTGTAGATTTTGTAACGATTCAATCCTTAACAGGTAAAAGGATATTTAGAGTGTTTTGTGAGGTTTTGATTCTTAAGCCTTTGTGTTAAAAAGAATTAGGTTATTCTTGAACCTGTAAAAAGTAGAGGTTATTCCTTAGCTTGTGAAAATAAAATTTTGTAAAGATTGATTCTGAGTCTATAAAATAATCTTTGTGAGGATTTGGTTCCTACCTTTAAAGGAATCTTGAGTTTAGTGGGTGAGACTCTCCGTGGGGCTCAGAGGACTGGATTAGACAAGAGTAGCTTGGTGAACTAGTATAAATTTCTGGTGTGCTGCAATCTTTACTTTATTTTTATTTTTTTTTTGGTATGCACCTAGTTGATTTTATATTTCCGCTGTGATATAAAGATAATAATTAATTTATAATTAAAATTAATTATTTGAGTTATTAAAATATTTTTTCTCTGGTATTTATTAAATACCCAATTTACTCCCCCTCTTGGGTATTTCACTGGGCCAACAACGATGTTAAAAAATTTTGCTGGAATATTCTATTTGCCTTCAACAAATTCTTCAAGGCCATTTGCAATTATGACGTTTAGAAGGTGGTTCTTCCATACCAACATATTGTGCTCATCCAGTTTTATTGAAAGGGTAAGAGTGAGTAATGGTAAATTTTGGATTTGAAAACCTATGAGATTATTATTGTCGATCAGTTTACAAATATTTTTACCAAGCCCCTTGCTTAAGATCAATTCGTGAAAATTATTTAAGATTTAGGTATGGCTAGGCATAACGATATATACCTAGAGTGATCTTTTTGGTTCTCCGCTCTCACTTTTTGAGATGACAAAGGGAGAAAAGTTGATGTTTAATGAGTAGTTAATATTTAGGTATTTATACGTCTAAGTATTGTTGTAATACTTCAAAAATTTATATTTTGAAAAATATTATTTTATAATTTTCGGATTATTTTTTTAAATTTATGGTATAAATAATATTTGATAATTTTTGGGGAGATAAGTGTAATTATTGGGCTTAATATAAATTATTTTATAAGTATAAGGTATTAAGTGTAATTTTTTCAAGTCTTAACAATTAAACAATTGTTTGTGGTCATGAAATTAGAGGGGGAAAAAAAGGGAAGAAAAAATGGTGGCCACGAATTGGTTTCATTACATATACACACATATATACGTGTGTGTGTGTGTGTGTGTGTGTGTGTGTGTGTGTGTGTGTGTTATATAAATAGGAAAAAGAGTAATAAGAAGAAATGGATTATTATTTCAATGCCACATAAACCAACTATATACTCACATAAACTGTTTCATGGCTACATAAAAGAAATTAGGAGAAGATTAATAAGGCAGAGTTCGGCAGCAAAAGTGAAGCCTCAGAGCGAGAATTAAGGTTATAGTTTATATATTTCGGATGTTTTTTTTTCTTCAATAAACTATTCTGGTTCATATTTCAGTTCGGATTTCAGGTAGAATTTCTAACTCTTTTAATATATTATTTAATTTCTCTATTGTGAGATCTATGTTATTATTGTTGTCGAATTATAGTTGTTAATTTTCATGAAATAGTTATGATTATGTGAAAATCATGTCTATATGTTTTATTTGTTATATTAATTAAATACACGTATTAGAGGAGTTGAAATTCTACTGAGTATTGTCTTATAACCCCACAATTTTGATTACAGGACCGGTGAAAATGAAATGGGGACAAATTTTTTTATTCAAATCTCTATTCTATTTGTAATAATTGTAGTTATTATTTACCGTTTAAAAATTGACTCGATAATTATAATTGTCGCCGTAATTCTAAAATTTAAAATATTTTTATCTAATATATTAGTAATTCGTACCTGAAACTGTGGATAATCTTATGATTGTCTTTAGTTGATTGATATAAATTACCAATCTTAGTTATTTGTTGAAAAAATATATAATATCTTAATAATTCATAATATATTGGTAATTCATTATGATTGCTAATTAGTCGCATAGTGTATATTGATAATTATAAGACAATTATAATTTATATAAACTATTCTGAATATATCATGATTTCTAATTAGTTTATATGAATTACCAATCTTAGTTACTTATTGATTACTTGACGATTTATAATGTATATAAATTATCGACTAATTTCAATTTTAGTAATAATTCTTGTTGGCCCAGTGAGCTACCCAAGAGGGGGTGAATTGGATAGTTACAAAAATATAAGCAAATATTTATCTTTTAACGCTTAATTAATTAAATAATTAATTTAATCCTAAATCAATTATTTATCTTGATATCGCGGTGGATAAGTGTTATGAACTAGGTGTACACCTAAACAAAAAATTAAATAAAGTAATCAAAGCAGCACACAATGATATATTCTGATTTACCAAGCCACTCTTGGCTAATCTAGTCCCCTGAACCCCACGGAGATTCGCACCCACTAAATCACTATGATTTTTTTAAATAAGTAGGAACCAAATCCTTACATAATAATTCTTTTCACAGGCTCAGAATCAACCTTTATAATCCCTTTTCATAGGCTAAGAGAGAACCTTATCTTTTTCCAAGTTAAACACTAACCTAATTCTATTCATAAGGAATTACCACCTAATCATTTTCCCAGGCATAGGAATAACCTTATCTTTTTACTAGGCTCAAGACTAACCTAATCCTTTTAGAGGCTTAGGATTAAACCTAATTCTTTTTATACCTTAGGCTCAAGAATTAAACCTCATAAAACACTCCAGGTATCCTTTTATGCGGTAAGAATGGAATCGTTACAATTCACTCAAAAATAATTCTAATCAGGAAGAATAATGCCTAAGCTTTTTTCACGGGAAAAGAGTAACCTAACATTTTTTTACTTAGGTAAAGATTAAACTCTAATATCTTGACCGAAAGAGATTGAAACCCAACTATCCCTGATTAGATATTCTCAACAATATCTAATCCGCACACAACTCACCATTATAAAAAAATAAAAAATAAATAAATAAAAAAAATAAAAAAAATTGATAAGTTCTTCCCACTCAGAGCTTCTACCACCTCAAATCAATTTAAAATCAACTAATGTCCCAATAATTACTAGTGATATAATTAAAGTGAGAAATTTAAAATCTGATTATAAAATAAATACGGGTAGTACAAAATTGAGCACGTAATTAGATTATCATCAAAATCGTTTTAAAAGATTTTTATACTTTTAAAGTTCAAAAATAATTTCACAAGATCATCTAACCAAGCAAGCAATAATAATAATAATAAACTCAACAAAGAATAAGTTTGGAACAATCTCACTAGAAAAACACCGAAAGATTGCAAATCAGATAGCTAGACAGCTCAAATCGGTGACGCCAAATCAATTAGCGCTTTAACTCAAGAACTTTAATTACCAGAATAATCTCACAATATTCTATCAGCATAATATTAGAATTATAACTCTCAGAAATCTTTGGAACTCTTAGCTCTTGATTTATTGGGATAGATTTATATGTGAAATCCACAAGTCTATTTAAGCTGATTTAAAACAGGCCCTATGACACCTAGTTTCCACATGTTATGACAATTAAATGCATATATAGACCCCATATATCATACTATTCATTACTGGTATATTTTAATTAAATATGACGTCTAAAACATTCAATTAAGTCTCTCAAATATTTCTCAATCTCAAATCAATAGGATAGAAAGAATTAAATGTACCAATTTGAGAAATACTTAAAATATATGTACCATATATTTAGGGATATAAAAATAACAATAATATATCTATAATATACTCAAATTCCTAGAATATCTCTCAGATTTCAACCAAAAAATGGCTAGTAACGGCTACATTTTGATCAAATCCACGAAATCTTCAAATCCTGAAACAACACTATCGGTTGACTGACTAAAACTCACCAATCGACCGATCGATTCAAGTTGTAGCCCAAGCCAAAATTATTCGCCAGTCGATCGACCGATACTCCATGAGTCGGTTGACCGATCGATTCAGGATGCTTCCCAGGCTATTTTTTAGCCATGGTTGGTCAACCGATTATCTATGGTCTATCGATCGATCGATTCAAAGAGCTCAAGTATTGGCCATTGGTTGACCGATTTCTCTTAGTTGATTGACCGATAAATCCGGAGATTTTTCCAATTCCCAGCCACTTCTCATCGGTTAACCGATCCTCCCTCGTCAGTCTACCGATCCTTGCTGGAACACTTCCTCCTTAATTAATTTTAACTCCAACCTTCAACATTTTTGCCCCTTTAACAGATTTCATTTCTCAGTTAACTTAATTGACACTTTTAATTAATTTTAAATACTAATCTTTCTTAGGTCAATATTTCTTCTTCAATTTTACATTGGAGTAAATATGTTAACTAATTAGGATCCTAATAAAAACACACATAAATATAAATTCATTTTTATGTCCTGTGTGATCCTAATCAGGATACATTAAGAGTAAAAATTAACTTGAGTTATTGTCACCTAGATTCTTCAAAATCTTCAATCTCTTAATGTCCAACTCTTTCACAGTCTCTTAGCAATGATGCGAACCCTACCAAAATAACGATATCCAATAACGAAAAGGAACCCAAGATCGTTTGTGGTGGAATATTACGTCACCACTTTCACCGAAAGTATATGGGTCAAGTTTTATTAGAGTGGCAAGAGTAAGGGTTATCGTTTTCATAGAGATTGGTTGAGAATATTGTCGAGTACCGTAATTATCATAACCTAATTTTATTTAGGCAATAGAAAATGAAGTTTATAATTAATAATATACTAATACTAAATATTAATTTATCTAATTATACTATATTACTAATATGAGATGTTTAAAGGAATGGATTATCTAGGCATTAACTTCATTTACAAATACGCGTTTGATCTCGTTTGACTTACGTTAACAGTGTTCGACTTATCTGACAATCTCTATATCGTAAACTCATTCACTCCCTCTCCCGAGTGACAAGTGAATTAATATGTGACTTCGCGTTAACGCCGAAATCCTCATCTAGCATTTTTTAGAACACATAGTCACACGAGTCTTGCCCGAATGTCATTGATTACACACTCTCTAACTCCCTACCAGGTTATTAGGTCGTTGTGTTGTGTTTAAACCTTAGTCCGAATCCGAGGTTACGTCTCCCGAGTGTCAAACCCTGTATTCTCAATATATCATAACAAGCATAATAAATAAGGAGAAACAGCAAACACAATCAAATAACGAAAAATAATAATTAACGAAACACCGATTTCAAAACCACATATTCATAAATTATAGTAATCCCTAGATAATATTCACTTAGCTAATGGCCATAACCATATATACAATGATAAATGATCTAAACATGCTTAAACCATAATTCGAAGTTAAGAAATAAAGAAAGAAACGAGAGAAACTAGCCATAGTCCGAAGATTTGGCACTAAAACCGTTCCGAGATCGCTTCTCCTTCTCCACAACGTATTTTTCTCCTTCGGATTTGGTAGAGCATTCCCCAAAAACCTCTCAACCCTATTCTAACCCTAGGAGCTCTCTTATGAGAAAAATAGAGAAGAGGAGGAAGATATAGGGCTCAAAAATATCTAAATAAATATTTAAAGTGTGTGTAGAGTCACTGTCGCGGCAGTGGTTAAGTCAGTTTGATCACGACCTCGGCGGTGGACTCAGTGGTGAAAGCAGAGACCTCTCTGTTGTTTCACCCCCTCGGAGATGAGCTTTCAGCAAGAAAATGCCTTTCTCTATATATTGACCGCCGCGACGGTGGTCTTGATGCCGCGGCGATGGGCTGCTTTTCAGAATTTTGCCTTTATACTTGTTTTCCCACCGTTCTTGATCTGATTTGATCGTTTATAATCTATTTTTATCCCTTTTTACCCCCACACATCTATTTTAATACAAAAAGAATAAAAATATATTAAAATGTATTAAAATAATATAATAACACTCGAAAACTAACAAGTTTGGTTTGGAAATATATTAGTAAATTACACCTATCAAATACCCCCAAACTTGGAATTTGGCTAGTCCTCAAGCAAAACACTCACACTAAAAAGAAAAACACAACTAAATTAAATAACATGAACAAATTAAACACAAACAATCTAAACATAATGATATGCTAGTTTTGAATTCTTTTACCGACCAAAACATTTTCCCCTCAACAACCCCCAATCATATCGAATTCAAGAGTAAAATGCACTATGTGATATTCTAGAATTTCAACATTCAAATAATGGTAAACGTCATTCTAGATCCTTTCAACGTGTGTGTGCGAAACTCAATAATACAACTATCTAACGGCTGGATTGGATTATCCACCAACGAAACTCACAACTTTAAACCATGAAGGCCTAGGATATCCATATGCCTGACTGGTTTCCACTCTCCACTAATGTAGGCTATGTAGTTCAAAAATATCAATAGGGCTTAGTTTGGTTTGGAACATGGCCAAAGGTATATTAGAAATACAAAACAGGTTAACATCGTTAACTTGACAATACCCAAGGCATAACGCTTGACACACAATCACACTCGAATCCCCATAGATAAATTCGAAACAACCCTGAACAAACATTTAAGAACATTGTACTCACTTGTCAAATGAAATAAAACTATAACAATAATTACATTTTTTTTAACATGAACTACACCCCCAGACTTATTCGATTTTTAAAATTTCATGGGTGTGGTTAAAACGAAAGAAAAATGACAAGTGAGTACTTGAATACCGAACCAATCAAAAGTTCTCCCTAAACCCAACCGCTCACTTCAAGGAGCATTTGCAACTGCTAACTTGATTTACTCAAATTGTACCTTCGGTTTAGCAATAAAGGTTTGGAAAATGTTCAATCGGCCAGGGTATTAGTTAAGTGTTCAGAATTGAAACGGCTTTTCGGCTTCGACAGGGTAACAAGGGATAAACATATAACAAGGTAAGTTTCAAAGGCTCAAGCGATCAAATGAATGCCTAAATCACATCTCCTGAACAACCTCATCTAACATTTGGCCTCAAGTTTTCCCTCAATCAGGTTCTAGAATCCTTAAATTGTCATGAGTTTGGCTAATTGATAATCGACCTCTAATCAAGTGAATAATTATACATTGAGTCTACGTGCTCATGCAAATTAGGATCCACAATAACTTTCACCAAAACAACATGCCAAGCACACAGAACACACATGAATGGGCATTACCCTTGACCTTGAAAAACAACCAGGGGTAATATCATCATCAGGTAATGGCCCAGATGAATGTAAAACTCAACATGCAACACAACAAACATAAACATATTCTACACTAAACAAGCATGCACACGATAAAACAATAAAACATACTAATATACTAAAACATATAACATACTACACATCACCCCCGAACTTAAAATAGGCAGTGACCACAATGACCCAATCATCATTCTTAACATATAAAATAAAGCATGCTGACGAATGGGGTTTAGAACACGTACCTGAGAGGCGAGAGAATCTCGCCTCCGAATCAAGTTGGCAGAGATGGATCTAACTTATTTTTGCCTTGGGTTACTTCCCAAGAAACGTGTGGTTTATTGTCATCGGCCCGACACAGAGATCGGCTCATCAAAGAGCGGCTTCCGCCCGCAGTACATGTCATACAACACAACGTACGGGTTTTGGTTCATAACGCCCTCAAGACTGGCGAGATTTGGCATTGTTTGGCTCAAGCTTTCAACAACACTCCTCACTTGCTCATGTACTTGGTGGGCATGAAAGGACGTTGCTAATGGCGGTGATAGGTGTAAATTACCTATATATTTCCATATCGAATTTGTTAGTTTTCGAGTATGTTTATTACGTTTTAAAATATTTTAATGTGTTTTTATTCTTTTTGTATTAAAACAGCTACGTGGGATGAAAAGGTATGAAATCGAAGCATGAACGATCAAATCTTATCGAGAACAATCGGAGAACAGTGAAAAAATTAGCAAGGCTGCAAGTTTTTACAAACAAGCCCACCGCCATAGCATCCAGACCACCGCCGCGGCGGTGAAGAAGCTGAAAAAATTCCATTTAAACCTCACCGCCTAGGCGGTGAACCAGCAGAAAATTTTCCTAATCCATCACCTACTCCACCGCTTAGCCGAACCTTAACCGACATACCTCGTCGCCTAGGCGGTGGCCTCTGCACAGTTTAGATATTTTGTTAGATTTATTTTAGCCTATAAATACCCTTCTCTCCTCCTCTCTTCCGATCACTTTGGCCCCTAAGCCCTTAGGCTATATTTTAGGGTTAGGATAAGGGATTTTTTAGGGAGAGCTCTCAACCCGAGGTGGAAGATGATGGGAGAAGTGATCGTTCGACGGTTCTAGCGCCAATTCTTCGGATATAGGCTAAGTCGCCCGTTTTTTCTCTTTATTTTCTTCATTTTGGTAGTTGTCGAGCATGTTTATGCCATTTTATATTGTATACATAGTTATGGCCATTGACTAAACATAGGTTGTATAGGAATTATTAATATAATTTATGAATAGGTTGTTTAATTTAGTTTGTGTTATTGTTTACGGATGTTCTTCGTTATTGTGATTGTGTGTGCCGTGTTGTTTGTTTATCATGTTATGAGAATGATGTTATGAGAATATGGGGTTTGACAAATTTCGGATTCAGACTAGAATAAACGAACGCCACGATTCAATAACTCGAGAGGGAATTGGATTGTGAACAATCGATGACATTGGGGCAAGACCTACGTGACCTAGAGTCGTTAAAACGTTGAGGGGGACATCGGCGTTGACACGAAATCATGTATTCCCTCGTCTTACACTCGGGAGAGGTGATGAGTGAGTTTTAGAACTGAGATTGTCGATGGGGTAAACACAACGCGACAATCTAATAACCCAGGAGAGAGTTGGATTGTGTGCAATCGATGACATTGGAGCAAGACTCACATGGCCTAGGGTCATTAAGACGTTGAAAGGGATTTCTTCATTGACAAGAAATCACGTATTCCCCCTTCTTACACTCGGGAGAAATGGCAGAGGAGTTTACGAACTGAGATTGTCATATAAGTTGAACGCCATTAATATAAACTAAAACGTGATTGGACACGTATTCGTAAACGAGACTAATCTCTAGACAACCTATTCTCTCAAAACTATCTCAATTTTGTAATTAGTATAATTAAATTAGTATATTAGTATTAGTATTAAATTTTATATTCCATTTTTGTCGCCTAGATAAAATTAGGTTATGACAATTGTTGTACTCGATAGTAATCTCAACCAATCCCTATGGATATGATACCCGACCGAAAGGTTTATTATACTAAAACTTATCCGTACGCTTGCAGTGAAAGTGGCAGCGCATGAATTTGCAGCCACCAGGAGGCGAAGGACAAGTGAGCCACATCTCATCCTCGAAGATGTGATCATCTGGGATCGATGCTGGCATCACAATTTGGATCTCCAATAGTGAAGAATCACAATTGTCGATCCATGCTTAGGTTGTCTTCTCATTCGGATAATCATCAATGAATGCTCCCAAGCTCTTCTCGCTCATTTTCAGTTCCCCGTAGTGGCTTTCAATGCATGTGGAATTTGTTTCTCTCAGTGTCACCACTTCTGACTTGGCCTCAATTAAGCAGATAAATTGACTAATTTGCGTCTGAAGAGACGTTACGGTTGCATCGATTTCGGCGCAAACCGTCTCGATATTGTCAAGACGATTCTCGTGCTCATTGATCCTGTCATTCGTTTCCCGCCAAAATGCTTGAGTCTCCCCCAATAAATTTAGCTAATGTCTATTTAAAGGGAGAAGACTCCACATCTTAGACTGGGGTGTCAATCCATGGCACCGAAGTGTTGGAATAATCCTCCAAGTTTTGATAACTTGGTGAATAATTCCAACAATGAAAATCATACTCTGCCATGTCTTCCAATAAATGATAGGCTTCGTCCAAGGTTAATTGGTCGAAAGAGGTGGTAACATGTCCTCCTTCAACCTAATTTCTTGTTGCGGGTAGTAACCCGTCGAGGAAATTCAGTAATTGACACTCCCTCGGGAACTGATGATTCAAAAATTGAAACAACAATACCTTGTGTCGATCCCAAGCACAATAAAACAACTCAGAATCCTATTGAAAGAAATGCAACAATACTTATTGATCTAACATCTTCAAGTACACTACATGAGAAATAAAAAACGAAACTACAAACAAAAATTATAAACAAAATAAATGCCTAAATTAAAATAAAGTTATTTACTCACAATATCAACAATAATCTAAAACACAATCCCCGACAACAATGCCAAAAACTTGGCGGCGAAATATTACGTTGCCACTTTCACCGCAAGTGTATGGCTCAAGTTTTAGTAGAGTGGGAAGAGTAAGGGTTATCGTTTCCACAGGGATTGGTTGAGAATATTGTCGAGTACCGTAATTATCATAACCTAATTTTATTTAGGCGATAGAAAATGAAGTTTATAATTAATAATATACTAATACTAAATACTAATTTATCTAATTATACTATATTACTAATATGAGATGTTTAAGGGAATGGATTATCTAGGGATTAACTTCGTTTACAAACACGCGTTTGATCTCGTTTGACTTACGTTAACGGTGTTCGACTTATTTGACAAACTCTATATCGTAAACTCATTCACTCCCTCTCCCAAGTGACAAGTGAATGAATATGTGACTTCGCGTTAATGTCGAAGTCCTCCTCTAGCATTTTTTAGAATACATAGTCACATGAGTCTTTCCCCAACATCATTGATTGCACACTCTTTTACTCCCTCCCGGGTTATTAGATCATCGTGTTGTGTTTAAACCTTAATCCGAATCCGGGGTTACCTCTCCCGAGTGTCAAACCCTGTATTCTCAATATATCATAACAAGTATAATAAATAAGGAGAAATGAAAAACACAATCAAATAACGAAGAACAACAATTAACGAAACACCGATTTCAAAACTACATATTCATAAATTATAGTAATCCCTAGACAATATCCGTTTAGCTAACAGCCATAACCATATATACAATCATAAACGAGCTAAACATAATCAAGCCATAATTCGAAGTTAAGAAATAAAGAAAGAAACGAGAGAAACTAGCCGTACTCTGAAGATTTGGCGCTAAAACCTTTCCGAGATTGCTTCTCCTTCTCCACAACGTATTCTTCTCCTTCGGATTTGGTGGAGCATTCCCTAAAAACCTCTCAACCTTATTCTAACCCTAAGAGATCTCTTATGGCCGAAATAGAGAAGATGAGGAAGATATAGGGCTCAAATTTCTAAATAAATATCTAAAGTATGTGCAGAGTCATCGCCGTGACGGTGGTTGAGTCGGTTTGATCACGGCCTCGGTGGTGGACTTAGTGGTTGAAGCAGAGACCTCTCTGTTATTTCATCGCCTCAGCGGTAAGCTTTCAGCAAGAAAAGCCCTATCTCTACATATTGACCGCCACGGCGGTGGTCTAGACGCCGCAGCGGTGGGTTACTTTTCAAAATTTTGTCTCTATTCTTGTTTTCCCACCGTTCTTGATCTGATTTGATCGTTTATGATCCGTTTTCATCATTTTCACCCCGCACACCTGTTTTAATACAAAAAGAATAAAAACATATTAAAACGTATTAAAATACTATAATAACACATGAAAACTAACAAGTTCGGTTTAGAAATAGATAGGTAAATTACACCTATCAGTCGTTCTATGATCAGAATTGAATGATAGACCTCGACCCGTTGTTTACGAAAAATAAGAACCTTGGTATATATGACCTCAACCTGTTGTTTATTGTGAAATAAGAACCTTGGTATAAGGAAGACGCCACAAACGGTGGTGGAAACCCATTTGATAAGTCGCTGGTGAACACCACAGAAAATCTTGAGAAGTTCGAGTAGTTCTTCAAAGAACCGCAGAGAAAATACTCTCATAATTTACTGAATATTATCTATCTCTCTATTATAATTAGTGCATGCTATTTATAAAAAAAACATGGTTGAAAAATAAGATTACAGATATTGAAAACTGATCATCCCATATTTAGCCCTATACGTCCCTAATAAGAAAAGGAAAGTAATTAGCTTGGTTCAAAATAGGAAAGTAGGTAATAATAATTAAAAAAAAATAATAGAGATAGAAGTCAATCCACACTAATTAGCTACTCAATCACGCCTAAGGAAGGTCTGAAATAGGCAAGTCAATTCAGCGAATTACTGGGAAGGAATTGAAAGTTAATCACCCACTTAATTGGTTTGATATTTGAGAAGTAATCAGCCATTATATCCTTTTGATTTCATGCCCACTCAAGCCATAATTATAGCCATTAATCCACTCCATTATTAATGAAATTATGCCCAATTTTAACTTGTTGAATTTAAGCTTAGCCTTGGCCAGTTTCTTCTAGAATTTGAATCATGTTAATGAATCTTTGTTGATCACGTGGATCATGCTCAATGGGCCTCCAAGAATTTGCTTGAGCCCACACCTCTTGAATCAACCCATTGAGTACATCTTTAAACTTTCGTTCTTGTGCTCTGATTACCAAATGATGTAAACCCCACCAAAATAATGAGATCCGACAACGAAAAGGAACCCAAGATCATTCTACGATCAGAATTGAACGATAGACCTTGACCCGTTGTTTACGACAAACAAGAACCTTGGTATATATGACCTCACCCCGTTGTTTATTGTGAAACAAGAACCTTGGTATAAGGAAGACGCCACAAATAGTGGTGGAAACCCGTTTGATAAGTCGCTGGTGAACACCACGGAAAATCCCAATAAGTTTGACTAGTTCTTCAAAGAACCACAGAGAAAATACTCATAATTTACTGAATAATGATCTATCTCTCTATTACAATCAATGTATGCTATTTATTAAAAAAAAAAAAAAAAAAAAAAAACATGGCTGAAAAATAAGATTACAGATATTGAAAATTGATCATCCTATATTCAGCTCTATACGTCCCTAATAAGAAAAGGAAAGTAATTAGTTTGGTTCAAAATATGAAAGTAGGTAATACTAATTAAAAGAAAAAAGAATTGAGATAGAAGCCAATCCACACTAATTAGTTGCTTAATTACGCCTAAGGAAGGTCTGAAATAGGTAAGTCAATTCAGCGAATTAATTGGGAAGGAATTGGAAAGTTAATCACCCACTTAATTGGTTTGACATTTGGGAAGTAATCAGCTACTATCTCCTTTTGATTCCATGCCCACTCAAGCCATAATTATAGCCATTAATCCACTCCATTGCTAATGAAAAGCCCAATTTTAACTTGTTGAATTTAAGCTTAGCCTTGGCCAGATTCTTCTAGAAATTGAATCATGTTAATGAATCTTTGTTGATCATGTGGATCATGGTCAATGGGCCTCCACAAATTTGCTTGAGTCCACACCTCTTGAATCAGCCCGTTGAGTACATCTTCAAACTTCCTTGCTCGTGCTCTTGTAACCAGCCCAATTGGGACTTGAACTAGATCCCTTAAAGTTGTGTTATGATTTGCATCAATCAACCTTAGCATCTTCAACAATTTCTTCGTGATAATATCATCAATGAAACTTTTACACTAAAACACTCAATAAACTCATTAGTTCCACAAAAAATATCAACATTTAATTGTCTATCAAAATCTGAGGATCAACAATCTCCCTCTTTTTTATGATGACAATTAACTTTGATATTTTTGTCAAAATAAAATGTAACCACACTCCCTTTAAATTTGAGGATGGGTTTTTTAACTTGTTAAAGCACAATCATGAAGAATAATTTTAAAAAATTACATAAAATATTCAACAAAACACAAAATATAATCAATAATCGATAAACTCCCCCTACATCAGTGCAATGCTTAGGTGAACAAACCCAAACATCAACTAACTCGTTTAAAACTCAACTATGGTTTCCTTGTTTAATATATTCCCCTTAAATCAATTCAATTTATTAGATATTTAACAAAACATCAACATAGATATTCTCCCCTTTTATCATCTCAAAAGGTGGGGAAGGGGAACCACATATCACTATTACTCTAGGCAAACATCATTATGTCTAGCCATACCCAAACCGCGAATGATTTTCACAAACTAATCTTCCTCTAAAGGTTTGGTAAAAATATCAGCAAGTAGGTCAGAGGTATCAATATATTCAATATTAACATTCCTTTTATGAATGTGATCACGAATAAAATGATGTCTAATATCTATATGCTTAGTTCGTGAGTGTTGTGTAGGATTTTTACTTAGATAAGTAGTACTTTTATTATCATAATAGATCGGGACTTTCTCCATACATATTCCAAAATCATTCGACTGTTGCTTAATATATAAAATTTGAGCGCAACAGTTATCAACTTCCATATACTCAACCTTAGTAGTAGATAAGGCTATCAAATTTTGTTTCTTGTTTAACCAAGAAATCAAGGCATGTCCTAGCAAATGACATGACCCACTTGTGCTTTTTTACTCGACTTTGCAACTAGCGAAATTAGCGTCGGAGTAACTTATTAACTTAAAATCACTCCCCCTAGGATACCATAATCCTAGGCCAGTCGTCCCCTTTTAAATATCGAAAGATTCTCTTAACCGTAGTCAAGCGTGATTCTTTAGGACAAGACTAAAATTTAGCACATAAACAAACGCTATACATAATGTCAGGTCTACTAGAAGTTAAATACAACAAACTACCAATCATACCTCAATACATTTTTTTATTTACATTTTTGCCCGTATCGTCTTTGTCTATCTTTGTAGTTGTTTCTATAGGAGTTTTGTACTCTTTAGCGCCATCCAAGCCGTATTTCTTTAGAAACTATTTGGTGTATTTAGCTTAGTTTATGAATATTCCTTCTTTGGTTTGCTTGATTTGCAACCCAAGAAAAAAATTTAGCTCTTCCATCATGCTTATTTCAAATTCAACTTACATTATCTTGACAAACTCTTGACAAAAATCCTTATTAGTAGATCCATAAATAATATCATCAACATAAACTTGTACTAATAGAATATCAGAATCAGTTTACTTAATAAATAGAGATATATCACTTAGACCCATTTTTCAATTTAAGCATGATATAATATTGCCCTTCTTATAAAATAAAAAAAAAAAAAAACTTTTCGTCATATTTAATAGTAACCAAGTCAATTTATGCTTAAGATAATAAACCTAAGGTAATCAAAATATTTTGACATGTAGCATGCAATCATATAATTTTAGTCAAATCAACATTCATTTCTCATGATACCGAATAATGTCTTCATATTAAATAGATTTAATTCATGTAATCTTTAATGCACTAGAATAGGAAGCATATCTCAATGATAACTTATGATCAATCAACATAGATCTAATGCATGCTTTAAACATGAATAAATGCATATCTCATAAAAATTTTAGCTCCCTTTTTAAATAATAATTATTAATAAAAATATGAGACATTAGATAAAAATTAGACACCTAATGATTGTAAGGTATCCATGTACAATGGTATCATGCTATATATTTAAAGATCATGCAGATTAACAAATAACTCAATGATAAACAAGTCATGGATTAATACAAGATATTTCGCATATGTTAAACGTAACTTTTTTAGTGAACTTCATATATGATAGCATAGAAATATGTAAGCTTAAATTTTTATGATATGTCGATAGGTGAAATCATGATTAATACTGGTTTTATCAAGCATTTCTTAGTAATAAATATTTCATCAATAAATTAGTATTAGCTAATAATGGAATTTCTCGTAGACATATAATCAATGCATAATCAGTCCAAATCAAATAAATAATTTAATTCCCCTTAATATACAATATCATACAGGAGGGCATGTGAGTATTGAACTTGTTTTGATACATATTCATGTAATTGAACAATTTGGTATTATTATGTGTAATGTTCTGGTATAAAATTATGCCATGTAAATTAGAGGATTAAACATTTTTGTTCATTTACTAATAAAAATTGGTTATTTACTTCTATTAGAAGCCTGTAGTGATATTTTTGTAAGCTTATAAAAAGTTAAATTGGAATTTATTATTATTATAATCAGTGTGTACAGCAGATGAATTTAGAAACATAAGATTTTAGAATATAATTAATAAGATCCTACGATTTTGAGCTATTTCTAAAAACTAAATTTTGAGGACAAAATTTAGTTAAGCGGAGTAGATTGTAATATCCTGAAAATTTATATTTTGAAAAATATTATTTTATAATTTTGGGATTATTTTATAAATTTATGGTATAAATAATAAATTATAATTTTTAGGGATATAAGTGTAATTATTGAGTTTAATATGAAATATTTTATAATTATGGGGGTGTTAAGTGTAATTTTTTCAAATCTTAACAATTAAGCAATTGTTTGTGGTCATGAAATTAAAGGAAAAAAAAAATAGTGGCTGTGAATTGGTTTCATTACATACACAAACACCTCCCCCCCACACACACACAACATATATATATATATATATATATATATATATATGAAAAATAATAAGAAGAATAAATGGATTATTATTTCAGGGCCACATAAAAGAAATTAGGAGAAGATTAATAAGGCAGAGTTTGGCAACAAAAGTGAAGCCTCAGAATGGGAATTAGGGTTATAGGTTATATACTTCGGATGTTTTTTTTTCAAGAAACTATTGCGGTTCGAATTTCAGTTCGGATTTTAGGTAGAATTTATAACTCTTTTAATATATGTATTTAATTTTTCTATTGTAAGATCTATGTTATTATTGTTGTCGAATTATAGTTGTTAATTTCCATTAAATAGTTATGATTATGTGAAAATTGTGTGAAAATCATACATATGTGTTTTATTTGTTGTATTAATTAAATACACATATTAAAGGGATTGAAATTCTATTGAGCGTTAACTCACAATCCTACAGATTTGATTGCAGGACTGGTGAGAATAAAAAGGCGACAACGAATTTTATTCGAATCTCTATTCTATTTGTAATAATTGTAGTAATTATTTACCGTTGAAAAATCGACCCAATAAATCGATAATTATAATTGTCGCCATGATTGTAAAATTTAAAATATTTTTATCGAATGTATTAATAATTCGTACCTGAAACTGTGGACAATCTTATGATTGTCTTTAGTTGATTGATATGAATTACCAATCTTAGTTATTTATTGATAAATTATATAATATCTTAATAATTCATAATATATTGATAATTCATTATGATTGCTAATTAGTCGCACATTATATATTGATAATTATAAGACAATTATAATTTATATGAGCTATTCTGAATATATCATGATTACTAACTAGTTGATATGAATTACCAAACTTAGTTACTTATTGATTACATGATGATTTATAATGTATATAAATTATGGACTAATTTTAATTTTAGTAATAATTCTCCAAGGGGAGAAACTCCGTGGCGGCCCTAGGAAACTAGGTCGTTGTAGAGTGGTATCAAAGCGGAATTATTAGAAATACTAATTTATTTATAAATGATGAAATATTTGTGGTTGAATTCTCTATAGAAGAAGCCTAGTAGTTACCTTGGGAAACCGGGTCGTTACGATTGTATTGATTAAATGGAAAAGTGATTAAGGGCTTATGTTGAATATCTTTATTGTTGTTTACTTATGTTTTCATGCTTATGCATAAATGAGTTTAAATACCCTTTCTCGGATTTAGGGGGAGTGTGGTTACATTGTTTATTAAAGAAAATATCAAAGTTCATTTTCATCATAAAAGGGGGAGATTGTTGAATTTGATGTTTTGATAAATAATTAAATATTTATGTTTTGTGTGGAACTAATGGTTTTATCGAGTGTTTCAGATTTATAGTTCCATGCATGTGAAAAAAAAAAAAAACAAAACTTGATGAAGAAAACATAAAAGGTGCAAAGTAGACATAATGAAGATGTGAAGAGTTTTGAAGACCATGAAAAAAAATAGGTTAAAATGACTCTTTATTTATATACTCTTAATGCAACCTGAATTAAGATCACACACAACACTTAAAATGAGTTAATTATATGTGTGTCATGATAAGATGTGATAAGTTTAAGATCCCAAAATGAGATATTGCATGTGCTCCTTATGTGAAATGAATTTGATAATTGACCTAATTGGAAAATATGTTTTAAAGTATAAAAAGTTAAATTTTTGGGTCAATTCGGTTAACCGAGAAAAGCAATCGGTCAACTGAATCAAATAGTATGTTTTGAAGTTAAAATGAGGTGCTACTGATCCAGTCGGTCAACAGAATGAAATTAATCGGTCAACCATTTGAAACAGTAACTGAATTAGCAAAGGAAGTGAGCACACTGATCAAATCAGTTAACCGAATAAAGAGGGTCGGTCAACCGTTTGAGTCAGTAGATGAATTGGTGGAAAAATGGATCACACTGATCCAATCGATTAACCGATTAGATGTGATCGATCAACTGAATGGTTGTGTGCCAACGGTTATATTGGGGGCAGGACAGGTTGGTCAATTGACCTGTAGGATTCAGTCAACCAACTGAGTCAGTTGAGATTTCAGGTGATTTGGTCTCTTGGTAAAAAACTATCTGTTTTTTATAATTTCAAGAGAGGGATTTAGGGGATTTGAACTTGATTGAACGATTAACAACCTATTATGTTATCCTTATTGATATGGTCCATATATTTTGAGATTCTTCCAAGTTAAATAGTTTAATACTTCTTATTTCTATGGTTTTAAATTGAGAATAGTTTTATGAACTTAAGTGGGAGAATAGAAAGTCATTTTTAAGTAAAATACACCTGAAATGAAAGGTAATCATATATTAGGTCTAAGAGTGTCATTAAGTGGCATATCTTTGAGAAACTAATCGTTGAAGGGTTAGTTATTAGTCTATTAATATAGATCTGCGGGATTGAGTTAAACACATCAAGAACATCAGTTTTGAGCTATTCTAAGACTGATATTTTTGCGGAGATTTCTACGAGAGATTCTATTCAAATTCTTGATCTAAAGCGCTAGCTGTTTAGCGTCACCAACTTGAATTCCAATTGCGATATCATCATTATGTTCGGTGTTTTCCCTGTGAGATCTATCCAAACTTTATTACTAGCTTTCAAGTTATATTTATATTGATATTGATTGCTAGAAAATTATTTTGAACTTAAAAGTTTAAAAATCTTTTTAAACGATTTTTTTTTTTTTTGTTTATCTAATTACGTGTTAAATTTGTACTATCCATTTTATTTATTAATCAGATTTTAATTGCCTCACATTGTATCTATCATGTAGTAATTATTTGGGATATTAATCAAGTATATTTGTATTGAGGTAGTAGAAGCTTTTTGTGGGAAGAAACCTACAATTTTTTGTATTTGTGAGTTTGAGCAGATTCGACATGTTTGGGATGGTGTCTAGTCATGGTAGTTAGGTTTTGATCTTTTTCTTGTAAAAAAAATTAGGGTTTGATCTTTGTCCTGCAAAAAGGTAAAGTTATTATTTTCCTTTAAAAATGATTAGGTTTTAATTCTTCCTATAATAGAATTAAGTGATTTTAAAGGTTCTTCCTATACCTGCGAAAATTATAAATGTAAAAGTGTAAGGGAATGATAAGTTTGATCTTTAACCTATTAAAAGGCTTAGGTTTTGATTCTACTTGATGTAGAATTAGGTTAGTTTTGAGTTTAGTAAAAAGATAGGGCTCTTCTTGAGCCTGTGAAAAAGATAATTATAAAGGTTGATTTTGAGCTTGTGAAAAGAATCGAAATTGTAAGGGTTTGATTCATACCTGGTAAAGGAATCAGGGGTTTAGTTGATTGCGAATCTTCGTGGAGCTCGAGGGACGGAATGTAGATAAGAGTAACTTACCGAATCAGAATATATTATTGTGTCCTGCATTGTTTATTATCTATATTGTGTTTGGGTGTGCACTCAGTATTAAACACATATCCATTGCGTTTCAAGTTAATAATTGATTTAGGGAAATTAATTATTTGTGTTTAAGTGTTTAATTGTTAAATTTTTGTAACTACCTAATTCATCCCCTCTTTTGGGTAGTTCTTTGGGGCAACAATAACTTATTTATAAGAAATAAAATTATACTTGGGAGACTTAAAAGACTTCAAAAGTAGGAGGGCATGTTGATTATCTGAATCATCTTGAAAAGAATCTTAGACAAGATTATTTATATCTTTTAAAACAAGAGAAAATATTTTGGGCCCAGAAATCCAAAATACAGTGGTTAAAAATAGGTGACAAAACTAATAAGTTCTTTCATGGAATGGATTTGAAAAAGAGAAGGAGAAACAAAATAAATATCCTTTAGTTTGAGAATGGATGGATTAAGATCAAGATGATCTTCAAACTCATGAGAAAGATCACTTCGTAAAACTGTTTTCTGAGGAGAAAATGAAATGCCTATATTCATCATAGGGAATGAGTGTCCTAAGATAAATAACCACGAGCACAATTATTTAATTGGTAGACCTACTAAGGATGAGACTTGGGAAGCCCTTAAGTCTATTGGGGGCCTTAAAGCCATGGGATTTGGTGGGTTCCATGCCATATTCTTTAAAAAGAACTGGAGTTTGGTGGGTAATGATGTTTGCAAGTTTATTGGTAATTGTTTTAGGACTTGGG
This sequence comes from Eucommia ulmoides, assembly GCA_016647705.1. Taxonomy (NCBI): domain Eukaryota; kingdom Viridiplantae; phylum Streptophyta; class Magnoliopsida; order Garryales; family Eucommiaceae; genus Eucommia; species Eucommia ulmoides. Next base: position 30,877,048 of record CM028339.1, read on the forward strand.
TTGTTCCAAATTATAATAGTAAGACTCTTGTTGCCCTTGTGCCTAAGATGGATAATCCTGAGACTATATCTTGACAAAATTGTTGGCCCCAACCAGAGTATTTTTATTTCAGGGACGATGACATCGTACAATATAATAATTACTCAGGAAGTCATTCATTACCTAAGGAAAAACGAAAAGTAATGTGGTGGAATCATTGTTAAAATTGGTCTTGAAAAAGTTTATGACAAGAATAACTATAATTTTCTTAAAGAAACCCTATTCGCGTTTAACATTTCTAACCCTTGGGTTAACCTAATTATGAGTTGTGTTAGGCCTTCTTAAGGGATGGCAATTAAAACAAACCAATGGGTAACCGCACGAAACTTAACCGAGCGGTCCGATTTTGAAACTAACTAAATGGTTTTGATCGTGGTTTTGATTTTAAATTTAACAACTGACACGATTTTGGTTTTGGGATAATACCTATGTAATCGAAGCATGTAACCGAACTGCATGACCAAAACCATGAACCGAACCATGTAACTGATATATATATATATATATATATATATATATGCTTATAGGCCGGCTGCTAAGGTTGTAATTCATTTGTTTACTTGGCCGATCAAGTGCTCTTGCTTCTTCCTCTTCTCTCTCCTTCCACATCACTTCATTGTGACTATTATCTATGATTCTGTTGTTGTGATTCATTTGTGACTATTATTTATGATTTTATTATTGTATCTTACTTTTCGTTAAGAACGTTTATTATAACAATTTATGATTTTGTGGTTTGGTTTTTATTTTTGGAATTTATGTTTTATATTTTAGTTATGTTCTTGTTCATATATAAGAAACAATGGTCCGCGATTTTGGTTTTGGTTTTGATTTTTTATAAAATTTAAAAATCTTAAACAGTTTCGTGGTTTGCGTTTTGATTTTGGTTAAAATTAAATGAGCCGATTTTAAAACCATTTTTAAAAAAAAATGGTGGTTTTGGTTTTGGTCTTAGTTTTGGTTTTATATGTGTCTAATGATTTTGGTTTTGGTTTTGGATAAGACCGAACCGAAACCGGACCATTGACATCCCTACATTCTTCCTTTTCCACTAGTGGAATGAGGAAGCGCTAGAGGAATTCCAATCAACTAAGGGGTTAAGGCAAGGGGATCATCTTTCTCCCTATTTGTTTGTTTTTGTGTATAGAAAAATTATCTCATATGATAAGGGATGAGGAAAGAAAAGGGAATTGGAAATTAAGGTATTAAAATTGGTAAAGAAGTCCTCACTTAACTCACTTGTTCTTTGATGATGAACAAATGTTTTTTGTGAAAACTAGTGATAAAAATGTTAACATTATTCTTGATGTACTAGAAAAGTTCCTTCAAGCCTCTCGTCAAAAGATTAATTTTAGCAAATCTAAACTTTTTGTGTCACCAAACATAAATAAGATTCATGCTAAAGTCATAAGTAACAAAATGGGTATAAATTCTGATTGAAAATTTGAGAGTGTATCTTGTTGTTCCTCTAATTCATGGAAGAAATTCCAAGAAACACTAAAATTCCATTTTAGCAAAAATTCAAAGAAGATTATCCAATTGGAAGGCCCACATGTTATCTATCACTAGAAGAACTGTGCTTATTAAGACAATTACTTCTACCATACCTTTCTATACAATGCCTCTCCCAAAAAAATTATGTGATTAAATTTATAAGATTATTAGAAAAAAAATTATGGGGAGAAGGAAATAGATAAAATATACCATCTCATTAAATGGGATAAGGTTTGTAAACCTAAGGAGAATGGCGGCTTAGGCATTAGAGAAGCTAGGAAAATTAATAAAGCCTTTATGTCGAAAGTTGCTTGGAAAGTTTCGAATGAGAATAATAGCTTGCAAACTAGAATTCTTTATGGGAAGTATAATCTTGATAGAAGCCAAATTCTTGGAGAGCGAAGATACATAATTATTATCTTTGGAAATGCATTGTTAAAACTAAAGATAATTTTTTAAAAATATTAAATGGAAAATTGGGGATGGTACGAATGCCAACCTATGGAATGATTGGTGGCGTGGTCAGGGTTTATTAGGATTAAATGATTCGTAGAATTCGTTTGACCTTAAGGTTTCAGATATCATTGATGAGAATGGAGATTAATTTCTTATACCAATTCTCCATCTTATAAATGATACATGAAAAGAGTGGATTGTGGGAAGTGAACGTCCTAATCCAGGTATAGAAGATCAACCAATATGGATGCTTGAAAACTCTAGAAAATTCTCTATTGAATCTTCTTACGCATCTATTAGCCCTACGGCTACAATTCAAGATAGTGAAAACTGAACCTGGATTTGAAAGTTAAAACTTACACAAAAACTCGTATATTTTATTTGGTTGATTATCCATGGAAAACTTGTTACTAACCTATTCAAATCTATAAGGAGCAATAATGCCTCTAGTATCTGCCAAAGGTGCCAAATTTGCCCAAAATCCATTGACCATGCTTTAAGGAAAAACCAAAAAGAAGGTAGGATTTGGGAAAGATATAAGGAACTATTTGGGGGGACTCAGATCATGAGACTAGAACTAACTCAGTGGATTAAGAAAAATTTGAAAGAGAGATCCTTGAACCTTTCTAACTCTTTTCTCTTTGCAGCTATCATTTGGGAGATATGGAAATATATGAATAAACAAGTTATTGAGGGAATTGAAACCAACACCTCAATAATTTTTGCGTGAATAACTCATTCTAAGAAGGAGCTACTTGAGACTTTTACTCTCGATACCCCCTAAATGGTAGAACAGGGTCCAATTTGTCTTATTGGATTTTTCCTAATGCAGATTTTTACAAAGTCAACACAGATGGAAGCACTACTGGAAACCATGGCAAAGGAGGAATTGGAGGCATTGTCTGAAATAAGCTAGGAGTTTGAATTGTCGAATATTTCAGGCAGATTTTGGAGTGTACATGACTGTAAGTAAAGTTGCGGAGCTTGCATATAGGGACCCGTATCGCCTCAAACAAAGACCTACCAAGACTGATCATTGAAACATAATCTAAGGAAGCAATTTCTTTTATATTGAGGGACTACCCAGAATCCCACAAATACAAGGCTTGGGTGAGGATTGTAAAAGATTATTGTCTAATAAAAATTACATCCTTCAATATGCCTCTAGAGAAGATAACAGATGTGTTAATTTTCTTGCAAAGAAATGAGTGAATGGAGGAGTGAATCTAAAGATTATGGAGTCGCTTCCGGAAGATAGGACGGAGATAGTTGTGACTGAAATAGATGTGAGCGCCTATGATAGTTGCCCGCATGTGTTTTGTGTGTAATTTTTTTTTTTTTTTTTTTTTTTTGTACCAAAAAAAAATATTCAACAAGCACACAAATATAAGATATATGATTTGGTGTTTTTCGGAAGATATATATTCTATTTTTAACAAGCAACCATGTTATATATATCACCAACATACAAATGGAAAGATTTTGATCGTGTTAAAGCATACGCACATTCAGATAGAAGGAACGTTATATGCAACACACACACACAAAAACATAAAATGATATGATTTGGTATTTTGCGGAAGAGATATGTATCAATTTAACAATCAGTCATGCTATATATAACACCAAGACATAGATGTAACACTGTATTTCTTCGTTTTTGCAATACATATCATGCTAAATGTAACAAGGATTTCAATTCACTGCTAAAAAAAAAATATTGACATCTTATTTTAAAGATCGTGAGACAAAGATCATACTAGACCTCATTCTCTTTGATACACTTATTCAATTGATAGTGGCCCCTCCTAAGGCTACTTTCATTCGATGAGGAGGGTTGGACTAAGGAGCGGGTACGGGAATGCACAAGAGGACAAGATAATGTTCATATATAAACCAATGATTGATTAACAAAGACGAGGGGGAGAAATCTTTTTTTTTTTTTTTTACATGTTCTTCATTGCAAATTGTGTGTAACTGTTCCGCAAATTTAGGGGGCTATATACGGAAACACTGTTTAGTTTGGAATAAAAGGTAACGACACATTATTAGAGATAAATTAGGCCACAATTTCTCGATATGATTGCTCGGTTCATAAATATACAATTGAGTTTATTCGATAGTTTTGATCCGCAAATAGGATTGGACGGTAAGGGGCCCAAATAAACAATAATAACGTCTCATGGATAGACCAGTGAGATTTGGGCCAAGCCCAAGTTTTAGTTATAACTGGCGTATTATTTACATTGGGCTGGACTCAGGCCACTGGTACGGGTGAAATATCAAATAACAGATCTATGATACTGTCCCACCCCAATTTTCTCGCCTCCCAAACGCGTAGGCGGCGATGGGTTCCCCCGCCGTTCCCGTCGCCTCCTCATGAGATTCAGGCCCTTTGCCGTCTCTTTCTCCCTCTTCAACAAGAAGAAGCCCTCTCTTTCACCACTCAGCTCATTCATGGAGACACAAACACCAACAGTTCATACACAATCGTCAATGGACGCAGTCGACGACGACGACCGGCTCTGCTTGGCTAACACCGATCTTTCAGTACAGAAAGACGAGCGCCGTGACGAAGAGGGGGACGGGGATTGTGGTTTGGGATGTCCTCGCGGGTATTTGAGCGGAGAGTCGAGGATCGAGAGAGCGTGGTCGCACTGGAGGAAGCTAGGGCAGCCCAAGCTCATGGTTGCGCCAATGGTCGACAACTCGGAGCTCCCCTTTCGGATGCTATGTCGCAAGTACGGTGCCGAAGCTGCTTACACTCCTATGCTTCACTCGCGCATATTTACTGAGAACGAAAAGTATCGCTCTCAAGAATTCACTACTTGCAAGGTATCTGTTTGCATAAATTCATGTTGTTGATAAAATCGTACTTGCATCACATTTTTTTAGATTCGGTATTTACAAATTCCTGTCACCTGCATATCATATTGAAGTGAAATTTAAGTTTCTTAGTTCTTGTTTTGTTCAAATGATATAATTTCACTTCATAAAGTGGCATTGCTTTAAGTATGTATCTGATTATGTATCTGATTATTCTGATGAATTGCTCCCTAATTATCTTGTCCGCATAAATTATGGCAACAATGACAGGAGGATCGCCCCCTTTTTGTCCAATTTTGTGCAAATGATCCAGATACTTTACTGGAAGCAGCTAGAAGAGTTGAACCCTTTTGTGACTACGTGGACATTAATTTGGGGTAATAATAATCTTTTCATTCTCCCTCTTAAAACAAATCTGTAAGTTGTCAGTAAATCTATAATGAGATGCATTCTTAAATCTTAGCTCTTGCAACTCACATTATTTGCTTGAATCTTCAATCCAACTTGAAAGGGAAGAAGCATATGTAGAAATAGAAACAACTTCTGACACAAAGGGAATTCATTGATATGAAACCATCAGAGACTCAAACACAATGTATATAAGGGGTGGTTAACTCTTTTTTTTTTTATAGTTCAGGTCATCTGAAAATTAGGGATGGGATGTTAACCTTAATGGCTGCACCTTAGAATTTGGTTTGTTATGAACAGCTAATTAAAAGTTGAAAATTGATGAAAAAATAGATATGTGAAATATGCATAAAGAGTAGATGAAATAGTATGTCAACATCTCCCTCAATATATATGTGTGTGTGTGTGTGTGTGTGTGTGTGTGTGTGTGTGTGTGTGTGTTTGTGTATTTTGGATTTTGCAATTATCTCTATATGTCAGTCATGTTGGCAAACCCTGTTGTTCTATCTAGGTGGTGTTTTTAAACTTTTGGATGCTATCGATGTACTTTATTTCTATTCTTGTTTTAGGACACCCATAAATAGATAACTATAATGTACTTTATTTCTCTTCATGTTTTAGGACACCCATAAATAAATATGTACGTTCCCTTTATTTCTTTCTGAGTCAAGAAGTCTTGGAAACTTGAGAAAATTTGTCAATGTGAAATATGTATTTATCATTTATATGTGGAAGCAAGGTTTTAAATTGCAGTATCATGTTACGTAACAGTAACAGTCGCGGTGTAAAGGTACCGGGAGTATTGGTCCGTCCATAACGGGAATCGGCCGTAACAGTCATTAATTTTTTAAAATCACTAGAAAATCCTCAAAAACTCTATAGTTGTAATTGTTTGACTCATTTAACCCTTAATAAATATATTCTAATAGATGTTACGATATTTAACCATGTATACGACACATTTAAAATATAAAAAAGACGAAAAATAGAAATTAAGAGCTGTCGTACTAATCAATCTTAAAAAAATAAAAGGATGCACAATATTTACTGAGAATATGTTACATAAGAGTAAACCAAATGTAAGCAAAAATTGTTTGTAGGGCTGAAATTTAACCCAATATGGGCAGAAATTTAGAAAATATATAAAAAAACTTGAAGATTTGTCCGAAATCGGAGAAATCCTATTGTTTTAATGAAAAAATCCCGCTTGAAATGCTTGGATTTGGCCAAAAAAAGAGTGGAGGGCTTGGATTTGGCCAAAAAAAGAGTGAAGGGATTGGATTTGGTTAAAAATGGAGTGGTAGATGGCTGGATAGCTTGGATTTGGTCAAAACTTGGATGTCTAGGTTGGAGGAGGAATGGGAAAGGGCCGGATGTGAGGAGAAAAGTGAGCAAAAAGAGTTGTCTGGACAAACATATGCATAAATGAAATGGCCCCTTTTGTCCAATGTTTTAAAATCCGGACCGGACCGTCCGGTTCGACCGGTTGAACCGCCACCCGGGCTTGTTCCGGTCCGGTTAACCATTCAAATCCATTTGGCCCTTAGAAATGTTGAACCAGCCGGTTCGGACCGGTTCAACCGCCGAACCAGTGAACCGGCCTGTTTTTCTCATTTTTACAAATTATATGATTTCTTCCCCAATTACCCTAATTTTCCTCTCTTTCTTTGTCGCTCAGTTCTGCCGTCTACACCTCTCCTCTCTCCTCCTCTCTCTCTTTCTCCGCCCCGATCTCTCACTCTCTCGTTCTCAATGTCCGATCATCTCTCTCTCTTTGTGTGTGTGTGAATCCAGCCTCCAACGGCAACTCTTGCAGCGGCTGTCTCCACCAGCGACGTTTACTCCCTCAGCGGCAGCTTTCACCGACGACAACCTGGTAACCGGTAAGTTCTTCGCTTTGTCAGTTTCATTTCAATTTTTCAACGGTGACGCTCCAACCTGTTGCAACCTCCAACGGTGCGTGCTCTCTCCCTGATCTTGAGCTTGAATCCTATACTTAGGTCTTGGAAAAATCGATTTGGATGATAAGTTGCGTCTTGAAATCGGTTCTGGGTTGATCCAATTTGGGGTTTCATTTTTTATTGTTTTGGAAGATTTGATTCTTGCGAAATGTATGCGGAACAAAGTGATTCAAGCATCAAAAGGGCCCTTAAGAGCCTCTGCTGCTGTAATGGATGGTCTTATGGTGTTTTTTGGGTTTTCCATCAGAGAAATTCGTTCTCTCTCTCTCTCTAGATACACTGAATGCCTGTAAATGTTTTATGTTGTGGACTTGAGCTGCATCGAATTTTTTATGTTAAGACTTAAGCTTGAAATGCATAGTTTTTATATTTTTTTGTGTTTTGAATATTTTATTTTTTATTTTTACAGAAAATATTTTATTTTTTAATGACATAATTATGATGTCACGGTTGAACCGCGGTTTGGCTACCGGTGACCCGTGACCCGTGACCCGGTGTTTTTCCGGTTCGATGCCCGGTCTGGTTTTTAAAACATTGCTTTAGTCCTGTTACAGGTTGTTACGGACCGTTACGGGTGTGAATCAGTATGCAACCGTTTTATTGGGCCATAACGGTAACAAAGGGCTGAAAAAATCCGTTACATATCAGCCATCGCTACGTAACGGCCGATTCTTAAATCCCTGCTGGAAGAGCAAGTGATTTTGTGAAGCTCGGTTCAGTTTAACTGAATCTAAGTATAAATTGTCTTCCCCCTCCCCAACAAACACATCTATATCATATACCGATGATCCCAATTCTCTGAAATTTTATGTCTTTCTACTAGTATGTTAGGTCATCTTTTTTTAGTATGTCGTAGTTGCTGCTAATATCAGAACATTCATTCCAAAATTTTGTTGTTGCAATCGTTAATTTCTTTTATGTGCACTTCATTTGTTTTTGCTTGCTCTTCAATTTGCAGGTGTCCCCAGCGTATTGCTAGGCGTGGGAACTATGGAGCTTTCCTTATGGATAATCTTCCACTTGTTAAGTCCCTTGTAGAAAAACTGGCTCTCAACCTTAATGTTCCCGTTTCTTGCAAAATTCGAGTTTTTCCAAATTTGCAAGACACAATCAAGTATGCCAGAATGTTGGAGGATGCCGGTTGCTCTCTCTTGGCGGTGCATGGCCGAACTAGGGATGAGAAGGATGGGAAGAAATTCCGGGCAAACTGGAGCACCATTAGAGCTGTCAAAGATGCTGTAAGAATACCCGTTCTTGCCAATGGAAATGTACGGCACATGGATGATGTTAAGAGCTGTTTGGATGAGACCCGCGCTGAAGGGGTGCTTTCAGCAGAATCGCTTCTCGAAAATCCAGCCCTTTTTGCTGGATTTCGAACGGCCGAATGGGTTTCAGACAGTGAAGAAAACCATGAATATGGAAAGCTAGACCAGGCTGATCTATTGATAGAATATTTGAATCTCTGCGAGAAGTATCCTGTTCCATGGAGGATGATCCGTGCCCATGTGCACAAGATGTTGGGGGAATGGTTCAGAATCCAGCCACATGTAAGAGAGGATCTTAACGCACAATCAAAGCTAACTTTCGAATTTCTTTATGATATAGTCAATCGGCTGAGGGAGCTCGGCGTGAGGATACCTCTTTATTCTAAGGACAGTGAAGTAGCAACAGTATCCGCAAATGCATTTGGTGCGTAGATATATTATTAGAGGAAGGTTAAAATGTGTGGCGAAAATGGAGAATTTGGTCATTTCACCCCAAGAAGTCAATGAATTTGGCCAATTCTGATGTTTTTTTGGGGTCAAGGCCCATTATTCAAATGGCTGGAACTAGTGCCCGGACTAATAGAATCAACGAATTTGTGCATGGGCTCGGAAAGAGGTACATCCTTCTTTCTTGCCATATATTTTATTTAATAATGTAGTGAAAATCTCGATTCTTTGATGAAGCTGCCGTACCATGTTTCCTGCAATTAACGTATTCTTGTCCTGTTTGTTTTTATCAATGCACTCTGTTTAGGCACATGCTTAGAAAGTGTTCAACCATATTTTTTTTTTTTTTTAGTTAACTACTTTTTGTCTCCCTATAATTTCATCTTGTTTCATTGCATTTAGCTCTATTTAAAAAAACATACTCATCACTTCCTTCTACTCTTGACTTTTGGAAGAAATTAATATTTTGTTAAAAAAAATTACTAAATTAATTTAAAGAATTTTTATTGTTTAGATCATATCTCATACTCTCTCCCCTCAATAGACCATTAAGGAAAAAATGTTATTTTTTGAACCTTTCATATAACATTGTTAGAAATTGATCATTTGACAGTTATATTTACTACTAAAGAGACATTTATACCCCTAATATATAAATATATAACCGTACTTAATAATATTCACAATAATGTGTCATCCATCTATCCCCCCTAAAAGGTCATAGCCCCCAACTCTCTCTACCATTTTCAGCATCTCTTTGATACCGACGATGATTCAAAACCCTAGGATCGACGGCAATTTGAAACCCTAGCCTCTAGATCTGAGATTCCAAAAATCACCTGCATGTCTCCACATCGATTTGAAACCCTAGACCCGATGGTGATTTAAAACCCAGATATGAGATTCCAAAAACCACCACCACGCCTCAACGGCGATTCAAATTCCTAGACCCGTCAGCGATTTGAAACCCTAGAACCGACGGCGATTCGAAACCCAAGCATCCAGATCGGAGATTCTGAAAACCACCACCACCGCGTTCTTTCTCTATCTCCAGATCCGACGGCGGGAGGGCATTAGTTCGCACGTGCTGCGAATGGTTCGGCGTTGCAGCGGCGGGAGGCGATTCAAAGAGGCGGTTCAATAGTTTTGGCTAACGGAGGGCAGTGATTTTTGCCGTTGTTAACCGTTCTCCGTTGTTCGTTGTTTTTTAGCCGTTCTCCGTTCGTTCTCAGCCTACAGTTTGTCGCCTTGCTATTTCTCTCTCTCCCCGATTTCATATATGAAAAACCTGATTTGAATGTTCATGGAAAATAGCCTGAATTAAATGTTCATTCCGAAGCGCTCTCTCATCTCCATCTCTCTCTCCATTTCCAGATCTGGAAAAAATCACAACGGTGGCGTTGAGGAGTACAATGGTGAATAGAGACCGAGTGCTGAACAGTGATGGCGAATCGAGTCCATCCTTGTCGTTTTCGTCGAATGGAGTTTGTCTATGCCGCAATCCCAGATTTGGAAAATTTTGGTCTGAATTTTGTACAATTGCCATGAATATCCACAATGAACCACTTTGTTTGATGGGTTGGTGTTTGTGAATGTTTCTTTCAAGTTGTGTTTTGTGGATGTTTATGTGATTTTGCTGAAATGTTTACACCAATTTGTCCTTTGTTGATTTTCAATGATCTTGATTTGTTTTTACGTGAATGGTCACGTCGGGGTTTATATCTATTTTGATTTTGTGTTTTTGTGAATGTTCGCTAAAAGATTTCAGATCTGTTTTGATTTAGTTTTCAGAATGAATGTATTATCTGTGATTGGTAAATGTTCATACCGATTTTATTTATGTTGATGTTAAGTGATTTTCAAGGTCTTAATTTGTTGTTTGTTGGTGTTTTGATTGAATGTTCATGTGGTCTGATAAAATATTTACACTGATTTGTTTTTCGTTAATTTTAGTTTTTTTCAATTTTTTGAGTGATTTTGGTGAATGTTAATACCGATATAATAAAAAAGAAAATTTATTCATATATTAAACAATTAACATTCACAAGAACAAAATCAAAACTAAAATGTATTAAAATATTTTAAAACAACAGAATAAAGATGTGAATATTACATCTTAATTTTTTACATAATAATATTGTACGTAAATAATAAAAAATGATGATCCAAGAATAGAAGACTACTTTCTAAGAATATTTGAGGACTAAAAATTTTATTATGTTAGTTGGAGGTTTATTTTTTGATTTAAATATAATAAATTTTCCATAATTTAATTATTCTCTTTTCGATTTAAATTTAATTTTTAGAGGTAAAAGATGGTAACTAAGGTGGCGTTCAGTTAATGTTTTTGTTTTTTGTTTCTACTCCCAAGAGAACGTTATGAGAATTATATTTCTATTCCCAATAGCTGTGAGAACAAAAATACATTTGGTAACAATAATTTATGAGAATAAAAACAAAGAAACATGTTTGATTACAACATTAGTTCTCAAGAGAATTTTGTACTAACAATGCCCTCACGTTTTCTTCTAGACAAAATTTCAGCAAGCAACTCAGGTCAAATCTCAAGATATATAAAAGGCGACCTGACCCCTTAGACCTATCAAAAGCGAGAAAAAAAGTCAGCGTTTCTAATCAATCACGAGCTTGCCTCTACATAAATTGTAGAACAAAGAAAAAATAAATCTATGCTTCACATCATAATATTATTATGAATACAACACATGCCAGCTTCTCTTGTCACGACCAATAAGACCGGTTCCCTTCGAATTTGTAGCATCCTGTACTAATCAATTAAGGCAATGGTACCCCCACTTAGCATAATGATAAAAATGACTTCCAAACAATTGTCTCAAACTAAGCTCCAGTATCTGGATCAACTCAATACAAATGTCATCCTGAGAGTGAGAATGGAATTGGAGCGTTTAGAAATTTTCATGCGTTCATTTCTCCATACAACCAAACACTCATGATGATGCAATAATTGAAGATGTGTCAAGTTGTTCCAAAGGGGACAAAAGCGCGAACTCACAAGGTTTAATCGCATTTGAAAACACAACTATCAGCAAAATGAGTAAACATTCAATAATATTGAAACACTAGCTTTGAATCGAAGAACTAATGCTATGTTTGGTATACGGAATTCGACACGGGATTAGAATGATCAAGTAAATGATCATTCAATTCCTATGTTTGAGAAATGGGATTAAATTCTATTCTCATTATCAAGGATTTTTTAAACCCACAAAACATGAGATTAATCAATCTCAAGATAAATTTAGTATTACGCTACGTTTGGTACGATGGAATGAAATGGAATGAGTGTAGTATTGAAATAAATGTGCTATTGGAATGGAATGGTCATTACCATTTTTATGTTTGGTGACAAACAGGATTAAACATGATATTGGAATGGTCATTACCATTCCCACGTTTGATTACAAAATACATTAAATATTGGATTGGAATGACCGATAAATAATAAAAATAAAACAATATTCGAAAATATTCGAAAATTTTAGAACAAAATTTTGGGAACATAACAGAATTATTCAGAGACACTAAACAAATGTCACCTAGATTATCTTTTAACCCAACAAATTAAAGGACTTGGAAGTACTTTCGTGTTTCTGTTTCTTTTTTCTTTTTTTTGTTCCCAAAAAAACTTATAGCTGAAACAAAACAAAACAAAACAATAAATGATTTGTTTATATTCTGATTTCAGGATTTTGTTGTAAAAATCTAAGAACAGAACAAAACAATTTTTTTCCTATTTTACTGATTCTGTTCCAATAATTTTGTTAACAGACTTAAGATAAAAATACCAAACCCCACTTATACTTCACTTGTTTAGTGTTTCTGTTTTCATAAAATTGGGAATACAAATAAACATATGGGGAAAAAGTTGTTTGTTCCGAGTTTTATATCTATATTCCAAGTTTTTTTGAAACAAAAACAGAAATCTGAGAACAAAAATAGAAATCTGGGAACAAAAACAAAAACAAAAATTTGGGAACAAAAACAGAAATATGCTCCCAGATTTCTGTTTTTGTTCCCATATTTCTGTTCCTATTTTGTTCCCAGATTTCTATTTTTGTTCCCATATTTCTATTTATATTTTGTTCTCAAATTTCTATTTTTGTTCCCATATTTCTGTTTCCTTTCCATGTTTTCTGGGAATAGGGAATATGAAAACAACATCACCATATTTTTATTTCTGTTCCCAAAATTTTATTTTCTGTTGTGAAAAATGCAGAAATAGAAGTTTAAGCCCTTCTTCTTACTTAACACCTCATTTCATTTGAGATTAACTAATCCTATGAGTTGTGGGATTAGTCATTCCTTGGGAATGGGAATGAAAACCAATCTCACCAACCAAACGTAAGAATGGAATGGTCAATCCCAACTTCATTCAAATCCAAGATGAATCTCATGTACCAAACGTGACCTTAGTTAATCCTAATTCCATGGGATTGAGTTTTAATCCCCCATTGGCCAAAAAAAGTTGTCAAACACTAACTAAATATTTGAATTGGAATGAAATTTAATTACAATTTTACGTTTTAAAATTTTATTTAAATTACTATTACCTTTGAATTTCTAACAAATATATCTTTTATTTATTTTTATTTTTTAAAATTTTTACAATTCTCTTCTCCCTCTTTCTTTCTCCTTACATCATCTTCTCTGGCGAGAATCCAAGGCTAGCAGTCAGCACGAAATTCTCTCTCTCTCTCTCATCTTCTAATTAACCCCCACTAGTACCATCACCCCGACACTCGCCAGAAACACCACCACCCACCCCCGTCAGCCCCTGACCCCCCCTGTTCACAACCTCCCTCCACTTCTTCTTCTTCTCTCTCTCTTCTAGACACACACACACATATTTATTTCTTATCTAAAATTTCATTTGATTTATGTTCGAATATTTTTTATTTAAAAATTTTTATATATTTTTTAAATAGAGACTTTATTGTACAAATGCATTTCATTCATGATTTATTCCCAACACCATTCAAACATTGGAATGAGAAGGATTATTCCAATATTACATTTAATCTCTTTTGTCACAAAAAATAAGAATATTAATAACCATTTCATAATCATATTAATTCTAATCCTATTGTCATTTCATTGTATTCCATTTTAGCGCACAAAACGCGACGTAAAAGAATAATTTTTATTTTTTTTACTTCTTAGGCTTTTAATTTTCAACACAAATAGAAGTAATTGCCTATATGAACATGAGTGTTAAATATGGATTAATACCAAAAAGATTACCTGTTTGTCCTAGTATGAATGGTTAAGCATGATTTTTCTTGCCTCCATATCTTTAATCTTAAGTGCTGAGGACTAGCAAGGCATCTCCACAAAGAAGAGTGCCCAAGGCAATTGGATTTCTCGAGAAAATGAGACCAAAAATGCGCCGCTGAACACATGCCCTCCTGTTTCATTACACAATCAACAATTAAGGCTATAAATGAATATAAATTGATTAATAAAGAGAAAAAGAGAGGACAATTTTGTCCATCTTATGTAAAATAAATTTTAATTTAGTTTGTTGTTGTATTATTTAGCATAATCCATTAAGTTAAATAGAAAAATTGTTAGTTCTCCAATCTACTATAAGTAGAAGGGGGTTTTTGAAGTAGAGGGGATAAAATGAAAATAATATCGAAATACAAGGGAGTAAAAAACAATTAATTTTTGTTCATGTAGGTCTGGTAACCTTCTTTCTCAGGTGATGTGCATCTAGTTTCATTTGCATCTCATCCTCCCCCTCCTATTCCTCTCTCATTGATTGGTACAATACCGTAAAAAATACTGGTCCTTTTTCTTCTTCTTTCTGTCTTTTTCCTTCTCTCTTCACTTTGCCCCACCTACATGTGCCAGCAGTCTCAATTGACGAGCTTTAAAGGTCGTGTCGGCTGGTTGGGTTTAGGAATTATTATGCACCTACAAGCCTACAGCTATGCAACAAGTATATGAATAAGTCATATAGCGCTCGTTAGGTACGCTGGAATAGAATAGAATGAAATAAGTGTAGTATTAGAATAGAATGGAATGAAATGAGTATAGTATTAAAATGAATGTAATATTAGAATGAAATGGTCATTACCATTTCTCTGTTTGATGACAAACGGGATTAAATATGGTATTAAAATGGTCATAATTATTTCTACTTTTGGTTATAAAATACATTAAACATGGTATTAGAATGACCGATAAATAAAAATGAAACAATATTAAAAAATATTCGAAAATTTTAGAACAAAATTTTGGGAACATAACAGAATTATTTTACTGATTCTGCTTCAATCATTTTGTTAACAAATTTAAGATAGAAATATCAAACTCCACTTCTACCTCACTTGTTTAATGTTTTTGTTCTCATAAAATTGAGAATACAAATAAACATATATGGGAAAAGTTATTTATTCCGAGTTTTATATGTATGTTCCAAGTTTTCTTAGAACAATAACAGAAATCTGGGAACAAAGCAGAAATATGGGAATAAAAATAGAAATCTGGGAACAAAAACAAAAATAGAAATCTGGGAACAAAAACAAAAATAGAAATCTGGGAACATATTTATGTTTTTGTTCCCATATTTCTATTTTTGTTCTCAGATTTTTGTTTTTGTTTTGTTCTCAGATTTCTGTTTTTTTTTTGTTCCCAAATTTCTGTTTTTGTTCTCATATTTTTGTTTCTGTTCCCAGATTTTTGTTTTTGTGCCCATATTTTTGTTTTTGTTTTTGTTTTGTTTCCAAATTTCTGTTTTTGTTCCCAGATTTCATTCCCATTTTTCTGTTTCCATTCCATGTTTTCTGGGAACAGAATATGAAAGCAACATCACCATATTTTTGTTTCTGTTCCCAGAATCTTATTTCCTATTGTAAAAAATACGGAAATAGAAGTATAGATCCTTCTTCTTACCTAATATTTTATTTCATTTGGGATTAAGTAATTCCAAGATTACCTAATACCTCATTTCACTTGGGATTGACTAATTCCAAAAGTAGTGGGATTAGTCATTACGGAATGAAAACCAATCCCACCACCTCCACCAAAACCAACACCATCACCACCTCTACCGAAACCAAGGCCTGTTCCATTTAATCTCAAAGCGGCTGTCGCGGTTATCCAGAGATTTAGGCCGAGCATCACATACGACCCACTTGGCGTCACAAAAACCTGGACAGGCAATCGTATCTGCAGAGACAAATCCAAGTACAAGGGCTTTGTATGCGCCTCTACCAGAGATAAGGTCAGGGTTGTCGGTGTCAACTTCAACGAATACCACTTTGATGGCAAAATGCTGTCCCTGAAGAAATTAATCGTCGGCCTCGAAGACACGGTCTTCTTCCACGCCAACTCCAATAACTTCACCGGCGACATCCCCTTCCAGATATCCAAACTCCCCTATTTCTACGAGCTCGACTTGAGCAACAACAAATTTGCTGGTAACTTCCCTCGCGCTGTTCTCGGTGCCACCAATCTGACATTCTTGGACCTCTGGTTCAATCAGCTGACCGGCAGAGTCCCGGCTGAGGCCTTCACAATGGACCTCGACGTTCTGTTTCTCAATAACAATAGATTTTCCGGCGAAATTCCGAAAAATATCGGCGATACTCCGGTGCTTTTGGCGAACAACTACTTCACCTGTCCCTTTCCGAAATCCCTCGGCCGAGCTCGCAACTTGCTCGAGGTTCTGTTTCTGAACAACAAATGTCCGGCTGTCTCCCTTACGAAATTGGGTTTTTGAATAAGACCACGACCTTCGATGCGAGCCAGAACCAGCTGACGGGCCCAGTCCCTCACTCTTTTGGGTGTTTGGCGAATATGCAGCGGCTGAACCTCTCGTCCAACCAGTTGTACGGCCCGGTGCCGGAAATGCTCTGCCAACTCGGCGACCTGCACAAGCTCACCTTGAAATTCAACTACTTCACGCACGTGGGGCCAGAGTGTCGGAAACTCATATCGAGAAAAGTGCTGGACATAGGCATGAATTGCATCAGGGACCTGCCGTGGCAGAGGGATCCGGCGGAGTGCACCACGTTTTTCTCCCAACCCATGTCTTGCCCCGACCAGAGGTCGATGACCAACGTGCCTTGTAGCGTCGAACATTTGGGCTCCTCAGAAAGAAGATCTCCGATCGCTCCGTCGCCTTCATATGCTGCTCTCATTGAGCATGGAGCTTAGACCAGAGATTAGAGTGAAACGCGTGGAGGCGCGTGCTGAACAAGTACCTCAAATTGCCCATGTCGAAATGCTTGGGCCACTCATATGATTATCTAGTAAATAACTTGGATACTGATCCAACGTATTAATATTTGGTGCAAAGAAAAAATCTAACGTATTAATCTGTTAGTTTTTTCAGTGCTGATGATATATTCTTATTTCTTTTTTTATGTCAAGAATAGCAAAATAAAAAAAAAAAAAGAAAAAAAAATTAACCTCGTCTGGAAAGCAATGTTTGATTATTCAACAAATTTGGCTGATTGTTTTGTGATTTTTTCGAACTTATGCCAAACGATTGGAGAACTAATGCTTTGTTATTTAGAAAGGAAATTCAGAAGATGGTGTTAAAAATATTGAATAAATGCCAAATTTTTTGAGTAATCTCTAGTTAAAATTCAAGCTTCAATTACACGTGATGAACATTGAATAATCATTAATTGAGTGTCATTACAAAATTCATCATTTTGTGCAATAATTTTTAATAGCATTATTAATTCAACAATCAATTTAAAATCTAATTTAAATGGATGTAATCATGGAAGATCCACAAAGTTCAAATATTAGTCAGGATAACGATTTATAATTTGACA
Source organism: Eucommia ulmoides (assembly GCA_016647705.1). Taxonomy (NCBI): domain Eukaryota; kingdom Viridiplantae; phylum Streptophyta; class Magnoliopsida; order Garryales; family Eucommiaceae; genus Eucommia; species Eucommia ulmoides. The sequence goes on from CM028339.1 coordinate 30,894,775, forward strand.
ATCGTTAGACAATTTTTTTGCAGCCAAATATGTGACATTTTTTCTTGGAAAGATAGTACAAATGAATTTATAACACTATTATCGTCATTTATTGTAAAAAAAATAAAAAAAAAAATAGAATGTTTAGTTATAAATGTTGGAGTATTAACACCAGGTATATTGAGATGTGGATAAACCAAAGATTTTAGTTTGTCTATATTATGACACTTGTGTATAGTTGATGACAGTTCTATGATTTCACACAAATCATTTTCAATATATATATTTTTAAATGTAAATGAATTATTAATTATGATTATAAGTAAATTATATATTGCATTATTAATATTCGTACTAGTTAGACTCATGTTCAAATTGAAAGTGAAAACATGTATATCGAATGTTTTCATGGCGCAATCACAATTTGTTGACAGACACCTTCAGGTTAAAAATGGCAAAAAAAATCGAACCAACGAGTAACCAAGAGAAACCGAACCTAATGGTCCAAGTTGAAACCGACTAAATGATTTTGGTTTTGGTTTTGATTTTAGATTCAGAAACTGAAGCGGTTTTGATTTTGGGATAGTAACCGCGTAATCGAAACGTGAGCTGAACCATATAACCGATAATATATATATATATATATATATATATATATATATATATATATATATATATATATATATATTATTTTTAATTGATTTAGTATTTATAGTTTCATTCGTATTTTTATTTATTTACACTTTTGTCCCTTTTAGTTTACACTTTAGTTGATTTTTAGTTTATGTTGAAAACTATTTTTATGTAGTTGGTTTAGTAGTCTGTCTGATTTTGAAGAATGTTTTTATGCAGTCGATTTTACTATTAGTTTTTAGTTATTTTAAATAGTATATGATTTAGAGAATGTTTAGAATTAATAGTGAATTGTGCTTCGCGGTTACGGTTTTGGTTTTTTATAAAATTTAAAAATCTTAAACGGTTTCACGGTTTTGGTTTTAGCTAAAATTAAACGGCCCGATTTTAAAACCATTTAAAAAAAATGGGCGGTTTTAGTTTTGGTTTTACATAACTTAAAAGGTTTTTGCTTTGGTTTTGCATAAAATCGAGCCGAACCCGGACCGTTGACATCCATACTTCAGGTATAATAGGTAATTTTTTTTAAAAAAAAAAACAAATCATCAAAGAACAACAACAATATCCCATAATGGCTTCATTATTAATGTCTTGTAGTGTGCGGTCTATTGACTCGACATAGTAGTTGTGTTGCATAAAATCTTCATATCAAATTATTAATTTTGTATCTGTAAACAATTTTGCAAGCAACAATTATTTAATGAATTAACGAACTAAATTATGAAGAATATCCAATGGAATACAAAATATATAATGTTCAGTTTAACCTCCTTCAAATAACAGTGATAAAATTCCAGGTTATGGCACAATAATGGTAATATGATTAAGACTACAATATTTTGTTGCTATTTTATTGTATAGAGACATCTTCCCTATACTGGCATCCCAATTTAAAAAGAATATTTTTCTTTGATTTTTGAATGCTGCCGAAGTAATTGCTTAATAAGCAATAAGTTGAACAACATTAAGATTATCAATATTCACTTTGTATTTGATGATGTTCCCATATCAATTTATAATGCAAGTACCATTTTTAAATTTTCGACAAGTTGTGCAATCAGTCGAAAAGCTTATAAGTTTTAGGTGATTCAAAAGATACAAACATTTGTCTTTAATTTGTGTCTTGCTTAAAATGAGGATTGGGAACAACGTGCCAAATGTATGTAAGAGATCATCACATATATGCATTAAAAATTTATTCTATAATTTGCATGAATTTACAGGAGAGCATCGTTTGAGAATAACACAAAATAACATTTTCTACTAATATTTAGTACTCATAATAGATGCGTCTTGATGACACTGTATCAATTGATCATCATCATCTTCTAGAGGCTTTTTGCTACATATACGACTTTAAACGTCACATGTTCGACCTTTTTAACTGTGCGTTAACATTTAAATAACTGTGGTCCTCTCACTACATTAACAATAAATGCAAATAAAATTATTTGCCTAAATTGGGAGGCACAAACGTGGATTCTACCAATTGCAAACTCTCTTTTTCATGGTTTTAATATATATATATATATATATATATATATATATTACTTCTATTCCAAGCAAAATATTGGAAAAACTTTTGAAAAGTATACACACGTATATTCATGTGTAGCACAATAGTCAGGATTGACTTTTGTGATTAAGCTTTAGAAATAATAGTTTTAATTGATTTAGTAGAATTAAAGACAACATGATACATTCTATGTCAATGAAGTTTTAATTCAACAATTGTTGGAATCTTTTTTGTGTAAAAGAAAACTAAAACTCACCAAGTTACTTTGGACAGGCCAATATATCACGCATCAAGATATTGTTTGATCTCATCCACTACTCCCAAGATCAATATCATTATATTACCCACTTTGTAGATGCACTTAATGTATTTGACACATCTGATGTCTATGACGTTTTTGTTCACTTTAAATCACTGGTGGAAAACTATTTCAATCGAAAAATCATCACGTTTTATTCTGACATGGGGGGAATATCAAGCGCTTTCATCATACCTCAATTTTAGTGGGATATCTCACTTAACCTCACCTCCACACACTCCTGAACAAAATGGGTATTTTGAACGTTGTCATCGTCATATAGTTAAAACAGGCTTATCACCCATCTCACATGTTTGCATGCCTTTGGCATACTGGTCATATGCATTCTCCACTGCTATTTATCTCATTAATTGTCTACCCACTCCCATACTCCAACTTTTATCACTGTGTGCAAAGCTCTTTGGCACACCTTCCAACAACTCCAAACTTCGAAATTTTGGTTGTCTATGCTATCCTTGGTTGTGTCCATATTCATCTCACAAACTATCTCCTCGTTCTACCCCTTGTGTCTTCCTTGGATACTCCTTCGCCCAAAGTACATATCTTTGTCTTGATCACGTAACCTCTTGTATCTACACATCTCGCTATGTTAAATTCATTGAGTCGGTTATGCCCTTCAAAACCATTCAACCCAATTTTCCTCGTCCTTCCTCTTCCACGTCCTACGTTTGGTTCCCTTCTGAGTCATCGTCCCTGGCCACCATCACATCATTTGTCACTCTCAAACCTGTCGCTCAGGTGGATTCCACTCAAGACACCATAACTATAACCACCGGAATCATTCTACCATCTCAAAACACCTCTCTCCCACCAAACCTGTGACTCAGCGCCGCGGCTCCACATTCACCACACCGCAACACCGAGCAACCATCCCAAACCTCGCCCTCTGAACCCAAACTACCTGTGTAAGACCCCAATTTATAGATGAAAACAATTTTAGTTGCATTTGAAAATATTTCAAAATTATCGAGGCGGTTGACAATATTAATTAGGTGAATTGAAATTTTATGGGACAAATTGTAATTTTCAAACATTAAAAATATGGAATTGAGTTAATTTTAATACTTAACCTAAAACAAAGGGGGGCTTGGTGTAATTTCTATAATATATATATATATATATATATATATATATATATATATATAGAGAGAGAGAGAGAGAGAGAGAGAGTTGGTGAAATCACATGGTGGAGAGAAAGGCACTTGGCCGGCTTGTTGATCACATATACCCACATATATAATACATACCTACACATATAATTGAGACCCATACACCCTTGGGGGAGAGAACGAAGAAGAATCGAGAAGATGACACGAAGAAAAAGAAGAGAGAGGAGGAGTCTGCCGGCGTGGGTTTCGGTCGTCTATCTAGCGACTGCGGTGTGAGTTTCGTTTCGGTTGTCGGTGAGTCGCCGGAATTGCCGGCAGTAAGTTGAGAGAGAGGTTCGGCCAATGGTAGTTCATCACGGTTCCAGCAGGTATGTGAATGGATCTCGGGCATTTGTTGCTGTCTGTTCGTCCGGTGTTGTTGTGTGTTTGTGTGTGCGTGTGTATGTCGTTGTTCCGTCGCTGGCGATAGGTTAGAGAGAGAAAAATGTCGGTGGCGTGTGTTTGTCTCTGTTCCGTCGTCGGTGGTGTTGCTGTGATTAGTATGTGTGTGCTACGTGTTCGTGTATGGGTGTATCATGTCCGTGGTTGTGTGTGCATGTGAGGGCTGTTGGTGGTGGTAGTTGCTGGAGTCGGTGATGCGAAGAGAGAGAGAGAGAGAGAGAGAGAGGCTGAACCAGGATCACAAACGAAAAATGAAAGAAGAAAAAGGAAAAAAAAAAAAGTGGTCGTCGCCGGCGGTGTAGGCCGCCGGAAGAGAGAGAGAGGGCCGGTGAATCGGACGCAGACCAGAAAACGAAGAAGAAGCAGGAAGAAAAGAAGAAAAAGAAAGAAAAAGAAAAAGAAAAAAAAAATGGGAAAATTCCACAAACCACCCCAACAAAAATCAAAAATCGAATTTTGCGCCCAACAGAAAAGTCGAAATAGGTACAATTCCTATCACTTTTAATATATGCATTTAATTGTGTTTAAATTGTCTCGTTGGTGATTGTGAAATTAATTTTAGTACCGAAATGTCGAAATGACAATAATAAATATTGCGACCATTCGCATGAATGATTTCGATATCGTAAACTGTAACGGAATAATACTCGTTAAATAGTAATATAGAATGTGGAGAATAAGAAATTACGAAAATTAGGACATGTATTTAATGGTTAGGTTATTTTTACATAAAATATTAATTTAGGCCTTGTCACGAATAGGTTCTCGATTTCTAGAGGATCAGTAGCAGAGAGTCGGTGGAACTTTCGAAAACGGATATTCAGGTGAGTGTACTATCTTCTTGCCAAATTATTTTTATATCTATATATGATAGGAAGGGATTAAATTTAAATTAGATGCTTTTATAGATGATATGGATCAAGCCAGTTATGGGTGAGTTGGTAAAATAGATTTCCATTAAAAGAAAAAACTTTATAATTAATTTGTTGGATTTGGTAGTTTTAATAAAAGGTGGGAAAAACATGATTTTTGAATTAAATCGATTTTTGGAAACGAGGTAGATGTTAGTAATTTAACGGTGTTATTGATTTGACGGTGGTGATTATTTGCTTGGGCAAAATGATGATTTTTATTTGTAGTTTTACGATGACATTATTGTTTTGACGATATTGTTGGTTGGTTTGTCCGAAGGGTGGTCCGGCAGATGGATATTTAATTGTGATTTGGTGATGATATTATTGAGTTGACTATGCCATAGTTTATGATGCCCTATCCGGAGGGTGGTCCGACAGTGGTGATTTATATTATGGTCTGTCCGGAGGGTGGTCCGGCAGATAGATATTTATTATGGTGATTGATATATTTGGTGATTTATATTATTGGCCTCCGGAGACGTCCAGTAGGCGGTGATCTGCGCAGTTAGGTACGCTAGGAAGGCATATCCTACAGATGGTTACGGTACCGTTGCAACTCCCAATCATGAGGTTAAAACGATCACTATGGCTTAGCCGGTGGGTATGGGATTGAGATGTGTGTTTGAGTTGGGGTGTTTTACATATATATTGGGTGATTTTATTATTGATTATGGTGTTTGGAATTTATTTATACTACTTTACTTTCACCGCTTATTTGATACTGGAGATTTTACCAATTGTGTGGTGGATATATATTTACGCTTAATCCATTTAAATGTTACATTATTTAGAATATATTATTATTATTATGTTAAAAATGGTTTTTACTACGAAGGCAGTACACTCGCAGGTGGAACAGCTAGGAGTCGATCCCCCACTAGCGCTAGTTAGAGTCCTACGGTGGTCTCGAGTGTAGATTTTGAGATGAGCTGTCTAGGGTGAATCTATGAGAGGTCCATGGTTTTTATTTTGATTGTTCCTATATTTGGGGAAGGGTATGTCCCCATAGTAGATAATTTGTATATGGATATTTATATTTTTGGTGCTATATAGTTTGTATGTATATTGTCGTTCTGTGTGTTGGTTTGGCGTTCAGGTGATATCGTGTTGCCATCACGCCGGCCCTAGGATGGCGGGTGTCTGGGACGGGTCGTGACAATTTTGGTATCAGAGCCTAGGTTATAGGTTCTGTAAACTTGTCAGTTATTGTGTCAGTAGGGGACATAAGATAGGGAAATAGAAAGACGTGTCAGTCTTCTAGTCAGTAAGAGACATGAGATAGGGTGTGAATAGGTGAGTCAGTATGGGGGTAATACGTAGTTCATTACCTTAGTGCGTCGGCTTTGGGTATGGTTGCTTATATTACTAGAAATTAGTAGGTGTGATAAAAAAAAATGTGGTATGGTTAGTTGGTGGAGTTGGGTGGCGTTGTGTTATTGGTAGTGGAAAAGGGGTGGATCCCGATTGTGGGAATATTAGTACTTGAAAATGTGAGATTTTAATGAGATAACTATTGGTAGCACCCAATAAGTTCAGGTGATGTCGTGTTGTCATCACGCCAGCCCTAGGATGGCGGGTGTCTGGGACGGGTCGTGACAATTTTGGTATCAGAGCCTAGGTTATAGGTTCTGTAAACTTGTCAGTTATTGTGTCAGTAGGGGACATAAGATAGGGAAATAGAAAGACGTGTCAGTCTTCTAGTCAGTAAGAGACATGAGATAGGGTGTGAATAGGTGAGTCAGTATGGGGGTAATACGTAGTTTATTACCTTAGTGCGTTGGCTTTGGGTATGGTTGCTTATATTACTAGAAATTAGTAGGTGTGATAAAAAAAAATGTGGTATGGTTAGTTGGTGGAGTTGGGTGGCGTTGTGTTATTGGTAGTGGAAAAGGGGTGGATCCCGATTGTGGGAATATTAGTACTTGAAAATGTGAGATTTTAATGAGATAACTATTGGTAGCACCCAATAAGTTCAGGTGATGTCGTGTTGTCATCACGCCGGCCCTAGGATGGCGGGTGTCTAGGACGGGTCGTGACAATTTTGGTATCAGAGCCTAGGTTATAGGTTCTGTAAACTTGTCAGTTATTGTGTCAGTAGAGTACATAAGATAGGGAAATAGAAAGACGTGTCAGTCTTCTAGTCAGTAAAAGACATGAGATAGGGTGTGAATAGGTGAGTCAGTATGGGGGTAATACGTAGTTCATTACCTTAGTGCGTTGGCTTTGGGTATGGTTGCTTATATTACTAGAAATTAGTAGGTGTGATAAAAAAAAAAATGTGGTATGGTTAGTTGGTGGAGTTGGGTGGCGTTGTGTTATTGGTAGTGGAAAAGGGGTGGATCCCGATTGTGGGAATATTAGTACTTGAAAATGTGAGATTTTAATGAGATAATTATTGGTAGCACCCAATAAATTGTTATTAAAATAGGATAGCAGAACATACTTGAGTTGGAAAAAAAATAAAAAAATAAAAAAATAAAAAATAAAATAAAAATAAAAAAATAAAAAATGGTGAGAAAACGGTGACGATATTAACGAGGATGTAACTTGATAGTACGTTCTAGGTTGACGGAAAAGTAGAAATAACAAACGTAATAGAGAATGATTGTAGAAAGGGGCCAAGAATTTGTGTTTCGGTATTAAGAGTAAGTATACATAAATAGAATCTATTGTGAATAAGTAATCTAGAGTTGTCGGTGAATAGTTTCAAAAAGAAGTTATTTCTCAAAACTTAGATGAATTAAAGTTTGTATTGTGGGGAGATGTAATCATTATCCCGATCAATTTGATAGTTGATATAAGAAATTAGATAGGTGCGAAAAAGAAAAAAAAAATCAGAATATTGTGCGAGGGTGTTGGGTATCAGTTGGAACAAGTTAGGCGGTGGATATTTTAGTCGCTAGAGATTTCCTTAAGTAGTTCCTAGAGAAAATGTCGGGGTGCTAGGAAGCGTGATTAACAACCATAGCTATTGTAAAATAAGTTCCAAAATTTTAAGGAGGTGAACGTTCGGCTCACTAAGTTGATTTGATAAAAATTGTGTTGATAAAAATGTGGGAAGTTGGAATTTTAATGATAACCTTGGGACATGAAAGTGGATCGTCGTGGTGGAGACAAAATAAGTGGATTAATTTGAAGAAGAAAAGTAAGTGCACCTTATAATTTTTGTGGTAAAAAAAAATAAAAATAAATAAATAAAATAAATAAAATTAAATTAAAAGTTATTGAGTATGGAAAAATTCAAGTGAGTTAGTTTTCGGTTTAGAAAGTCTCTATAGGAGAAACCTTGTGACAACCCTAAGAAATCGGGTCGTTACAATAAATTGGACATTAACTTATGATTTACATGGACCTAGTGTTTTATCCAGGAAGATCCAATGTTGATACTCATCGGTTAGAATGGATGGTTTGTAAAATTGATTTACAAAAGGCCAGGATGTTAGATTGAGGGTATTATCAGTCGAAGGTTAGAGATTATGACGTGGTGAAAACGGTGACTTGGTCGAGAGTAAAAAAGAGCATGTAGAACATTTCTAGAGTGTATTGCTATTGCTGAAAGAAAAGCAATTGTATGCAAAATGCAATTAATATGAGTATTGTTTAGATTGAGTGGTAAATTTGGGGCATGTGATTCTGGGAAATAATTTTCACTTGAATCCACTGGCAATCGTAGCTGTGGTGCAATGGGAAGGCCAAAAGGTGTAATTGGAATTCGAAAAATTTTGGAGCTGGTAGTAATTAAAATTGTTTTGATATTTAGCGACATTTTTTGTATGACGGGATCTGTGTTTTGCGTCGAAAATCAAGGAAACGTGGTTGCACATATTTGAGTTATTTATACTAATGTATGTGTCGAGTTGGGTTCTTTGTGAGTTTCATGAGCAGTTGGTCGGATGACCATGCAAATTGAGCTTTTAATGTGAAATTGATGTTTATTGATTGTATGGTAGAAGCGCAGAAGTTAGATGTCCAATAGGGGAAGATTAGAAGGGAAGGGAATGAAAAATGGTCACAAAGCTGACTATCATGTCAAAATAATTTTCAATCATACCATCTATTAGAATTTAGGTAAAGCGAATATTTCGGGTCGGAAACTAGTAAGTTGGTTATTCATATTAATTTATGGGTTGAGTTGGGATCCTTGTAAGTTTAGTAGGGGGTTGGTCAGCTGGCGACGCTGATTGAAATTTTGATTTTTTTGAAAATGGAATTGTTTGACCGTATTGTAGAAATGCAGAAGTCGGATGTCCAGTTAAGAAGGCTTAGCGATGCAGTGGGAATGGGCTGTAGATTTAAAAAGCATGCTAGAATTGATGATGAAGTTTTTTTTTTTTTTTTTTTTTTTAAAAAAAAAAAAAAAAAAAAGAAGGAGAGAAGTAAGTGTAGTTTTAATAATACCAATTGATGGAAAGGACCTTTAAAGAGATGCATAGAACAATATATGTAATACCCAGATAATAATAAACTATTGAGACTGCGTGAGTAATAGTAGTTGTTTTGAATGGAAATGGGAAAGCACCGTAATTGTTGTTAGGTGATTCGTTTGGTAGTAAAGTTGAGGTTAAGTAGTAATATCCAAGTGGGCTATTGTAGCTTTGACCTATTCTAGATGGAAAAAGGGGAGAGTAGTTCGAGGAATATTTTTTTTTTTGTGTATGTCAGTATACAGGTACTGGATTGTTCGGTTGCATGAGGCACCGGTTCAATGCAAATGTCGAATAAAGTTAGGATAATATAATTATTTAAAAAAAAATAATAATAAAAATAAAATAAAATCAATCAAAAGTGAGAAATTTGATGTTAAATTATATATTTGATAAGGATCAGTAGCTCCTATGTTAAAATTTTAGAATGTGTTTAAACTCCTAGATACCTTTTTGGTGATCAAGGTGGTACCGTATAAAGCGTTGTATAAAAAGGAAGTATGATTTCAATCAAATAGACTGAACTGAGATAGGAGAACGAAAAAAAAATAAAAAAATTATCGAGAATTGGAGATAATCCAGTGTAGTTATTTTTTTTTAAATAGAAACGGAGTTGATAGAAAAGAACTCCACTAGATGTATTGATCCACTACTAATATTAGGCGGAGTCGGCATTTGGGGGTCATTGAGATTTCATATGAAGAGGATAATTTGAATTACTGTAGGAAGAGTTTAAATGAAATTAAAACACGTGACCTTGTCAGCGACTGGATTAAATGTGGAGGTATGAAATGAATTCTTATAGATGACCTATTTGATGTATTTAAGTTGTAGTGATGAGGTTTGATGATATCGATGTGTTGTGAAGGATATCTACATGATTGTATCATCGTTTTGAAAACATATTTAGGGGATTTAGGTGCATTTAATAAATTAGTTAACGGTAATATTAGAAAAACGTTTATAAGAGTATTGGAGTTCTAAGGTAAATATGGAGGTTGATAAAAAAAAATTGGGCTATCTGTGCTTATGAAGGTACGTATAAGTTGATTTTGGGTATTGTTGGTTTAAATGATAAAATGAGATATTGTGATAAACTGGTTGACAGGAAATGTCGGATGAAATACATGAGTGTTGGTTATGGAAAACTTATTGTTGAAAATAGGATGGGCCCAATCAATTGAGATTACCACGATATTTTCAACATATATTATTACTGATCGTAATTTGTTTTTTGGAATAGCACAGCGTAAGCAATTAGAAATAGGAGATTTTTTCTAAAGTTGGTGGTCTGTGTCGAACGTGACCCTGTGGTGCGAATTTATCATATTAGTAGTTTGTCGAAAAAATTTCGGGACGAAATTTCTTTTAAGAGGAAAGAGTTGTAAGACCCCGATTTATAGATGCAAACAATTTTAGTTGTATTTGAAAATATTTCAAAATTATCGAGAAGGTTGACAATATTAATTAGGTGAATTAAAATTTTAGAGGGCAAATTGTAATTTTCAAACATTAAAAATGTGGAATTGAGTTAATTTTAATACTTAACGTAAAACAAAGGGGGACTTGGTGTAATTTCTATATAATATATATATATATAGAGAGAGAGAGAGAGAGAGTTAGTGAAATCACATGGTAGAGAGAAGGGCACTTGGCCGGCTTGTTGATCACATATACCCACATATATAATACATACCTACACATATAATTGAGACCCATACACCTTCGGGGGAGAAAACGAAGAAGAATCGAGAAAGTGAGACAAAGAAAAGGAAGAGAGAGGGGAGTCCGCCGGCGTGGGTTTCGGTCGTCTGTCCAGCGACTGCGGTGTGAGTTTCGTTGCAGTCGTCGGTGAGTCGCCGGAGTTTCCGGCAATAAGTTGAGAGAGAGGTTCGGCCAGTGGTGGTTCATCACGGTTCCAGCAGGTGTGTGAATGGATCTCGGGCATTTGTTGCCGTCTGTTCGTCCGGTGTTGTTGTGTGTTTGTGTGTGTGTGTATGTCGTTGTTCCGTCGCTGGCGATAGGTTAGAGAGAGAAAAATATCGGTGGCATGTGTTTGTCTCTGTTCCATTGTCGGTGGTGCTGTTGTGATTTGTATGTGTGTGCTACGTGTTCGTGTATGGGTGTATCATATCCGTGGTTGTGTGTGCGTGTGAGGGCTGTTGGTGGTGGTAGTTGCCGGATTCGGTGATGCGAAGAGAGAGAGAGAGAGAGGCTGAACCAGGATCACAAACGAAAAACGGAAGAAGAAAAAGGAAAAAAGAAAAAAAAAAAAAAAAAAAGTAGTTGTTGCCGGCGGTGCAGACCGACAGAAAAGAGAGAGAGGGCCGATGAATCGGACTCAGACCAGAAAACGAAGAAGAAGCAGGAAGAAAAGAAGAAAAAGAAAAAGGGAAAAAAAAAAAGAAAAATTCCACAAACCACCCCAACAAAAATCAAAAATCGAATTTTGCGACCGATAGAAAAGTCGAAATAGGTAAAATTCCTATCACTTTTAATATATGCATTTAATTGTGTTTAAATTATCTCGTGGGTGATTGTGAAATTAATTTTAGTACCGAAATGTCGAAATGACGATAATAAATATTGAGACCATTCGCATGAATGATTTTGATATCGTAAATTGTAACGGAATAATACTCGTTAAATAGTAATATAGAATGCGGGGAATAGGAAATTACGAAAATTAGGGCCTGTATTTAATGGTTAGGTTATTTTTACATAAAATATTAATTTAGGCCTTGTCACAAATAGGTTCCCGATTTTAAGAGGATCAGTAGCAGAGACTCGGTGGAACTTTCGAAAACAGATATTCAGGTGAGTGTACTATCTTCTTGCCAAATTATTTTTATATCTATATATGATAGGAAGGGGTTAAATTTAAATTAGATGCTTTTATAAATGATATGGATCAAGCCAGTTATGGGTGAGTTGGTAAAATGAATTTCCATCGACTTGTTTGGGGTTTTAAAAGAAAAGACTTTATAATTAATCAGTTGGATTTGGATTTTTTAATAAAAGGTAGAAAAAATATGATTTTTGAATTAAATCGGTTTTTGGAAATGAGGTGGATGTTAGTAATTTGACGGTGTTATTGATTTGACGGTGGTGATTATTTGCTTGGGCAGAATGGTGATTTTTGTTTGTAATTTTACAATGACATTATTGTTTTGACGATATTGTTGGTTGATTTGTCCGGAGGGTGGTCCGGCAGATGGATATTTTATTGTGATTTGGTGATGATATTATTGAGTTGATTATGCCATAGTTTATGATGTCCTATCCGGAGAGTGGTCCGACAGTGGTGATTCATATTATGGTCTGTCCGGATGGTGGTTCGGCAGATGGATATTTATTATGGTGATTGATATATTTGGTGATTTATATTATTGGCCTACGGAGACGTCCGGTAGGCGGTGATCTGCGCAGTTAGGTCCGCTAGGAAGGCATATCCTACGGATGGTTATGGTATCGTTGTAACTCTCGATCGTGAGGTTAAAACGATCACTATGGCTTAGCCGGTGGGTATGGGATTGAGATGTGTGTTTGAGTTGAGGTGTTTTATATATATATTGGGTGATTTTATTATTGATTATGGTGTTTGGAACTTATTTATACTGTTTTACTTTCACCGCTTATTTGATACTGGAGATTTTACCAATTGTGTGGTGGATATATATTTACACTTGATTCATTTAAATGTTGCATTATTTAGAATGTATTATTATTATGTTAAAAATGGTTTTTACTAAGAAGGCAGTACACTCGCAGGTGGAACAATTAGGAGTCGGTCCCTCATTGGCGCTAGTCAGAGTCCTACGATGGAGTCGAGTGTAGGTTTTAAGATAAGCTATCTGGAGTGAATTTGTGAGAGGTCCATGGTTTTTATTTTGGTTGTTCCTATATTTGGGGAAGGGTATGTCGCCATAGTAGATAATTTGTATATGGATATTTATATTTTTGGTGCTATATAGTTTGTATATATATTGTCGTTCTGTGTGTTGGCTTGGCGTTCAGGTGATGTCGTGTTGTCGTCACGCCGGCCCTAGGATGGCAGGTGTTCGGGACGGGTCGTGACAACCTGTAACCTAATCACCCTCCTCCCAGACCCGACACATATTCCTCCTCCACATCAAGGTATAGTTACTTGATCCAAAAATAATATCCACAAAACAATCCAAAAACTCAATCTCACTGTACAACTTTCCACCAACCCGGATCTTGAACTTTCTACAATGACCCGCGCCATCAAAGGTCCCAAATGGCGTCAGGCTATGTCTGAGGAGTATGATACTCTTGTTCGGAACGGGACATAGGCTCTTGTTCTATCTCATCCGTCCCAAAATGTCGTTGGTTGCAAGTGGATTTTTTGAACTAAACATCTATGTGATGGTTTTGTTGATAGGTACAAAACACATTTAGTTGCCTAAGGATTCCACCAACGCCCGAGTGTTGACTACTATGACACTTTCAGTCCTGTTGTCAAACCAACAACAGTACGACTTGTTCTCTCTCTTGCCGTCACTAGTGGTTGGTCGCTGCGACAACTTGATGTTAATAATGCCTTTCTCCAAGGCTCTATTTCTGAGGACGTCTTTATAATGAAATCACAAGGATTCATTGACAAAAGCTATCATCATCATGCCTGTAAACTGCGCAAAGTAATATACGGTCTTAAATAAGCGCCCCATGCATGGTACCATGAGCTACGTCAGTTTCTCATCACCTCAAACTTCAATAACTCTCATGCAGACAATCACTATTTGTCTACAATACTTCAAACATCATGATATATATATATATATCTTAGTCTACGTTGATGACATTATTATCACATGCAACAACGATGCCGCAATACAAAAGTTCATTCATCTCCTCTCCAATAGATTCTCCCTCAAGGATCTTGGTCCACTTTCATATTTCCTTGGAGTTGAAGTCATTCCACATCCGCAGGGCATCTTTCTTTCTCAACGACAATATATACATGTTCTCTTTACTCGCACTCACATGTCTGATGCCAAGCCTATGTCTACGCCACTTGTCACTACTCCAACTCTTACTCTACACTTCGGATCATCCCTATCTAATCCAAGTGAATACAGAGCTATTGTTGGCGGTCTCCAATACTTCTAACTAACACTTCCGGACATTGCTTACACGGTCAACAAGCTATCTCAATTCACGCACAGCCCCAAGACTGATCATTAGAATACAACAAAACATCTATTGCGGTATCTCAGTGGTACTATTGCCCATGGTGTTGTTTTCTATTATAATTTACCACTGTCACTTCATGCATTTTTTGATGCAGACTAGGTAGGAAACAAGGATGACTTTACTTCCACAAGTGTTTATCTCACCTACATTAGTCGCAATCCAATCTCAAGGAGTTAAAAAAAACAAAGGACGGTGGCCCGCTCTTCTACCAAGGCTGAGTACCGAGCCGTTGCTGAAATTTTTGCTGGATTTGTTCTCTACTCACAGAGTTTCATGTGTCTTTACCTCAACAACCGGTTATCTACTGTGACAATTTTGGTGCAACAAATTTATGCTCAAACCCGATTTTTCATTCTCCCATAAAACATGTTGCTCTTGACTATCACTTCATTCGGGAACAAGTTTAAGGGAGCTCTCTTCGTGTTGCCCATGTTTCCTCTGTTGATCAACTAGCTGATGTGCTCACCAAACCTCTTTCTCGTTCGCGCTTCCAACAATTGACAAATAAGATGGAATCACCTCACGGTGCTCCATCTTACGGGGGCATGATAAAGATATCTAATTAATTATGATAAAGATATCTAGTTAATTAGATATCTTAGTTTTCATTTTTTGTTCACACCTTCAACCACCTCACATCCCGCTAACACCCACTTCTCACTTATTACCTTATTTATCCTCATTAATTATCTTGCCCACTTGCCTCTTCAAATGTCTACCATTACCTCTATTTTCACCTCACTCCAGCTACATTGCCATTAATGTTGAAACACGCTGAGTCCCTTATTTTTTTTCTATCATTTATTGTTAAAGACTTTATGAGTTTCAATTGTGTATATAAAGATAGAGTTGCTTGTATTGTAAAGAGATGTTATTTGTATTGTATTATCATGAATTAGATTTTTTATTTTTATTTTCCTCTAGTTTAGGGTTTATCCGAAAAGGGGGATGAGCGTCTATGGTAACTTTTGGTGGAATAGGATAAGAAAGTAGTTGGTTTTTCTCAAAGGGAATAATGTTGCTACTCTCTAAAGACTGCCCCTTAAGGCTTTCCACTATGCCAATTTCAGGTATTTTTTCGAGATCTAGGCGTGGCAAGCTGCCGCAGGCGGTTTGGTCGAGTATTTTTTTAAATAAAACCCGTTTTCACCTTCAATTTTGAATTCGAAGTGTTGGGTGACTAAATTTGTAATCTTCGTCGCAAGCGTGCGTCTTGTCCTGTTGGTAAAATTGAAATCTTCAAAAGGTAGAGTGATGACTCAGACCAGACCCAACTTTAAAAAAAAAAAAAAAAAAAAAAAATCGCCCCCAACGAACCATTGAGCGCAAAGTTATGTTCATCCAAACCTTTTCTATTATTTTACATAAGTTTTCTCTTTTGTCAACACCATATATTCCCTTATCCGTTTTTGGTGTTCTCGATTTTATTATTTAGCATTATGAACGTAATTTGTATACAAAAAAATCAGATTCATTTATATTACGAATAGACGACTATTTTTTGTTAATTTAAAGTTTTCAAAAAAACTGCATCATCATCGAAACAACTCATCCGACCAATTTTAACAATTATTTAAAAATTATTCACTAGTCTGTTTTTAGTGTTCTAAATTTTATTATGTAGTGTTATAAACATAGTTTATATACAAAAAAATTGGTTCATTTCTGTTACAGACATGCAATCTTTTATTAATTCTAAATTACCGAAAAAAAGTTCGCCGTTATCGAAATAACTCATCCGACCAACTTTGACGATTTTTTAAAAATTATTCACTAGTCCGTTTTTAGTATTCTAAATTTTGTTATGTAGTGTTATGAACATAATTTATATACAAAAAAATTTGGTTAATTTCTGTTACGGACATGCAATCTTTTGTTAATTCTAAATTGCTAAAAAAAATTCCGTCGTTATCGAAACAACTCATTTGGTCAACTTTGACGATTTTTTAAAATTCATCCACTAGTCCATTTTTAGCGTTGTGAAAAGTATTATGGAGTGTTTTCCACGTAATTTATGCATAAAAAAATAGATTTATTTAAAATATCGATAGACCACCGTTAATCAACTCAAAGTTGTTGAAAACTTTAAAAATTTATTAGGCCAAAACACAAACATAAAAACATAATATATATAACAACTATTGGGATCTAATCCCGGCGTTCCGAACGCCGAAATACCTGCCTCCGGTAAATAAGTTGAAACCTTAGTTATTTCAGTAAAAAAAAAAAATTAAATATTTATTACGTAATCAACTCTAACAGCAGAACGCTCATCTGTTGATTAATTGGTTTTGATATGTCGTTGGGTTCCAATCCTGTATGATCAGGTTTCTCCTTAATTTTGTTTGGGTTGGGCTTTGTTTACATGTGCCTGTTGGATCATTCGTCTCGCTTTCACGCCTCTGGACGAGTTGGGCTCTTCTTATCAGTATAAATAATGGAAGCGGTTCTATGGTGGGCCTTTTAGATGGTTTAGCTATGGAATTCGTTTGCCTCTATCATCTCAGCAGCTTGCTTGTCCAGCAGTCTCGTTTCGTTTCCTAGCCGTTCATGTCGCCGGAGGGAACCGATGATTCTTTCATGCATTTTTAGCGTGTGGACAGAAATCCGATCTATGATTTACTCTACCGCAATTATAACAGAGATTGTGCAGACTTTCATACTCTATTCTACATCTTCTTCATCTCAATTCATAATTGGTTCGATTAGGTCTAATTCGACGGAGATCCATCAGATTTTTCCCTGGTTGTGATTCATGTTTATCGGTGTATAAAATAGGGGACTCATAGTACTCTACGGGGAGCTCCGGTAAACGGAGGTCTTAGATTCAGTAGCTTCGCTTGGCCAGAAGTCGGGCTCCTACTTCCTCACCGTTAGGCAGTGATCGAGGATGTCTTCTCATCGTCTCTGATTCCGCGTTTTGGATCGGAGGTGATTCTACTTCTATCGATTCAAGAGGGGCTTGGCAATTGTCTTTGAGCTCCTCTCTAGATCGTCTTCCTCCTCGCTTGATTTTTTCCCTAGAGAGTTTCTCTCACTTGGCTTGCCATTTTAACTTCTCTTCTCACTTCTATCTAAATTTATAAGTGAGTTCATCAATAGTTATATTAAATACAGGAAAATCATATGCAAATTAACCAAGAACTTTGATTATATCAAAACTTTACCTCAAATCTTCGATAATTGCACCGATACCTTCTCACTCAACTCCCCTGCCTTGTCTTCATAATTTATTGAATCGACTCTCTATATGAAGAAAGCTACATTATCATCGCAACTATCTTATTTAATCTTCGAATCTAATGGCTCATTTGGTTAGATGAAATGAAATCATAGTGGAATGGAAGAATAGAAAGAATATAGAGAGATAAGAAATTAAATAGATTTACCAATGAAATCACTTTTCAATTCTTTTATGGGAAAATTACCGGGTAATCCCAATATTAGCGTGAAACTACCAATAAAATCAACATCCATTTTCTTGCACCGAGAACTCCTATACCGTTGATTTCTTGCACCGATCAATCCTAAATTCGTCATCCGTACATTTTTCGATGACCGATTTGTCTCTCTGTTATACGCGCAACGAGATTCCATTCTTGAATTGCTGAGCATCGCCTTGCCGTCGTGCCAACGCCTTCGCAAATTAAATTCGCTGCTATCACTGTCAAGATCCGACACGCTTCCGTCATCATCGTCCAGATCCGATTATTTTCCCATCGTCGCCGACGCCTTCGCCACTATCGTTGTCCAGATCTAGCTTCTCCACCACCTTGCAACTCAAATCCAAGGTTTTCAATGGATGTCGTCACCTTTATTTATGCTCTATTTCAATCTGGTGAGATTTTCTTTATTTTTAGAGAGAGAGAAATGGTGAAATGAGTATTAAAGTATTTGGGATTCCTTTTTGACTATTGACACATTACATCTCGTAATGTTAAATGTAATTTCCTCTTAAAATATAGTGAGAGAAATGTAAGTATGTGATAATGTAGGTCTATGGTAGTGAGAGAAATTGGATCCTTTTTTACTATTAACATATTGCACCCCGTAATGTTACATGTAACATCCCATTAAAATATTGTGAGAGAAATGTGAGTGTGTAATAATGTGGGTTTATGCTAATGAAAAAAATTGGAAATTGCATTAATATTACATGTAATATTTTCTGAAATATAGATGTTACATGTGTATTTGGAGCTCCTTTTTTACTATCCTTGCAATGTTATATGTAACATTTCCTTGAAATATAATGAGAGAAATGTGAGTATATGATAATATGAATTTGTGTTAGTGAGAAAAATTGGAATCACATTAATGTTACATATAATATTGAAGTGTGTATTAAAACTTTTGGAGTTCCTTTTTAACTATTTACACATTGCACCTTGTAATGTTACATGTAACATCCCTTGAATTATTTGGAGTTCTCTTTTGACTATTTACACATTGCACCCTGCAATGTTACATATAACATCCCATTGAAATATAGTGAGGGAAATGTGAGTGCGTGATAATATTGGTTTGTGTTAGTGAGAAAAATTGAAAATCGGATTAATATTACATGTAACATCTTCTAAAATATAAATGTTACATGTGTGTTAGTGAGATAATTGAAAATCGATGTTACATGTAACATCTTCTAAAATATAAATGTTATATGTGTGTTAGTGAGATAATTGAAAATCGCATTAATGTTACATGTAACATCCTCTAAAATATCAATGTTACATGTAACATCTATATAAAAATATGTTTTGTATGTAACATCAATTAGAAAATATATTTTGATATAAATATAACTCTGAAATACGTTTTTGATATAGATGTTACATGTAATATTTATTGAAAATATGTTTTTAAAATAATAATTGATTATAGATATTACATGTAATATCTATTGAAAATATTTGTCTGAAATTTGTCAATATTAAACAGTGTTACATTGTTACATTTGATGTTATATGTAACATCCACACATAATACGATACACACGTCCAAAAAATATGATTAGCAAATCATAAAAAATAGGACATTTTACTAATTAATACAGTGTAAAAATATTAATTTTACGACATCAGGAACAATGAAAAAATCCATGTATTTTGATCTTAGCATTAAAAGTTACACATGAGGGATATTTTCGTCACAAAAATAGGAAAAAGACTGCTTGGTGCATGGAAAGAATATTGGTTCAATCTGTAATTTTCAGCGCCTTTTAGGACTGCTTGGTCACCGCCTCTTCTTTTATTTGGTTGTAATTGTATGCTTAAAGGAATGAAATGAAATAATATTATTTTAGTTATGAATTTTGATGTCAAATTCATTCATAATATATACCCTAACAATGATTTTTTTTTTTCTTTTTATAAAAAAAATGACTAAAAAATATGAGTTATTCTCATGTGAAAAATATTCAAAATCTACCTATTAAAATAGTTTTGTTCTTAACTTTTTGTTTTCGCTTTCAGCGCATAAATATAATTTTTCTCAAATATTTATTTTTTAGGAATATAAACATATTTTTTGCATTCAGATTTTTACTTTCATTTCCTATAATCTCAAATTTATATTTCTAATTCAAGAAAAAAAATAGCTTTTTCGAAAAATTATATTTTAAACCCTTTAGATATTGACACTTTTTTATATGGTTTTTCTCCGTTTGTATATTTCATTTTAAACCTTCTAGGTATCAATATATTTTTATTCGATCATTTCGTCAGAAATTCTGTCAAAAGTAACCAAACTTTAAGGGTAAAATCCTCATTTTATATATATTTTATTTTTTAATCAATTTTTTATATATTTTTTTCTTTTTCTTTTCCTTTTTTTTTTTTCTTTGGTTTCACTTCTCTCTCTCCTCTCTCTCTCTCTCTCTCTTCTCATTCCCTCCCTCCCTTCCCCCGTCTACAACAGGGGGTGATCACCCCCTATTGAAGGGACAGAAAACACCCCGTAACAGGGGGTGTTACAACCCCTTAACAGGTAGGGGGTTGTAACACCCTGTTAAGGGGGTGACCACCTCCTGTGAAAACAGGGGGTGATCACCCCCGTAACAGGGGGTGTTTCAACCCCTGTTTTTAACAGGGGTGAAACACCCCCTCAACAGAGGGTGAACACCGTAACAGAGTTCTATTTCCAACTCCGTAACAGAATTTTGCTACAAGTTCGAAAGATTTGGCTCCGAACTTCATGGAGTTGCAGGACGCTGGTAGAGTTCTCGTCGGTGGATGCATCTCCGATGAGTTTTTCCAGTAGCCCACTTCTTGATGGCAGAGGAAACTGTATACATGTGTATGGGCAAGAAGAAATTTAGATTTATGAGCTTGTGAATTGGTTGATTATAAAGAGAATAGAGATGGGTTGGTGGATATGTTGATGCAAGTACATTACCTTGTGGAGATGAAAAGACATGTCTCCAATTTCAATGGTGACATCGCTTGGAAGCCCTGATGTGCAATGCCCGAGAAAAAAACAAGAGGAAGAAATTGTGAAAGAATTAGGAATGAATGAAAGAAAGACAGAATGTGTAGTGATGTTTACCAAGATTGGCCTTCCAAGTGAAATGCTTCTGGTTTAGACCCAAGTTTCATGGACGCCATGTGTGGGAGTGGTAAATGGCTATGGAGGAGTCATTATTATCCAACAGCAAACAGCACCCAAAACAATTGGGGGTGGGGTTCCATCACTTTCCGACCGCCATTATACTGTTTCTTCTTTATATGCTAAAATTATGGAAATATCTCATCATGTTGAGTGACTCGACCCTCTTGTTGCATGGGGGTGTTTCACCCCCTTCAACAGGGGATGAAAACACCCCCTGTTTTTCACAAGGGGTGATGATAGAACGTGATGTCCACGACACCCACTCTCCAAAGGCCATGCAACCCATGTCTCCTCATTTGTAGTGAAGGCCATGATGATAGAACGTGACCCATTCTCCAAAGTCCACGCTCCAAAGGCCATGCATGTCCATCTTTACATGATCACTCCCTCTCTCTCCACGATCTGCTCTCTCTCTAAAACCTTTCTTGCTTATAAGTGGTATGCCTTTGGGGGTTCCAAATTAGTATCCTGAATCTAGCCGGGGATGGTGGTTAGCCCAGAAGCAACGTCGTTT
The DNA here is from genome assembly GCA_016647705.1 of Eucommia ulmoides. Classification (NCBI taxonomy): domain Eukaryota; kingdom Viridiplantae; phylum Streptophyta; class Magnoliopsida; order Garryales; family Eucommiaceae; genus Eucommia; species Eucommia ulmoides. Next base: position 30,916,447 of record CM028339.1, read on the forward strand.
CGCCGTTACAGAATTTGCCTTCTGTCGGTTCTCTCTCCTCTCTCTATACTCTCTCTCCTCTGTGTTATCCTTTCATTTCGGTTTCGAGCTGAATTTCTTCTCTCTCCTTATTTTCTCTCTCAAGAATCCTTTACCCCTTGCTTGCTCCTTCTCTCTAGATATAGCCGAACACCCCCGGTTACGGGGGTGATCACTTCCTGTTAAAGGGGTGTTTCACCCCTGTTGCAGACGGGGGAAGGGAGAGAGAGAGGGGGGAGGGAGGGAGGAGAGAGAGAGAGGGGGAGGGAAGTCAAACCAAAGAAAAAAGGAAAAGAAAAAAAAAATATTAAAAATTGATTAAAAAATATTAAAAAAAATGAAAAAAAATGTAAAATAACAATTTTATCCTTAAAATTCAGTTAGTTTTGACAGAATTTCTGACGGAAAGACCGAATAAAAACGTGTTGATACTTAGAGGGTTTAAAATAAAACGCGCAAAGGGAGAATGACCATATAGAAAAGTGTCAATACCTAATGAGTTTAAAATATAATTTTTCCTAGTTTTTTTTTCCCAAATTTTTGTTTTTATATCGGTAACAATAACATTTTTTATTTTCAAATTTATGTTTTATTTCGGGAACTATTTTTCAACTTTAATTTTTTTTTTTTGTTCGAAATATAAATTTGTAAGTAAGAAACTATTGTTTTTAAGAAACAAAAACAAAAATCTGAAAACAAAAAACATGGTTCTAATCCAAAAAAAAATAAAAAAAAATCTATTTCTATTCCTAAAACAAAAACAGAATATTAGGAAAAAATCTATTTTCTTTTCTAAAATAAAATATAAAATTGAGAACAAAATATTTTGTTCCGTCCTTTAATGATTTTTTTTTTTTTTTAATTCAAATTAATGCATGACTAAATTGATCGAATTAATTTATAGAAAATATTACAATAATTGTCAAACGAGAATTACAAGTCGAAATGAGGTGAGGTGTTTTATATATAACCCCCAAAAAAATCTTACCATCAATTATGAAATCTAATTCAACCCCATGAAGTATGAAATTCAATTCAGTCCATTTTGATTCCATTGGATAATCAAACAAATGAATGGGAATCAAAGGTGGAATTGTGATTCTATTCTACCCCTATTCCGTTCAACCAAACACACTATTAGAGTTTTGAATAATTATTTTTATTAGGTTGATCACATTTTGAAACCCTTGCACATCTATCTATATTCTATACTTAAAAGTGAAAGTCTAACCTTCTAAATGAAATGTTCTAAGGTCACTCCTTTTGCTTCTCATGCATTTGCCTTTTCTCAATTCATTTTCCTGTAGATATTTAATGACCTCAAATTCTCCATTGATGGTCTCCATTGAAATGATTGAATTCCATCAATTCATTGCCAAGTGGGTATTTAATGAGCCAAAGTTCTCCATTCGTATTCATTCGTTTTTGGAATTCCAAGAATAAAATTGATTGTATTCCATTCATTGTTCGTAATGCAAAAAGTAAGGTAAGACCGCGTATAATAGATTTAAATGATCTGACCATTTTTCAGACTTCGTGCATACTGGGAGTTTTGTAGCACCGGACTGTCCCTTTTTTTTTTTTTACTCCTAATTGTGTGCGTGCATGCATTGTGTTCTTCACAAGAATCATCATCTATAAATATGTCTTCGGTCTGTTCATATTTGCTTTCATTCCTGTTTTCCATCATCAATCTGCAATATTGTTCATCGTCTTTGGTTTCCCAAGTATGTTTAATTATAATCTTATATTTATTTTATCTTGTGTTCTTCGTGATGTTTTTTTTTATTATTATTATTAATATTAATGTTCTATCTCAAACTTTTTCGATGCACATTATATTTAAATAATAAACAGAAGTTGTAAAATCTCATCAGATGGTACTTAAAGAAAATATGTACTTAAATTTTTTTACTAAATTGTGTCACAATAATAGAATATTTGGATATTGGTAGTGCTCTCATCGTACACTTCCATCTTTGGATCCACACAATTTCTCTTAATTTTTCAATCGTTCCATTAAAAATAAGAGAATAATGTTACTTTCAGGTATATTTTTTAGGGATAAAATTGTTGATTCTTTTATTTTATTACTGAAATCCTTCACGTAAAATATTTCAATATTCATTTTTTAATGCTCAAATCTCATATATCATGTATGTATAGAAACCTCACGCGAATTTAAAAAAAAATATATATATTTCATTTTTTAAAAACAAAACTACTATGAAAGAAAAAAAAAAAAAAAAAAAAATGTGATATATACCTTAAAATTTCATGATTGGAATAAAATTTACATTGTTGTTGATAGTTTGAACACTCCCAATGATACATAGTTCAATAAAAAAAAAATAACAAAAACAAAATATTTTTTCCTACACAAACAAATAAAAAATAAATTTAAACAACAAATAAATATGCACATAAATTATTCAAAAATTCGCGCATAGGGCGGGTCAAAAACTAGTTGGTATGAAAGGATTTCTCCCCATACTTGGGTAACAAGCGTCAGACTTCTTTAAACTATATGCTAAATTACACTTGTTAAATATTAGTTAAGTTCGACGGAAAATAATGTCTACACATTTAAAAATACATGTTGTGACTAATTAATTTAAAATTTCCAAAAAATCTTATAGTTTAGTAGTTTTTCAAGGCTGCTGTCAAAGAGGAAGATCATAAGACTGGATATTGACTTATCTCATCTGTGAAAGATCCAGAATTTAACCTTTTTTCAAACATATGTGAAGAAAAAAAAAAAAAAAACCTCCAACCAATTTGATTTATAGTTTAAGGGAGCTGAGTGCTTATTAAGTTAGTACACGGGAAATATTCGCTCCTGGATCAAAATATAAGGGGATTAACCCTTTTTTATTTTTACCATTGTGAAATTTCATTTTGGATGTTTGAAAAAAAAATAAAAAAATCTAATATATAGAATACTATTAGTAATTTGATTTACATCGATTTTGTTGCTTTGATCATTTGGAGAAAAAGATTTTTTTTTTTTAAAAAAAAAAAACAAAAAACAAAAAAAAACAAACAAACTAGAGATCCAAAATTTTAAGATAAATGGTCAAAAACAAAATCATTCATAAATAACTCAAATTGACGTCTTTATGCAATTCACCCAAGAAAAGAAAAAAGTAAAATTAATGATTCTTTGAGAATGACAATGAGTTGATTACGTGGCTATGTTTGGGTACGACAAAACTTAAAGCTATTGGAATCCATTTTTTCGAGCACAAAATGCCCCAATGTCTCCTTCGTCTTCACCAGATTCTCCCTGCACAAAAACTCCTCGCTCGAAATCCTCTCCGCTTCGCCGCCGAAATCATGCACGAACACGTGTGTCTTCGGACTCCCGCCCTTCTTGCTCCTCGCCAACACGCCGGCGGTGAAGATCGCCGACATCCTCCCCGGCGTCTCCGGCGCGTACCCACATGGCCCGTCCACCAGAATCACGTCCCAATCCACCTCGTACAGCTGGTTCGGGAGGTCGTTGAGGCCCAGACGGCAGTCGGAGAACAACAGATTCTGCACAGGACGGCACTCGTTCTTGGACTGCTCCTTCGCCGATTCGATCAGCTCCTTCATTTCGCTCACCTTTGTCGTGTACTGGACGTCGTAGGCTTCGATTTCCGGGTACTTCTCCTCCATATAGGCGGCGTAGTACCGATTCTCGTCGATGAAGACGGTCCGGCCGTTGGCGTTGAGGGAGTTCCAGAGGAGGGTCTCCTGGGTCAGTCCGAACACGAGGAAATTACACGGCGACGGGCACTGACGGAGGACGTCGGAGATCTGTTTGATGTCGGCGTAGGGCATTCTGTAGGTGCTGTTGGAGTTGGAAGCGTAGTGAAGGAGGGCCTTCACGACGGATTTCGGCAACGGAGGAGCAACGACGGTGGAAGAGACGACTGCGGCGGCGGTTGTGGTGATGGATTCTCTGGTGTAGATGAGAGTGACGAGGAAAGCAAGAGTGAGTAACGAGATGAAAGCGAGAAGCCATAGGCGAGTGGAGCTTCCTTGTTTCTGGATGTAGGGATGGAGGAGGATGAGCTTTGTGTTGCTGCTGTTGTTGTTCATATTGTTCTTCATGGATATTGATCAATTCAGTGATCACACACTCAGTGTGTGTTGGTGTATGAGAGTTGAGAGAGAGAAAATTTGGGCCGGCTTAGAGAGAGAGAGTGTGTCTGTGTCTGTTTTAAAGATGTTTACAAGGCTTTTAACCAAAGGAGACGTTGTTTGAAGCAATGGGCAAAATAAATAAAAAAAAAAAATAATAATATGAAGGTGACATAACAATGTCACCAACATATGATTGCGAGGAGCCAACTGTAATGAAACCACTACTTAACAAATCACACAGTTTTTGACATTGACTTCTTTCTACTCTCCTTCTATTGATCCCACTGGGTTAAACCCCTTTAGCCTTTCAAAAGTCGATTACTAGACCTTGTTTAGTATTAACCATGAGCCGCTAATCTGGATGGGAGGGGAAGTGACATTTTTCTTTGTCAACTATAGTTCGACTCTTTTGAAAAATATTTTAAGAATTTAATCTTGATTGTACCAGACCGATGTCGAGTAGTTCGCTCTTAAGATTGTCCAAAGAGATGGTTAGTCGAAGTGTCCATAAACAGACCTAGACATATCTTACCATTAAAAAAAAAAAAAAAAAAAAAAAAAAAAAAAAGCACTTGTTTAGTATTCTTGTTTTTCAACTTTCGATGTTTGCCCCAAATTTTACAATCTACTATTCATTCAATCCAATCGATATAGTATCTCAAAAGTCACAACAAGACATGATAGTTACCGTAATTTTTTACATAAGAAAATTACAGTGACTTTCATGTGGTATGCTAATTTTAGACTTCTGAAAAAATTACTATATCATGTGAACTGTATGGATAAAAAAATAAATATTTGTGGACCATTTAACAAAAACCCCTTGAAATTTTTACTTTCATTCCTAAAAAAATTGGAACATAATCCAAAATAGAAAAAAAATATAACTATAATATCAAATACGAATTGAACGTGTAGTTATTATCAACTGCATGAATTCAATCTAGTTAATATTAATAATAGGACTAATACTTTATTTGAAAGACTAATAATTAAACAAAAAATAAGAATAAAAAGTAATAAGTTAATTAGTTTAAGGAGAACATAATATTATTATTATTATTTTTTTGTTAAAGTTAAGCAAAAATTAACACTACATTAATATGTTTATTCAACAAGTCTAACAACTTTCGAGTTGATAAGTGGAGCCATTAATCTAAAATGTGTTCTTCATACTATTTTTGATAGACCACATTAGTATTGATGATGTCAAAAACAAGATTGTATAAGATGGTATTTGAGATTCGGAACGCAATCTTCCTTAAGTTTGGGTTCTTGTAAAATAATCTATGCATAGGTGGATCTGTCAGCATTATACCTTCGACGTAAGAATTAATAGAGTATTTTTCAAAGAATTTTGAAAGAGTGACAAATAAAAAAAATAATGAACATACCTAGTTAGACCTTCCCCTTTGTAGTATTTGTAGGAGATTGAAGATCTATTTGGTGAGTCTTCCATAAATGTTAGTTAATCCCCATTTATAATCTGGATTTAGGGTATATAAGAGTAATGGGTTGTTATATTTGAATTGTAATTGCCTATTCCATATAGCTAGCAATCGTAACGACTCTTGAACAAGGGATACGACCGGAGCTGGAAGTAGTGCAGGATCATCCTTGGTAATATTGAGAATGGATTCGTAGTGGAGTTGAGCCTCTAGCCTTGGTTAAGGTTTACCTTCTACTTGGTATCTTCATGTCGTTAATGGCCTCCTCTAGTACCGGGAAGTATCCTTGGTTTCTATTAGATGAGTTTAGGCTCACGTGCTTAGCAGGTGGGTGTTATCCAAAAAACACGTACTCTACAGATGAATTTTAATCTTACATGTGCCAGCTTTTGAGCTGGTCGAAAAAATCTTTCGTCAAGTAACACTAGATTTATGAAATTTTTTTCATTTAATTTGACTTCCTTTATGGAAACCTAATTAGGTGGTGTAATTTTATAGCTGGCCCCTAATGTTCAATATTAGTGTCAAATTGTTTCTTAATTTATTACCTCAAGTTTAATTTGGTCCAAAAACTAACTTATATTAGATGGGTAAGTCAAATATGTTTCACTCAAGTCCCTAGAGTTTCAAAATTATTCTAATTTGGCTCCTTATGAAACTTAGACATGCTAACTAACTTTCGCTTGTAAATTTAAGAGAAAATACTTTCGATTGTGAAAATTTAGGTGGCATTTGGTTAGTGTTTCTGTTTCTATTTTCAAAAAATTTGGATAAAAAATAAGAATTTAAAAATATTTTATTTTGTTCTCAAAAATTTATTCTAAAAATCAAGGAACAGATTCCTAATGTTTTTGGGAATAGGAATAGTAAACAATCGGGGTCTTAGATATTCAATTTGAAATTATTCGAATATAAGAAACTTAATTCGTAGTAATCTTCAAAATTTAGAGACAAAATATATAACTACCCTTTTTTTTTAATGTGCTAATTATAGTAAAAATGGGGTCAAAGTTTAAATAAGGGTTAGGAGGAGAATAATAGGAGTAGTTGGCGGGAGAAGGTATTTGATTGTGGTGGGTTGTAGCGACACCATAACTAATTACAAGCCGCAAGTCGCTTTTCCTTGCATGATGTGTAATGTTTCACGTTTCCTCTATTCACTATTTATTTGTCTTTTTTATATTGTTTGTACCTAAAGTTGACCACTTGTTTTAATTTGGTTCTTCATATTTTTTTAATCAAGTTATTAAATTTTAAATTTAGTTTTAATTGGGTACATATTAAAAGCTGACTTAGACGGCAAATTCGCTTCCCTGCGAATAAATAACCTGCAACAACCAAAGACTTGAGATGACATGACATCAAAGTGGTGTAAACCAAAGAATCACCAACGTGAGAATAAGTTAATATGCTCCGAGAATGAAGAAAATTTTTGTTGTTGTGTATCATGTAAATTTCCTTCTGTTATTTATACTTGTTGAGTCTCCAGGGGTCATGCATCATGCTTGTAGTTGGCTGGTTATTCTAACTGTCGTAGCTGGAGCCAAAGGCCATTGTGAATAGATCGCCTAAACGTGATTGGTTTGTCTTTTTGTCCGACCCAAACTTTGGAGCGGGCGCATTTCGAGTTATTTCAATGGTGAGTACAATTGGGTTTGTCTATCTTTTATGAGGCCCATTGGTTGATTGGTTCATCAATTTTTATTGCCCAACTCTTGGGCCTAACCAGTGAGTTCAAGCATCACATCTCTTAATGTTTTGAGGGCCACCGGGCAGAAATTTCACAGCCATCAAAAGTGAACACCAGTGTGAGTCAGAGGCATTTCAATTAAATCTTTACAATTTTAGAGTCATGTTAATTATGTAACTTTTGACTTGCAAACGTTAATTTTGTTTCTGGGTTTAAGAAAAATCTAGTTTAGGGACCAAATAGAAAATTTTAAGGACTCGGTTGCATATAAAATAGACATTAAACATTAAATTAACACTAATTCTAAACTTGGAGGAGACCTAATGTGTAATTAGTCCTTTATTATATGCACATATGATTATCATGAGAGAGACAAACCAACGGCTGCATGCATATTTCTATAATAACGTGTAAATTACGTTGCTCATATATTGACCTAAAGATTATAGTCGAGGCCTTTGCTTTTTGGGTACAGTTAAAATTGTGCAAGTTGATTTAAAATGAATAAGAAATCATGCTGGTTAATTACATGCGTATTTTCTATTTTTCATTTTTTTTTTCTGAAAGAATGCCAATCTAAACACTCAAATAATTGTTACCCTCAAAGAGTTTAAATCTATGATATCTCTGATTGAATAATATTGAATAATTTTGGTGATAATAATTTATTTGACGTTTTAGGTCATATGAGATTGAATAAAGAATTGTCTTAAACAGCTAAACTTGATGCCAAAGCAATCTAAAGATAGAAAAGATGAAGAATCAAAAGATGAGGAATCAAAGAGTCAAAAAGATCGAGCTTAAAAATAAAAGAATTGAAGATTCAAAACTTGATTTTATTTTTCTAGATAAAACAACACTTCACATTTCTTTTATGTCTTGACTCCTTAGGATTACACACATGCATGTTCACTTACATGAACTTTAAATTGATCATCATTATGTGTTAAGTGCCATTGCTTAGTGTGGAAAAGGGTTGAGATAAGTGGTTAGAACGTAAGAAGTCAAAATGCTTTAAAATAGCTTAATAAACATATGTTCTGGAACTCAAAGTTTGTAGTCTACCAGTTATTTAGTATGTCTTTTTAATGGGAGATCTAGTGTTTGAAACCCTCTCCCCCAACATTTGTTAAAAAAAACAAAACATATGTGATGTGATAGTTAGTTGACCAACCATGAACTGTGGTTGGTTAACATAACCAGAGTAACTGTTGATCTTGAGATTTTGATGGACAATTAAGTGTTGATATTTTTTGTGGAACTAACGGATTTGTTGAGTGTTTTAGTTCAAAAGAATTCCATTCACGATCAAATCATGAAATAATTATGAATGATACAGAGATAATAATATCATGGAGGATGTAGAGACGATAATATTATGAAGAGTTTGTAAAAGATGCACAGACAGACATTAAGAGATTGAAGATTCTGAAAAATTTAGGTAAAAACAACTCAAATCCATTTTTACTCTTCATGTATCCCGATTAAGATTACATACGACATAAATTAAATGATTTATATTTATGTGTGTCTATATTAGGGTCCTAATCAAGTTTAATTATTTGTTCCAATGTGTAATTAAAAAAGAAAAAATTGACCTAAACAAGAAGTGTTTAAAATTGATTAATAAGAGTCAATTTAGTTAACCGAGAAAAGAAATCAGTTAAAGAGTCCAAAATGTTGAAGATTGGAGTAGAAATATAGTTGAGAAAAGGAGATCCAGCATTGATCGGTCAACCAACGGCAAGGAGATCGATCAACAGACAGGAAATGACTGGGAATTGAATAAGTCTTTGAATCGATCGGTCAATCGACTGAGAGAGATCGATCAACCGATGACCAAGATGTGAATTCTCTAAATCGATCGGTCAACCAACCATCAATGATTAGTTAACCGACCATGGCCGAAAAATGGCATGGGGAGCATCCTGAATCAATCGGTCAACTAATACACGAAGGATCGGTCGACCGACTGGAGAATAAGTTTGGCTTGGGCTATAAAACCTGAATCGATCGGTCGATTGATGGGGTTTGGTCGATTAACTGACTATGCTATTTCAGGTTTGGAGGATTTCGTAGATTTGATCTAAAAGTAGTCGTTAACTAGCCGTTTTCGGCTGAATTTTTGGAGATATCTTAGGGACTTGAACTTATAATAGATATATCATCCTTATTTGATTATCCTTATAGATATGATACATGAAGTTAGAATATTTCTCAAATTAGTACATTAAATTCTTTCCATCTAGTTTATTTTGAGATTGAGAAATATTTTGGGGACTTAATTGAATATTTTAAAAGCCCTATTTAAGTCAAATATACCAGGAATGAAAGGTAATGATATATAGGGTCTATAGGTACCTTTTAGAGACCTATATTTGAAAAGTAATTGTTGGAGGGCTTGTTCTAATTCCTGATATATAGACTTACGAATTTTGATAAAAATTGAACACAACATCAAGAACTATTCAGTTTCAAAGCTTTCTGAGAGTAATCATTCTGATATTATACTGAGAGAATATTGTGAGATTATTCTGTTGTTAAAGTTCTTGAGTTAAAGCGCTGATTGATTTGGCGTCACCAATCTGAGCTGTCTAAACGATTTGATTTGCAATCTTTCGGTATTTTTCTGTTGAGATTGTTCTATGCTTATTCTTTATTGAGTTTATTATTATTGTTACTTACTTGGTTATTTGATCTTGTGAAATCGTTTTTGAACTTTAAAAGTATAAAAATATTTTAAAACGGTTTTAATGATAATCTGATTATGTGCTCAATTTTGTGTTACCCGTATTATTTTTATAATCAGATTTTATATTTCTTACTTAATTCTATCACTAGTAATTATCGGAACATTAATTGAGTTTAAATTGATTTGAGGTGGTAGAAGCTCTGAGTCGAAAGAAACTTATCAATTTTTATAATTGGTGAGTTGTATGTAGATTAGATATTATTGGGAGTATCTAATCAAAGGTAACTGAGTTTCAATCTTTACCTAAGTACAAAACAATTGTGTTACTCTTTTCCTGTGAAAAAAGAAAGGTGTAATTTTTTCTTATTAGAATTGAAATTGAGTGAATTGTAAATGTTTCATCCTTACATGGAAAAATGATACTTGGAGTGATTGTGAGGTTTGATTCTTAGCCTAAGATATAAAAAAATTAGGATTGATCCTTAGCTTATGAAAGGATTAGATTAGTCTTGAGCTTGGAAAAAAAGATAAGGTTATTTCTGCGTCTAGGAAAAGGATTAGGTGGTGATTCCTCCTTAATAGAATTAGGTTAGTCTTTAACTTGGAAAAAGACAGAAGTTCTTCTTTAGCCTATGAAAAGGGATTGTAAAGATTGATTCTGAGCCTGCGAAAGAATCATTGTGTAAAAGTTTGGTACCTATCTATTTAAAGGAATCTAGTGGTTTAGTATGTGCAAATCTCCGTAGAGGCTCGAAGGACTGGATTAGCCAAGAGTAGTTTGGTGAACCAAGATATATCGTGGTGTTTTGTTTTGTTCCTTTATTTATTTATTGTGGTTTAGGTGTACACCTAGTATTTGCAACACTTATCCATTGCATTATAAAGATAATAATTAATTTATGATTAAATTAATTGTTTGAATTTAAGTATGGAAAAGATAATTATTTATTTTTACCCAATTCACTCCCTCTTGTGTAGATCATTGGGCCAACTGTAATCTTAATTTGTTCTAAGTATGAACCGACTAACTGATTCTCTCCAATTGGTTGACTAACTAAATCAGGAAATTCATAGAGCCTAACCCTCAAATTACACAGTCAACCGTCATAGCTCAACCGGTCGACTGACTCAACCAGTGGACAAATTGTTTTTGAATTTTAAGTAGCTTGGTCGATTGACCACACCCTTAGTTCAATGTGTTGATTGGCCAGATCATTTATCATGTTTTTAATGATTATTTCACATGTATTTGCATCTAATTTAAGGCTAGATACATTGAGTAATTCAATATTTTCAATGGAAAATTCCAACTAGCCGTTGAGGTCAATGGTCAAGATTATGCGCAACAAGTTAGTCGAGCGTCGAATCTACAGGGAGAGAGAGAGAGAAAAGAAGAAGAAGAAGAAGAAGATGGGGGCTTATGGGGGATGGGTGGCGGTGGGGGTTGTAGGGTGGGGGATGGGAGTTAAAAAGAATTTTGAAAAGTTTAGGGATTAAACGAATTTTTTAATTAAATATGGTGTCAGTGAATTTTTAAAGAAATAAAAGGATAATATTTTTTTAAGGAAAAGGCATATGTGTCGTTTATGCATCTCGGTGGGGGTTACAGGGTGGGGGATTGGGGTTAAAAGAATTTTGAAAACGTTTAGAGATAAAAAGTATTTTTTTTTTAATTAAACTGGTATTTAGCAAATTATAGACGAAATTTGTGATTTTTGACAAATGACAAAGGAGAGGTAAGTGGTGAAAACCTTTAACAAATCTTCATATTTATAACTAGTTCTTTTATTTTTAAAACAAAATAATATATATTTTTCAATAATTTTGTTGAGATTTTTTCTTTCCAATTCGACAGTTGATAACCCAATAAGTTTGTCGATTGTCGAGAATCCGAGGCGTATGAACTTCAAAAAAAAAATTGTGTGATTTGCATGTGCCTAAACTTTGGCAGTAACAAAATTGACTTTTGTATCTTGTTATGTAATTATTCTTTACTTTCTACTAAAAAAATCACAATTTTAATCCACTTTACTTTACGAAGCACATAAATCTCAAAATCACAAGGCAACAGAAAGAAGGAATAAAAATAAAACAAAATCTGAAATTTAAACTTTCTTCACCCAAATAAATTATTGAAAATATTTAAGTAGAATCTCATTTTGCGGTAATGATCTTCATGTAGCTGTGGTAGTGAGAGGACCATTACTTTTGAGAGTCAATATCTTCAAATTCTCTATCATCTTCATCATTTTCGACCCTGACCCATAATAATCTAACTTATAATGACTTCAACATAATTCTAATTTGTTTCTAAGGGGTTGTCTTATTTGTATATTTTCGTTGCACGCTTAAGATCAACATTTTCAATATCATGTTAGTCATCTCTCCTGTTAAACTAATGCAAAATATTAAAACGAACGTGTTTCTTTCAAATTCAGAAGGTTCGTTTATAATTTGTTTTTTGTTTTTTCTTTTGTCGGCAAAAAAAATAATACTAGAGTATTTTTCGATAATATTCACATACTTATTAACAAAGACAACTCAAATTTTTTGTAATCTAGTAGGAGTAAAAACTTTAGAAGTATCAATGTCTATTCATAGAGAGAATTCAACATATAATTCATGTTCATAATTAAATAAAATCAAATTTTATGACATGGTATACAAGTAAGTATATAATTAATGCACTGTAACTTAGACATAGGTATTAATAAACAATTCGACATTATGAGTGTAATGTTCTAGGGCCCGTTTGGTAACCGTTTCATACCCATCCCATGCAGTAGGATGAGATAGGATGAGAATTTTGTTTCCTTCTTGGGAACAGAATTGCGTTTAGTAACGATTTTATCTAAGAAATCAAGAACGAACCATAAACCACAATCAAGAAATCATCAAGCAATCAAACCCTAAAACCCAATTGAAATCGAAATTCTAAACCCCAATCAAAATCGAAATCAAAATCAAAATCCTAAAGCTCAATCGAAATTGAAATCGAAAGCGATTACAGCTCGAAATCGAAATCAATTTCGTTTTGGAAATCAAACCTCTTGTTCGATTTCGATTTTGAAAACGAAATTGAACATGTTGTTCGATTTTGATTTTGATTTTGAAAACAAAACCGAAAGGGTCCGATTGATTTCGATTTCGTTTTCAAAACGATTGAAATTAGGGTTTCAATTTCAATGCCAAGCAGACGACGAAGATGAGGACAGATGAGGGGGATGGATGATGGAGAAAAAGAAAACGATGGCAACGGTGATGAAGGATGGAGAAGAAGCAAACGAAGGCGATAGAGGATGGAGAAGAAGCACACGGAGGAGGACGACGACGAACGAGGAGGAGGCCGGACGACAAGAGGAGGAGTTGGACGGAGGACGACGACGAACAGGAGATGAGCAAAAGAAAGAAGCTCATTCAAGAAGAAGAAAAAAGAATTAAAAAAAAAAGAGAAAGAAAAGAGGGCCAAAAAGTTTGAAGAGGGGATCTCACTAACAAATCAAAAAATTACCGGCGTATCCTTTTTAGGAAATGGAAATGATATGAAACAATTTTTTTTTGTTTCTTATTTCTCTGAGAAAAAAAAAAAGTTGGGATGGGTCTCGTTTTGGAATGGAATGGGAACGGAAGCAGGATTTACCAAACATTATTCTCAAACTAAAATCCCGAAACTTTGAAAATGGGATGAGAATTTTTGGGATAGGAACTGTTACCAAATGGGGCCCTAGTGTCCTAGTGGTTCTTAGTATCATTTCATTTACAAATGGTATAGGTTCGAAACTTCGAATCCCCTTAGGATCCCACATTAAAGCGTTTTTTGTTATTTAAAGGAATAAAAAAAAATCTGCAAGGATTTGTGCCTTTGATTAATCACACCATTTCAACAGCCCATCACAAAAAAGTGCCGACAAAGCAATACAGTTATCTTTGGAAATTTATGAATAAATTATAAGACTGACGTACCATATCATTGAATAAACAAAAAGAAGTCATTTCGCATCATTTTCTTCAACTCAACCAGAACGGTTGAGTTAGCAATGAAAAGTGCACGAACTTCTACATTTTTCAATCTTTGAAAAATCATATAAAATTAACCGCAAGCTTAAATTTTATGAAAATTATATCATTAGACTCATAGTCAAATGTATAATATTTTTGCATAAATATTTTTAAAAATATTAAAATTTTAAAAAAATTATTTTTGTCCATTAATAAAGAAAGATTGAAGATATAGAAAGTGAACAAAAGGCTAGAGATATAGGAAGGGTCAGATATATCAAAGACATTGATGAAAAGGTCCTAGTAAAGGATGAGAAGATTATGGAATGATGAAAAAATTATTTTTATAATTTATTTAATGAGAACAACACCGAGAAATCTAGATTAGAGTTGCCTAGTTGATCTTCAGATAGGATTTATAGGTTTCATAGAAGAATTAAAGTTTTAAAAGTTAGAATGCACTACGGAAGATAAGAATTTGAAAAAGCAGTAGGGCCAGATGAAATCCCTATAGAGGTGTGAAAAAGTTTGGAAGATCTTGAGATAGAGTGGTTGGCTATACTTGTCAATGACATTTTGAAGACTAAGAATGTTTGATGACTAGAGGAGAAGTATCTTAGTACCCATCTATAAAAATAAAATGGATGTTCAAAGTTTCATGAACTATTAGAATTGATTTGATGACATTAAACATGGCCGAGGGGATGACCCTTGATCGATCACTATGGCATAAACGGATTCATGTAGCTGACTCTACATAAGTGAAACAAAGGTTTAGTTATTGTTGTTGTTGTAATGAAGAAATCATGAAAAAAACTATTGTTCATGCACTATAACGACATGATTTGGCGAAACGAGTCTATAATACTCTGATACCAATGTTAAACTAATGCAAAAATGTTAAAACAAAAGCATGCCTTTCGAATTTGGAAGACTCGTTTACAAGCCGTTCTTTCTTTCTTCTCTCATTGGCAAGAAAAATATTACTAGAGTATTTTTCGATAATATTCACACACTCACTAACTAAAGCCACTCAAATTTTCTGTAATATAATGAGATTAGAAACCTTAGAGGTATTAGTGCCTATTTATAGAGAGAGTTCCAAAGGGTGTCTCTATTCCAATGGATGTCTATCGAATAGATGCGGTCTTTGAGATCAAGAGGTGCACCTATTCACATGGTAACTATTTGTGAAACTTGGGGCCCATGTGGGCGCTCAATCGACTCGCTCCATAACCCAACATCTCCTATAATAATTAAAAGACACCAAAGTTATAATATATATATATATATATATATATATATATATATATATATATATATATATATATATATATATATTCTAATCAAAAGAGAGAGAAAATGTGAAAAAAAAAAAAATGGAACATAAGATCAAAGAAAATCTATATTCTGAAATTCATTCTTTAGCCCATTCATGTACTTCACAATTAAATATCTTCCAACATAACTTCAACCTAATTCCATTAAAATAAAAATTATAATATGATGATGAGGATATTTTTGAACACCACTGAGTTAGCACCTGAGACCTAGCCACGTGTCCATCCTCGTCGTGATGTGGACGCTTTCTAGAATCCACAGTGTCACGTTGGAACATACGCCAACCACAGCTCCTCTGGAATGTACTTTTCACCCAGAGAGGAGCAAGGTGCCTTGTATGGACGTGCTGCCCGAAGCTTTACGTCGTGCCTTAGACGGCCAACTTCAGGGGCTTAGCCGCTCACCTCGACCGGCTCCCTATTCCAGCTCGTTTCTCCTCCAAAACTCAATGGATCTCAACTCTCCTCCACCATCTCACCACCACTAGCCTGATAGAGGCCCGCGGGCTTTTCCTAATAGGCCCAAAAGCACAAGACTAGTGATTAGCTCCTAAACACTCTGGATTATTTGCTAAACACATGGTTTCACCTAATTAACCATGTTTAGGCTTGACTAATCATCTTCGATGCCTATATATACCAGGGGCTATGCAAGCTCGAGGTACGCTTTATTTTACGCGCAAATACTTTGAGTTCATTTGTTTACTTAACGTATTTTGTAACTCTTCTCTCTGAGATCTTATTCTTACGCCGAAGATACTTCACCGGGATAAATCCTAGTCTGAGCTTTCTGTAGGTACCACTCCCCAAGGAGCAAGACTCTGGGCATGACATGTCAGTTCTCCCAAGACTCAGTACAACTCACGTGAGGAATTTTCAACCGTCAAATCCACCTTAGCAGAAGGTCACCTGTCACCCGATTGGACAATACTCGAGGTGTGTATCAATTTTATACACTAACAGTTTGGTGCCATCTGTGAAAAACGTGCAAAAAGTCTTTCCCTAATCATTTCTCTCTCCTTAGCTAAGTTGGGTGATCATAAGGTCTAGAAAGACAGACAGACCCAGAATAGAAGAAAGAGAAGACATGTTAAGAACTTTAAGGACACCCCCCCCAACTCCTACTAACGAGGATCACTGCCCCCCCGGATCAGGCAGGACCATCCACTCTTCCACCTGGGGCTGCAGGACTAACCTCGGGAACCATGGAGGCATCTTAGGTTGATCTCCTTGAACTCTAAATGAGTAAGTTCAATTCATGTGGACAGCTCCTCCTCGCGCGCTTGCCATTGCCCCCTGTTCAGGGTGGACCAACTATTCAGACCATAGCACCCAATGAGTCACCTCAAAACCACGATGTTCTCATTACAACTTTGAATGGGTATGTGCTTGATGATCGCCCTCCGCCTTACAACCCTAAGCTTGCGGGATAGGAGAGGACCTCTCGGTAGTACTGAGATCTCTACCTCCTCAGCCGCGCGAATTTGTGACAATAGACCTATCAGTGTCCCCTAATGGTCGGGATCCTCATCGGCCAATCAAGTCCAATCTTAGAGGCCAGTGTAAATGTGAAGTTGGTTCCTACTCACCTTTCTCCTATCATACTACAACCCGGGCTACGGATAGTCATATACGGGGGGAGCCCCAGGCAAGGGAGGTTGTGGAGCATTACCTGGTTGACATGGAATTCCACCTCCAGGAGGTGCAAGGAGGTCGGGTAGGACTGGGTGCTATTATGGAGGTGAGGTCTCCTTTTGTGGAGGAAATTCTTAAAAACGTAGCGCCAAGACGCTTCACTCATCCCCCGATAAATCCGTATGATAGGACGTTAGATCCCATTGACCACCTGCCATATTCAAGTCTCATATGGACATACAAGTGGTCGTTGTAGCTCTACAGTGTAGAGCCTTTTCTATCACCTTCACAAGTGCAGCGAGATCCTAGTTCTAGGGTCTGAGGCCAACATCTATTTCTACTTTTGGGGAGCTCAAACAGTTGTTCCTAACTGAATCTTTGGGAGACTACATTGAACGCTTCAATCGAGAAGTAAATACGTGCGATGACCTCCCCGAGAGTGTAGCACTGAATGTATTTGTTGACGGGCTCTGGCATTAGAGGTTGTCTTATAACCTCTGCTCCAACCCTAATCCCACTCTTGATCAAGATCTGGACTGTGGGACTAGGTTCCATAGTGCTAACCTCCGTGCTACAACCAAAAGGAAAAGTGAATGAGTGAATAAGTTGAGGGAATCAAGGAATAAAGGTCCAAATCAAACCTAAGGCTCAAAAACATTATAAACAGAAGGAAGATTGATACCCTTGCCTAGAGAGAGGAGACCACTTCCTCCATCGGGGAGTTAGCAACAAGGGTTCACCCTGCTGACAACGTGAGTAGCTGCCATCTTCGTAGAGAATTCATGGCATGACTTCTTTCCTCCTTCGCCGCCCCTACGAGGGATGTTGGCCGAAAAGGCAATGACCAAGTACTTTTAGTTCCACCAAGATCGGGGGGGCACTTTACTGAAAATTACTTCCAGTTTCAGCAAGAAATTGAGGCTCTTATCCGAAGAGTTTATCTCAAAAATTATATCCAGAGAGAGAATTAGGGGCTGGGGACGATCAACAAAGTGTGGATGGCGAGATCAACGTCATCCACAATGGATTCGACTCCGGAGAAGAAACATTATCCTCCAAGAAGAGGCATGAGCGAAGGGCCAAACGAAAAGCGGACAACGACATATATGAGGTAAGCGCCGTTAACGCTGCCTTACACAATATTATCTCCTTTAGCGAGACCGACACTGGGGAGTACATATGCCCCACGATGATGCCTTAGTCATTACTGCCCTGGTAAATCATTTCAGGATGGGGCACGTCTTGGTTGACAGAGGGAGTTTAATTGACATCATTTTTAAGTGGGCCTTAGATAAGCTGAAGATAGAGGCTGGCGCTCTGCAACCCACCACGTCTCCCTTAGTTGGTTTTGGGGAAAAGGTGGTCAACTCCCTCGGATGGGGCTCTCTACCCGTCACAATTGGGACAAGTCTAAGGTCTGAGATAGTATGGGCCAAGTGCTTAATTGT
Source organism: Eucommia ulmoides (assembly GCA_016647705.1). NCBI lineage: Eukaryota > Viridiplantae > Streptophyta > Magnoliopsida > Garryales > Eucommiaceae > Eucommia > Eucommia ulmoides. The sequence continues at coordinate 30,934,848 of CM028339.1, forward strand.
GAACAGACCGTTATCCTATAACGCTATCATGGGGTGACCGACCGTCTCAACATTCAAGTTTGTTTTCTCTCTGTACCATCACGTCATGAAATTATCCACTAATCAGAGGATCGGAGAGGTCAGAGGTGACCAGGAGACGTCACGATCTTGTGCCCGGAGGGCACCAAAATAAAAGAAATAGCAACCAGGAATGGGGCCAGGGCCCTCAGTGTCTGAGCTAGCAACTCTTGAGCTTATAACCCTAGATGCTGAAGAAATCCTGGTGCCGATTGATGACCCCAGAGATGAGGAGCCGAGCCCCCACCCACGTGAAGACTTGGTTGAAGTTTTGATTTACCCAACTCTTGAAAAAAGAACTATCATAGTAGGAGCCAAGCTTACCCTAGAGCAACGGGCTGAGCTCATAAAGCTACTACGATGTGTTTGCCTGGTCTCATAATGAGCTCCCAAGAATCGATCCAAAAGTGGCCATGCATAGGCTCCGTGTAGATTCACACCATCCTCCAATCAGGCAACAGAGGAGGACGTTTCACCCTGAATGCCAGAAAATCATCGAGGAAGAAATGCAGAAGTTGATCAAGTTTGGCATTGTGGAAGAGATGACATTTCGGGACTGGTTGTCCAAAATTCGTGCTCGCTTCTAAAGTCAGAGGTAAGTGGAGACTCTGCATTGACTTTAAGGACCTTAACAAGGCTTGCCCCAAAGACTTCTTTCCTATGCCGAGGATTGATCTAATCATTAACGCCACGGTAGGTTAGGAGCTCCTTAGCTTTTTGGATGTTTATGCCAGCTACAACCAGATCCCCTTGTTCCCCCCAACAAGAGCAAGATGTCCTTCATCACAGACATGGGAACATATTATTACAAAGTGATGCCCTTCGACCTACACAACACCGGAGCCACCTATCAAAGGTTGGTCAACAAAATATTCAAGGAGGAGATCAGTAAAACCATGGAAGTTTATATTGACGATATGCTAGTTAAAAGCTCATGAGATTTCGAATACTTGGCATACCTCTAGAAATGTTTTAACACACTAAAGACCCACCAGATGAAACTCAACCCCACCAAGTGCATATTTGATATGTGAAATTTATTTATCTATTTTCAAACCGAATTTGGTAGTTTTCGAGTATTCTTATAATATTTTAATTTATTTTTATTTATTTTTGTTCAAAGCAGAGGTTAGGAGCGAAAACGGTCGAAAAATGAGGAAAGCGGTGGAAAAACGATGAAAATGATCAAAGTTTCAAAGCAACAAATCCACCGCTGCAACAGTGAAACAACAAAGAGTTCCCTAAGTTTCTAATTGCTCACCGCTGCAGCAGTGAGATCTACCGCTATAGTGATGAAACAACAGAGAGCCACTAACTGTCCACCGCTACAGCGGTGAGCCTACCGACATACTCACCGCTGTAGCGGTCAAACCCACCGCTGCAGCGGTGAAGCCCTTGCTGTAAAGTGTTTTTTAGATATTTTGTTAGATATTTCGGCCCCAAATCCTATTTCATTCATTCCCAACTATTTTTAGAGAAGATTAAGAACACTTTTGGGAGTGTTTCTTGGAGGGCTCTCAATCAACCAAGAGGAAGAACACAATTGGAGAAGAGGGAACAAGATCGGAGCGGTTTTTATGGATGCCACCTTCAAATAAAGACAATTTTCCCTTGTTTCTCTCTTTATTCTTAACTTGTTTTTAGTTGTTTGAACATGTATATATGGATTATTGTTGAATATATGGTTATGACCAAGTGCTAATGTAAGACCCAAATTCTAGCACGAGCATAATTTTAGTTGCACTTTGGAGCATTTAGAAAATAACGGGGTGGAATGTGTCATTTAATATTTAAATTAAAAGTTTAGGGGTCAATTAGCAATTTTAGAAATATTCATTTTAAATTTTGGGATTCAAATGTCAACTTAAAGAAAGTTAGGTGAGGATAATGTAATTTGGAATAAATAAATAAATAAATATATATATATACACACACACACACACACACACACATATTATACATATATACACATTGTTGGAATTAAAAACGAAAAATAGAGAAGAGGAGGGAAGAGAAGATCGGATCAACGTGTCAAATTCCGGGATCAAGAACTACCACTACTCTCATGCATATAAATACTCTCATGCAATCGTGATCATCAACCACAAAAGAATGAGAGATCTGAAAACAGAGAGAAGAGAGGAGAAGATTCGAGATGGTGGGTTCAGATAGTCACCGTTCTCCGACGTGGGTATGTGAGTGCCGTCTTCGTCGTTCCTTCGGTGATTGCACGTGTGTGGGTGTTAGAGTTGATGGTGTATGTGTGTGTTCTATTTTTGGCTGGCTGTGATAGGGTATGACTGGGATCAAATGGTGTGTGTGTGTGTGTATATGTTGCCGGTGGTGGGTTTCATTGTGGGGTGGTTTGATCCAGTTTGTGGTGGTGTTGTGGGTCGACGGTCCACTGTGCGTATGTGTGAATGGACTGTGTGTTGCCAGCAGTGAGTGGGTGCGTGCCGTTCAGCGTCGTACAGTGAGTGTGTGGGTGTCGTCGACTTCGTAGGTGTGTGTCCGTATTTGGTCGGCGGTGGGATCATCACTGTTTCATGGTTGGTGTATGGTTTGGAGGGTATGTCGCCATTAGTTGTTTTGGCCGATGAGTAGGGGTGGGTTTCGGCTGTGTATGTGTGGGAGTGGTTCTTGATCGTTGTAGTCGTCGGCGTTGCTCTGTTTGTCCGGTGGGAGCAATCGTCGTGGGTGTTGTGTCGTCGTCGGTTAGCTGAAACAAAACAGAACAAGAAAAAGGGTTGTCACCGCAGCGGTAAGTCCAGTGTCTAGAACAAAAACGAGAAAAGAAAGAAGAAAAAGAAGAAAAAAAAATAATATATATATATATATATATATATATATATATATATATATATATATATATATATATATATATTACACCAAAAACCCCAAATAAAAACCCAAAATCCGAAAACCAACTTCTTGGCGGACGGAAAACTCGAATCAGGTAAAATTTGGGTCGATTATGATTTTCGTCAAATTAAATTATTAGCATTCAATTTTCGTAATCATAACCATAATTTTTGTAACAATTAATTTTAATAATTTTGTACCGTGAATATTAACATAACAAAATGGGGTAAATAACAATTCTGCATAATTAAATTCAGGGAGGGGAAAATTATGTAATTTAAGGCCATGCATTTCATATTAGGGTTGTTTTGAAAAAAAAATATTAATTAGGCTCTATTGCTATTAGGTTCGCAGGCGTCAGCGTCCCAGTAGGGTTTTGGACGGCAATAGTTTTGTGGTGCAGAAATCGAGGTGAGTGTACTATCTTCTATATAAATTTGTAAATTTTATTTTCATATAAATTGTGAAAAATGTGTCTATTTTAAAAATGGATTATTTCGTGATGTATTTGGATCAAATAGATTTCAAAGGTGAAAAGTGATTTTTGGCAGTAAACTTTTTAAAATGGGAGAAGTAAGTAATTTTAAAGGAAAAGAGGAAAATGATCTTTGTCCGACTACGCCATAATTTTGATCCCGTCAGGAGGGCATGTCCTGTGGGATGGTTTTGACTTATCAGGAGAATTAGTTCGGCAGGTGGTTGATCACATTATGACCTGTCTGGAAGGTTAGTCCAGTAGGTGGTTGATTATATTATGACATGTCCGGAGGGATAGTCAGCAGGTGGTTGTTGATATTATGACCTATCCGGAGGGTGAGTCCGGCAGGTGGTTGACTATATTATGACCTGTTCGGAGGGTTAGTCCGGCAGGTGGTTGTTGATATTATGACCTATCCGGAGGGTGAGTCCGGCAGATGGTTGATTATATTATGACCTGTTCGGAGGTTTAGTCCGACAGGTGGTTGTTGATATTATGACCTATCCGGAGGGTGAGTCCGATAGGTGGTTGATTATATTATGACCTATTCGGAATGGTAGTCCGGCAGATGGTTAATTGACCCGTCAGGAACTGCAAAACCTGCGGGTGGTATGGTACCGTTGCAACTCCCAATCGTGAGGTAAAAATAATCCTATGGCTAATAGGAGATGAGGTATGGTGTATTTTTTTTAGACGTTAAAATATTTGGTCTGGTGGATTTAAAATATTCCAACTGATTGGTTTAAAACTACTTGGACGGGTTGATTCAAAATATTTGGGTTGATTGATCTAAAATAATTGAGTTGGTTAATTTAAAATGTCTGGATTGAGTATTTTAAATGTATATTGGTTTATTTCATTGGTGACAGAGAAATTGGATTTCCGTACGGTATGTGATTGTATTATATTTGTATTGGGTGATTTAAATACAATATTTCTTTATACTGGTGACAGTTGGAAATTGGTTTCCAAAAAATGGTATGCAATATACGGTATTATTGTCATATTATTGCATTTCATTGGTGGTAGTGGAACCGGATATGTGATTATAATATTACATTTTGAAATGTGGGACTTAATAATTGTATTTGATTCATTAAATGTTTTTATTACGAAGATAGTACACCAATATAAATTTTGGGTTCCAGGTACCGCGGCTAGGAGTTGGTCCACTACTGGCACTAAGAAGAGTCTGGAGGTAGTGTCATGTTGGAGGAGAGCCGGTCGGATGTGAACCGTGGAAGGTTTAGGTATTTTGGAAAAAAAATAATAACATTTATAGTAGCGCGTGTATTTATGTGTAACTCTATGTATTTAGTTGATTGGGCAGGTAGCGTCATGTCGACGTCACGCTCGGCCTCAAGTGATGGGTGCCCGGGGTGGGGTGTGACGGCTAAACACTTATTATCTATGGTATTTATATAGTTTACTAATATATGTCGTTTGTTTAATCTTTGTTTCATTAACGGTTATTCTTGCCTATTCGATTGTGTTTACCATTTTTTCACTTCATTTATATGCTTGTTAAGATATATTGAGAAATCAGGGTTTGACACTTGGAAGAGGTAACTCCGGATTCAGACTAGGGTTTAAACACAACGTGACGATCGAATGACCCGGGAGGGCGTTAGAAAGTAAGCAATCTGTGAGGTTGGGGAGAGACTCATGTGACCAAATGTCGTATAGACACTCGAGGGGGACTTCGGCATTGACGCTAAATTGCATATTCATTCACTTTACACTTGGAAAAAGTAGTGAGTAAGTTTTCGATACCTAGATTATCGGATAGATTTAAATACTGTTAATGTAAACTAGATTGGATCAAACACGTATAAGTAAACAAACTTAATCTTTAGATAATCTATTCCCATATAATATATTTAGTATTATAGTTTATTTAATTATTAATTTAGTATATTATTTAATAAAACAAAAACCCAATTTTTATTGCCTAAATAAAGTTCGGTTATGATAATCACGGTATTCAACAACCATCTAATCTAATCTCTGTGGATACGACAATCCTTCTTATTCACTATTCTATAAAACTTAATCCGTACACTTGTGGTGAAAGTAGCGACCTAATATTCCGCTACCAATCTTCAACATCTCTGTCGGGAAGTTCCTTGGGCATATGGTCTCTTAGCGCGGAATTAATGTCAACCCTGACCAGATCACTGCTATACTTGGCATGTCCCCACCCCGATCAAAGAAGGAGATCCAAATGCTGACCGGCAAGCTTGCAGCCCTGAACTGGTTCATCTCTAAGTCTTCGGAATGGTGTTTTTCCTTTTCCAAGGTTCTCCGTGGGAATAAAGACTTCACTTGGACAAGTGAGTGTGAAGTTGAAGTTTGTGATCTAAAAGACTGCCTTTTTTCAACTTTCCTGCTCAACACCCTAAAGAGGGGATAAGTTTTTCTTATACATTTTTGCTTCCTTAACCACGGTGAGCACGTCTCTGGTGAGAAAGGAAAATTGTGTTTAGAACCTGGTGTACTACTCCAGCAGGGTCCTCCTGGATGCTTTGACCAGGTACTCAAAGTTCGATAAGTTGGCCTATGCCCTTGCTGATCGCCTCAAGAAAACTCAGATAATATTTTCAACCACACACCATTGTGGTTCTGATCGACCAACCCCTGAAGCATATTCTGCATTCTTCTGATGTCTTAGGAAGGCTGATGAAGTACAATTTTGAGCTGGGATAGTTCCATATTGAATATTAGCTGAGAACAACCATCAAAGGCCAAGTCTTACCCGATTTCATCGTAAAACACACATTCCTAGAAGAGCAGGATCCAAAATGTAAATTATCATATACCTTTGTCCCTGGAAGACTCGGGGACCTCCTCCAACCCATGCGACTTCAGCCCGATAGTGTAGCAGCTCTACATGATAGATCATCCAATGTGAGCAACTGTGGAGGCAAGTATGATTCTGGTAGCCCCTAACAAAGAAGTTTTTGAATACACTCTCTGACTCAGATTCAGGGCAACAAACAATGAAGCTGAGTACGAAGCCTTGTTTGTTGGTCTCCACTTGGCTAGAGAATTTAATGGGCAAGCTCTCCTGATCTTCTATGACTTACAACTCGGGGTCAACCAGGTAAACGGAGACTACATGGCCAAGGACCCGAGCATGTCGGCATACTTGGAAAGGGTGAGGGAACTTATGGTGAATTTCAAAAAAATCCAAGTGTCCCAAATCCCGCGAGAAGAGAATAGGTACGCTGACGCTCTGGCAAACCTCGCCTTGGCTGTAGAGTGGACTCTAAAAAGGAGCATCCCTATAGAATACCTTGACGCTCTGATTGTTCTTAATTTTATACCAAATTTTCACGCTTAATCTATACTTTTGATAGTCTTTTTATTAATTTTTTAATCAATAATAATACAATTTATTACTTTTGCAACAATAACTTGAAAATAAAGAAACGTCGAAAAAGGTGGATGAAAAAAGAGCGAACACGATCCGATCCACCGAATCACGCCCTTGACCGGAACTGTTACACTATATAACCAAGGATATTAAAAGACTGGAATTAAAAAGGCAATTGTTGGAAGGGGAAATTAAGGACATTATTAATTGAGCATCATAAGGGGTGCAACAAGCTTTTTTTGGCAACTTGAATTTGGGGGTGAAAATGGCATTTATGGCCATTTAATTGGCCACTATGAGAATCAAATATGGATTTGAATAAGGAAAATAAGGAATGACAATCAAGGGGAATCAAACAATTATTTTCGGGTGAAGGAAGGTAGTATATAATATACATTTTATTCAAAGGGTTAAAAATCATCACTTTTTCTTTTTTCTTTTGATTTTTTATTTTTCATTATTTTCTGCTGACCGAGACTATTTCTTGAGACTCCCACTGGTTATATGTTGAATATTGTTTGGGAAGAGCAAACCAGTATGAATGACTAAGGGGAAACCGGGTTAGGCTGTATTTGTTCTAGATTTCCTTTATGTAGTTTTAATTTTTAATTTTTTTTTTTTTATCTTTGTATAAAATTGTATAACAAGGGTTTTGATATTCTTACACTGTTTATGAAATCAATTATTATTTTCATCATTTTATGAATGTTAGAAATAATTTATTGATACTTTTGGATTAGATTTAATACTTGTGGTTTATATCTAACTGTTATACAATTAGTTTATTGGAATCGATGCGATTTATAGGATGGATTATATACTAAGATATTGATTCACCATAAATTAAGAATCGAATCCCGAAGATAGTTCATACCGATTAAACGGTCAATTAATCGACGTATTTAATATGATGAATTATACTTAGGGACTGGTTCACCGTAGATTAGGAACCGAATCTAGAAGATAATTCATGCCGATTAAATAGTGGTACTTTCGTTGTAAATTTTCTTGTTGTTGAATTACTTCACTATACACAGAATCAAAAATAAATAAAGAATTAAAACACATTAGGATAATCGAAAGATAAATGTATGCCCTCAACCCAGTCGTTTATCATTTTATATTTTAATTTAATTATTTTTCTATTTTTATAATTAAAAACCCAAAACAAATTGCTATTAAATCCAACTGAAAAAATAAGAAAGAATTAATAATTACAATCCAATCCCTGTGATTCGACACCCCTACTTAAGCACACTATACTATAATATTTTATGCTTAAATTGGGTAGTAAATTTGAGCAATCACACTCCAAGTACTTCAACCTCGAATCCAATGGCCACAATCTATGAACTCACTGATCAACCAATTTGGATGGACCAAATCAAGCAATACCTAGAGCAGGGCACTTTCCCTAGAGACCGGACGGAAGCCAAAAGGATGCGCTACCGATCAGCAAGGTACACTCTCATTGATAGACTTCTGTACCGGAAGTCATTCTCAGGCCCCTATTCCAGGTGTCTCCGTCTAGACAAAGTCAAATATGTTCTAAGCAAGACTCATGAAGGATTGTGCAACAACCAATCGGGGGGCAGGTCCTGATAAGTGCGATCTACCTACGTATTTCCAAACCGAATTAAGTTGGTTTTCGAGCATTTATATAGTATTTTATTATGTTTTAATTAGTTTTTACCTTTTTGTATTAAATCAGGTGTGTGAGGTAAAAGGATTGGAAACTGAAGCGAAAACGATGAGATCAAACCAAAGGCGAGACAAAATTACGGTGGATAAACAAGCTCGGTGGCAAAATTGTGAAACAGACCCACCGCCTAGGCAATGATGATGCTGAGAATGACAAAAGGCTACTGACAACCCACCGCCTAGGTGGGAAATTCCTCCGCTTAGGCGGAAACCCCAGCAGAAACATTTCTAAGTCCACCGCCTACTTCTTCGCCTAGGCGGTCACCAAACCTGCAAACCCGGTACAGGTGTTGTAACTTCAAGACAATTTTGGACTATTATGAAATCTGATTTTGGAAATACTCAAAACATGGAAGTTGTATATATGTTTCTTAGCTTTTCATATGTTTTTGAATCACCTCAATCGGAGTTCGAATGAAGAAGTTACAGTCAAAATAAAATGCAAACTTGCAGTAACTTCGCCTAGGCGGAAAATTCCACCACCTAGGCGAAAATCTGGCAGAAAGTTCACTGGCCTAACTTCTCCTAGGCGAAAACTCTCTGCACTGCCTTGATATTTATTAGATATTTTGAGATATTTTGCCTATAAATACTCATCTCCTCCCCCCTTCTCCGGCCTCTCTTGGATTTTTGAGCCCCTTAGGCTATATCTAAGGGTATATTTAGGAGTTTTAGAGGTGTAGCTCACATCCCGAAGTAGAGAAAACGACGAATCGATCGTTGAGCGTTCTTAGCAGTTTATCTTCGGACGAGACTAAGTTCTTCAATATTTTTTCCTTATTTCTTTATCTTAGGTTCATGTGAGCATGTTTAGCTCAATTTATATGTTTATACGGCTATGGCCATGAGTTAAATATGGATTGTAGTAGGGATTAACAATAAATTTATAAATACATTGTTTAGATGATTTCGGTGTTGCGTTTATGTTTGTTCTTCGTGGTTTGATTGTGTTTATCTTATTGTTTGTTTATTATGATTAGTTAGATAAATGGAGAATACGGGGTTTTGACAAACCCCGGATTCGGATTAAGGTAAACAAACGCTACGATTCTATAACCTAGTCGGAGTTTGAATTGTGGACAATCGATGACGTAAAGCAAGACTCACGCAACCTAGGGTCGTTAAGATGTTGAGGGGGACTTCTTCGTTGACATGAAGTTGTGTTATATCCCCGTCTTACACTCGGGAAAGGTGGCAGAAGAGTTTTAGATATCGAGATTGTCAAATACGTCGAACACCATTATTGTGAACTAAACGATATCAAACGTGTTTAAGTAAATAAAGTTAATCCCTAAATAATCCATCCCATAACTATCTCGCATTAGTAATTAGTATAGTTAAAGTAGTATTTTAGTATTAGTATTAGTTAATTATATTACATTTTAGTCGTCTAGATAAAGTCGGGTTATGACAATCGCGGTACTCGATAGTAACAACACCAATCCCTGTGGATACGACACCCGACCGAAAGGTCCATTATAATAAAACTTGATCCGTACGCTTGCGGTGAAAGTGGCAGCACTTATTTAGCGGCCACCAAGTTTTTGACACCGTTACCGGGGATTGTCTTGTTGATTTCTATTGATAGTGGGAGTAAATAACTTGATTTTAATCTAGGCATTTTTGTATATAATTTTCGTTTGTAGTTTTGTTTTTGTTTTCTTATGCAGGGTACTTGGCGATGTTAGATTGATGGGTATTGATGCATCTCTTTCAATGGGATTCCAATCCTTTTTATGTTGCTTGGCCAAGCACATAAGCCGGTGAGGCGTTTCATTGAAAGATTGAGCCATTCAAAGTAAAACCTCGCCAATCTTGAGGGCGTTCTGAAAATTTTGGGCTGAGGACATTAAACCACGTGCTTCTTGGTAGGTAACCCAAGGTTAAAATAAGTTAAATCCGTCATATCCGACTTGATTTGGAGGCGAGATCCTTTCGCCTCCCAGTTAAGTATTCTAAACACCCTTCGTCAGCATGTTTTCATTTCATATATGTTGAGAATGATAATTGGGTTTGTTGAGGACACTATCCATTTTGAGTTTGGAAGTAATGTGTAGTATGTAATATTGTTAGTTTATGTGTTATTTTTTTCTCGTATTGCATGTGTGTTTAGGTTAGAATGTGTTTATGTTTTTGTCTTGTTGTTTTGCATGCTGAGTTTTGTGTTCATCTGGGCCGTCACCCGATGATGAAAATTACCCCTGATTGTTTTCGAAGTCAAGGGTAATACCCATGCATGTGTGTTCTGCGTGTTTGACTATGCTTTTTGGTAAAAATTATTGTAGATCCTAATTTTCACGAGATTGTCAAATACGTCGAACACCATTATTGTGAACTAAACGATATCAAATGTGTTTAAGTAAATAAAGTTAATCCCTAGATAATTCATCCTATAACTATCTCGTATTAGTAATTAGTATAGTTAAAGTAGTATTTTAGTATTAGTATTAGTATTAGTTAATTATATTACATTTTAATTGCCTAGATAAAGTCGGGTTATGACAATCGCGGTACTCGAAAGTAACAACACCAATCTCTGTGGATACGACACCCGACCGAAAGGTCAATTATACTAAAACTTAATCCGTACACTTGCGGTGAAAGTGACAGCGCTTATTTAGCGGCCACCAGGTCCCTTGCCGCCAAGCTACTCCGCCAAGGATATTTTTGGCCTAAAATCCATGAGTATGCTGTAGAATTCATTAAGAAATGCGATAAGTGTCAGAGATTTACCCTATACCCTCATGCTCCTCCAACCGTACTGGTTCCAATGACTAGTCTGTTGCCCTTTGCCCAGTGGGGCATTGACCTCCTCGAACCTTTCCCCTAGGGGACTAGTCAGAGGAAGTTCCTGGTCGTCGCCATTGACTATTTTACAAAGTGGGTAGAAGCTGAGCCTCTGGCTCGAATCACCAAGGAAAAAATCTGTGACTCTGCATGAAATGACATAGTGTGCTATTTTAGGGTCCCAAGAGCAATTGTATCCGATGTTGGCACCCAGTTCGACCAATCCATCTTCATCACCTTCAGTGCAGAGCTGGAAATCAGGACAAACTTCACCTCCTCCGACCACCGTCAATCAAATGGCTAAGTGAAGGTCACGAACAGAACAAGACTTGATAAGTCAAAAGGATGGCGAGTAGAAGATGTCTACCCTGTCATTTAGGCATACCACACCACTTTAAAAACTCTTACTGGAGAAACACTTTTTGTGATGGCCTTCGGCTCCAAAGCCGTTTTTCCCACATAAATAAGCATGCAGACTCTCAGAACTGCTGAGGTGGTGGCCGCTAAATAAGCGCTGCCACTTTCACCGCAAGCATACGGATCAAGTTTTAGTATAGTGGACCTTTCGATCGGGTATCGTATCCACAGGGATTGGTGTTGTTACTATCGAGTATCGCGATTGTCATAACCTAACTTTATCTAGGCGACAAAAATGGAATTTAATTTAATACTAATACTAAACTAAAATACTAATTAAGTTAACTATACTATAAATACTAATTTAAGATTGTTTAGGGGAGTAGATTGCCTAGGGATTAACTTTATTTACTTAAATGAGTTTGATTTCGTTTTAGTTAACATTAACGGCGTTCGTCGTATCTGACAATCTCGGTTCGTAAACTCCCTCGCCACCTCTTTCGAGTGTAAAACTGGGGAATACGTGACTTCGTGTCAACGCCGAAGTCTTCCTCAACGTCTTAACGACTCTAGGTCACGTGAGTCTTGCCCCAACGTCATCGATTGCACACTTTCTAACGCCCTCCCGGGTTGTTAGATTGTCGTGTTGTGTTAACCCTAGTCCGAATCCGGGGTTACCTCTCTCAAGTTTCAAACTCCATATTCTCAATATATCTAAACTAGCATATAATCATAGAAAACACGGCAACACAATCGAAATTATAAGGAACAACCATAAACGAAACACAAATTCAACCAAAACTACATTTTCATAAATAATACGTTAATCCCTATTACAATCCATGTTTAACTCATGGACCTAACCTTTTATACAATGTAAAACGAGCTAAACATACTCGACAACTACCAAAATGAAGAAAACAAAGAGAAGAAACGAGTGACTTAGCCTATATCCGAAGAATTGGCGCTAGAACCATCAAACGATCGCTTCCCTCTTCATCCTCCACCTTGGGTTGAGAGCTCTCCCTCAAAAATTTCTTATCCTAACCCTAAAATATGGCTTAAAGCCTTCAGGGATGAAGAGAGGGAAGAGAGGAGGAGAGAAGGGAAAAAAAATCCCAAAATATCTCAAAATATCTAATAAATATCAAGGGTGTGCTGCAGGATTTTTGCCTAGGCGAAGTTAAGTCAGTTAACTTTCTGCCGAAAATTCGCCTAGGCGAAGTTACTTCAGGTTTGCAATTTTGTGTTAGCTATAACTTCTTCATCCGAACTCCGATTGAGGTTATTCAAAAACCTATGGAAATATAAGAAAAATATCTACAACTTCCATGTTTTGAGTATTTCCAAAATCGGATTTTATCATAGTCCAAAATAGCCTTGAAGTTACAGTACCTATACCGGCTTTGCAGGTTTGGTGACCGCCTAGGCGAAGAAGTAGGCGGTGGACTTGGAAATACTTCTACTGGGGTTTCCACCTAGGCGGAGGAATTTTCTACCTAGGCGGTGGGCTGTCAGTAGCATTTTGTCATTCTCAGCATCTTCACTGCCTAGGCGGAGGTTTGGACGCCTAGGCGGTGGGCTTCCTTCATATTTTTGCCTCCTTGCTTGTTTATCCATCGTAACTTTGACTCGCCTTCGGTTTGATCTCAACGTTTTCGCTCCAGTTTCCTATATTTTTTCTCCACACACTTGATTTATACAAAAAGTATAAAAACATATAAAAATAACTATAAACGTACTCGAAAACTAACAAATTCAGATTGGAAATATGTAGGTAATTTACACCTATCAAATATCCCCAAACTCAGAATTTTGCTAGTTCTCGAGCAAAACACCCATACAATATGAGAAAGTATACAAACTAATTACGAAATTAAAAACTACAAACGAAAAACATTAAAAACAAAAATGTGTAAGTTTTGATTATCATCTACTGGCCGAAAGATTTTTCCCTCATCGGCCCCTAATCCTATCAAGTTCAAGTATAAATCACACCATGTGGTGTTCTAGAATTTCAACATTCAAAAATAGTAAGCGTCATTCTAGATCCTGTTTAAGTGTGTGTGTGATTAAACTCAAATATACTACTATCCATTAATTAGATGGGATTATCCCTAAATAAAGATCATGACTAAAACCTTTAAGGTATAGGGAATCCATACGCCTGACCTGGGATCTATTCTACACTAATGTAGGCTCGGAGGTTCAAAAAGATCAATAGGACTTGGTTCGGTTTTGGAATAATGGCTAAGGGTATTTTGGAATAGAAAATAGGTTAACGTCATTAACTTAACGTTACCAGAGGTACATCGCTTGGCATTCTCACACTCGAAACCCCATATTTTTTAGAAACAACCCTGAACAAACGTTTAAGAACGTCGTACTCACTTGTCATGTAAAAAAGAAACTATTTTTTTTATTTATTTATTTATTTATTTTTTTAACACACCCCTAAACTCATTCGAATTTCTACAATTTTAAGAGTGTGCAAAAATGATTAAGTAACACACCCCAAAACGTATTCAAATTCTTATAACCTTAGGAATGTGCAAACAATATGAACGACAAATGACAAGCAAGTACTCGAATACCGAACCAAATTAGAATTTCGGCCTAAACCCAACCGCTCATATCAAGTAGCGAAATGCTAACTTAATTCACTCAAATTGTGCCTTCAGTTTAGCGATATAAGTTTGGAAAAAGTTCAATCGGCTAGGGTATTTGTTAAGTGTTCAGGATTGAAATGGCTATTAGGCTTCAACAGGGTAACGAGGAATAAACATATATCAAGGTAAGCTTAAAAAGGCTCAAGCGATCAAATGAATGCCTAAATCATATCTCCTAAACAACCTCGCCTAGGATTTCACCTCAAATTTCTCCCAAATCAAGTTCTAGAATCCCTATTGTCATGAAATTGATTTAAAGATAATCGATTTCAAATCAATTAGATAGTGCTATATCGAGTTTGTGTGCTCGTGCATTTAGGATCTACAATAACTTTTACTAAGGCGATACGTTAAGCACACAGAACCACACATAAATGAGCTTTACGCTCGACCTCAAAACAATCAGGGGACAAAATCATCATCGGGTATAGGCCCAGATGACGTCAAAACTCAGCACAAAACAACAACTAAACTAAACAAACTAATCCTAAACAAGCATGCAAACGATAGAAACAGTAAAATTTAACTAAAAACATATACACATACTAAAAAATACTACACATCACCACCAACTCAACGCAGGTGATGTCCAAAACGAGCTGTCAGCGATCCCAATGACAGTATATAGCATGATATTGAAGACGGGAGTTTAGAACACATACCTGGGAGGCGAGAGGATCTCGCCTCCGACTCAAATTGACGGAGATGTATCTAACCTTTTTTTTTTGTGACCCTGGGTTGCCTCCCAAGAAGCGCTTGATTTATTGTCCTCGGCCCAACACATGCCCTCAAGACTGGCGAGATTTTTCAGTGAACGAAACACAAGAGTACTTGTCGATCTAACATCTTCAAGCATCCTGTAGGAAAACAAAAACAAAACTACAAACAAATTATATACAAAAATGTCTAGATTAAAATCAAGTTATTTACTCCCAATATCAAAAGTAACACTTCTTCCAATCCCCGGCAACGGAGCCAAAAATTTGGTGACGAGGCCGGGAACAGAATTTGAGGTGATTCAAAAACCTATAGAAAGCTAAGAAAAATATCTACAACTTCCATTTTTTGAGTATTTCCAAAATCGGATTTCATCATAGTCCAAAATAGCCTTGAAGTTACAGTACCTATACCGGCTTTGCAGGTTTGGTGACCGCCTAGGTGAAGAAGTAGGCGGTGGACTTGGAAATACTTCTACTGGGGTTTCCACCTAGGCGGAGGAATTTTCTACCTAGGCGGTGGGCTGTCAGTAGCATTTTTTCATTCTCAGCATCTTCACTGCCTAGGCGGAGGTTTGGACGCCTAGGCGGTGGGCTTCCTTCATATTTTTGCCTCCTTGCTTATTTATCCATCGTAACTTTGACTCGCCTTCGGTTTGATCTCAACGTTTTCGCTCTAGTTTTCTATATTTTTGCTCCACACACCTGATTTATACAAAAAGTATAAAAACATATAAAAATAACTATAAACGTACTCGAAAACTAACAAATTCGGATTGGAAATATGTAGGTAATTTACACCTATCATGAGGCCTTTAATCAAGTCAATAATTATGCGGCACTGTCGTTAAACCGTGACCTCCTCAAAGAACAAAAAAAACAAGCCCAGGTTCGGTAAGTTGCCTTTTAGCAGAAGGCAGCGAGATACTACGATCGATGAGTCCGCCCTCGCTTCTTCGACATTGGATACTTTGTTTTCCGAAATGTCACTCTAGACACCAAAGAATAAGGCGCTGAAAAGCTAGCCCCCACCTGGGAAGGGCCATACAGAGTCACCGGGATCACACATTCGAGCACCTACGATCTTGAAATAGAGGAAAGTGTGTCGTTCAGGCACTTGTGGAACGCTGACCATCTAAAGCGCTACTTTTGTAGGGGAGATCCACCTTTGTAAATAATTTCTAGTTTGTACAAAGTGTAACAATTTTTGCTTATCAAAATAAAGAAGGTGTTATGTGCAACGTGCCTTGTACTCTCTCCAAGTGAACGGCATCCCGACCCTTAAGGTCGTAGGTGATTCTCCATAACGGCGTCCCGACACTCAGAGACGTAGATTAATCTCCAAAAATAGCTTCCCGATGCTCAGTGTCACGGAGGACTTTCCACAAGCCTCATTCTGGTGCTCAACGTCGAGGATGACAACCAGACCCTCTCTAGAGATCAATAGTCCGTACCCGAGAAAAACCGAGGTCATCCACCAGGGGTGGGGCATTGATCGGGTGTGAGGACCTGCAGTTAAGTACCTCTCCCCACTAGTCGACTGTAATTCTGACGTTCTAAAGGGGAAAGTGCTCCTACATGGACTAAATTGAGATAACCTAAAAAAGGTAAATAATGAACCCGACTATGAAGAACTCACCAATGGCTAGCCATGGGGGACCAACCACTGCATTGAGCCCCTATGGACCGAGAGGACCAGGAACTCTAGGAAACCCTCCTCCTAAGTCTGCGACACGATTTCCTTATAATCAACTTATGTCCCGGACAAGGAGGGCTAGTGGTCTATGGCCTTGGGCGAAAACAATAAGTTTTTTTCCTAAACTTTTCAAAATGGCTCTGGATGAAAGCGAGAATTCTTTTTCCTAAACTTTTCAAAATTTTACAAATGTAAAAATAATGATGAACAGAAAATGACTTGGCAAAAATATCTGGAAGAAGGGACAGACTCGCAGAAGTACACAAAAAATTACTTACGTTTATATGTTCAGGAGATGTACAAGAGGGGACTTCAGCTCATTACAGAAAGAGGGGTTCATCCACCCAGTACAAGTCAACAAAAAGAATAAGGTGGCATTTGGTAACCATTTCTGTTTCCATTCCAGCAGTGAGATGAGAATGGGATAGGATGGGATAAGAATTTTGTTTCCTTCTTGGGAGTAGAATCACGTTTGGTAATGATAATTTAATTTTATTTTATTTTTATTTTTTTTATAGGGAATAGAATTGCATTTGGTAACGATTTTATCTTAAATCCAAAAAAAAATTTGTGCTTTTTTTTTTTTTTTGTTTTGGCGGTAGCGGCGGCGACGGTGGCCAGCCACGATCGCCGGAGGTGACCGGCGACCGGCAACCGCCGCTGGAGTTTCCCAGAGATGGCCGGGGACGGTCACCAGAGGTTCCTGGAGGTAGCCGGCGACGGTTGCTGGAGGTGGCAAGCGACGGTAGCCGGAGGTGACCAGAGGTGGCCGACGACGGTAGCCGGAAGTTGCCGACGGAGAACGGTGGCCGACTGCCGGATGGTGGTGAACGGTGGCCGGCGGTGGCGAACGGCGGAGGGTGGTGGTCGGCCGGTGTATGAACAATGCCCAGTGATTTTGGGAATGGAATGGAAATTATGAGAAATCACTTTTTTTTGTTTCTCATTTCTGAAGAAAAAAATGGGCACAATTCTCAAATGGGAATGGAATAGAAACGAAAACAAAAATTACCAAACGCTATTCCCAAATAGAATTCCCAAAAATCTGGGAATGGAATGGGAAATTTTGGGAAGGAATGGGTTACCAAACGGGGCCTAAGTAAAAACTCTACAAAATCCTAAGTACTAAGGAAGCGATAGCCATAGCTCAGTCCTCCCCGCCCTCAAAATGAGAAGTGTCTGAGAGGGGAGAAGAAACGTCGAGCTCGCCCACTTTAGGGGCCTCCTCATCAGTATCGTATTTCTCAGTATTTCTCTGTCCAGTGCCTTCATGCTCGGCACTGTCCTCTGGCTTTGAGAACTCCATCTCCACATGGACAGGGGAGAAGTCAGGGTACCAGCGGTGGATGACCTTCATTGTGGCCTTGTTCTCAACTTCCAGGAAGTCGTTATCCATCTTCTCCCAAAGCTCCTGATACCCATGACCCTTTCTCCTTTGCTCTACAGCCCCTGACCTACCCTTCTCCCTAGCCCGGGCAAGGATGGATCAGGACTTCTGCTCCTGGTCTCTCACGCACTGTTTATAGAAGGCTAACTCGGGCTTAAGGTTATCAAATTTAACTGGAGATTCTGGCGATCAGCACAGAGTCTGAGATTCTCTACGTAAATAGTGGACAAATCGGCGTAGAGTCTAGCCTCCACCTCGTTACTTTTTTTTTAGGAAGGCTCGATAGGAGTCCAGTTTGGAAAAGAGTCCACTCTCAAAGAAGAGCTGGTTTGTCAGCCAGTGATACTGAATGGAAACCTGTCAGGAGGAACAAGTTGGGTAGACAAGAACATGTTCGAGAAACTCAAGAAGGTTTGCGAAGAATCTAAGTGCTGAGAAAGAGTAAAGTACTTACCCTCGTTAGGTCTCTGTAGACATCCTCGGCAAGCCGCTCAAGGGTGGTGCTCACAAGCTTTTTCCTATCAGCCGACACCCAGCCAAGGAACCTCAGTACAAATGTTGGTTTGTCCAGCAGGAGAGTATTGATCTCCAACCCGGTATTTCCGACACGAAAGAAATCAGGATGAAGATCTAGAAGGATAGGAGCGACTAGTGCTGGCTCAAAAGGACATTTGTTTTTTTTTTGTGCCTCGCTGAGTCAGCTACCCAGCAAGGCGATTGACTCTTTCTTACAGAGTCATCGGTATGGTATCTAGCCCCTGTGTGCTAGGTCCAGACTCTCTAGTCTTCGCCCCAGTATAAGTCAGAAGCTGGGAAGACGGGGCACCACTCAGAAAGGTCTGTCTCTGCTCAATAGTGGAGCTCACCATGGCCCCAGCTTTCCTTTTAGCAGTAACCTTCCTTAACAAAGAAATGTCATCCACACCTGTCAAGAAATCACGAGTCAGAATATTGTACATCAGACATGAAAAATGGACAATCAGAAAAAAAAAAATTCTTACTATTCTCAAGCCTCGACGAAAGCTCGGCAGGGGGCAAAGACGGGGCTCGGTAGAATTGAATGTCATATAGAGTCGAGTTCAGCAACTCATTTAGCTGGTTGAATGGTATTCTCAAGATCTTCTCTCTCAGCACAACGATTTCAAAACAGAGCTTCTGTGCCTTGTGCGACTTCTTACCCTATTTTTTTACTCTCTGTAAAAATGAGACAGGAACCCAATAAGTGCAAATGACTGGAGCAATGTTCTCAACCACTCCCAATATTTCCTTGCCAATTCGTCCCTAGTGTCGCTAAACAGGAATCGAGTGATCCTCCTCATCAAGGCCGAACTCCTAACCGTCACCACCAAGGTAAAAGTACCTCGATTTTTACTTTTGCGCACGGGTATCCGTGTTTGTTAGGAATGCTAACCTGGGGGGCATGTAGAACCACCCAGCACTCAATGACAGGGATAGAAAAAAGAGCACATAAAAGTTCCAGACTCGGCCCAATCCCCACCGCCTTGAAGATAATATAGGTCGCTATCACCATCTTCATGCTGCCCGGAGCCAGCTATGACAGATACAGACCAAGCTCCTTACAGACTGCTCAGACCTAGAAGTGAATGGAAAAGTGGAATCTGGTAGCTTGCTGGTGGAGAAACACCATAATGAAGCCTAAGGGTGGCTGATATGCCCTCTGGTTAGCATTAGGGATCCTCGTCGCGACAAACCCAGAAAGGTGAATAGGCTACGAGATTTCATCAAATCCTTCTCGGTTATGTTGGACTAAAGATCCCAGAGAAGACTCCGAACGAGAACGGCAGAGTGCAGAATCTTAGGTCCCGAACTGTAGACGGGCCACGACACTAGCCGAATCAACTAGGGAAACATCGTCTCTGTTATACGATCATCCTCATCTAGAATGATTAGGAAGATGGGTTGCCACGAGGAACCTTCTACTCTGTCCCCCACCAGGGTAACCGACCATGAACATCAAGTTGTCCAGGGTCTTCCCCTGGGTGATGGTGTCCCAACTGGCAGAGAAAAATAAGGCGGGCTCACAGCACTCGTGCTCCGTCCGACATCCCTAGGAGTAGGAGAAGCTCATTCCGACGCGCTAAAGCTTGAGCTGCTCTCTGAGCCACTCCTAGAAGAAGAATATTTTGAATTAGAATTGCGAGAAAATGTTTTGAAATAAAAAAAAAAGTACCGTGCAGAGAAATATCTCAAAGAGAACACCCATAGAACTTGAATGCATTTGAATAAGATGTTAACTCTCTATTTTTAAGAAAACAGGGGGCCCAAATCGAAGAGTCCGAGCGCCGAACGTCGATAGGCGTGCCGGGCATGCATGCGCGCCTCCCAGGTGCGCTGATTGGCCCCAAAGGGGGCCAGCAGCGTTGGCCCCCCTTTGGGGCCAACACTGCCTTGGGGTCAGTTGGCGCTGGCCTTGGACCAACACCACGCTAACCCTAACCAAGCCAGCATATCTTGTTTGACAGCGGTCGGCCCACCCCCTGGCTGGCCAACAAGAGTGTCGGGCACCTTTAGAGGCGTTCCTGACTCGACCCCTTGTCTGCTCGCAACACGTACTCCCCTAGGACACGTCTTTATTTTCTCCACGGTAAAGGTCATTCCGTGCTCAGGATTTATTCGCGGTTCAAACGAGTGCCACCTTGAAAATTAAAAAAAAATTGGGTCACCCTACTATGCTACCTGGCCCTGGACCCCCGCCATATGGAAACCTATTTCAAATTCGCTCTCCAGAAAAAGCTAACTATGGGAAAAATGTCGCTCTGAAAATCGAAGAAATTCAGGGTCACCCTACCATGCTACCTGACCCCAGACACTGGCTATATTGGGGACCTATTTCAAATTTGCTCTCTAGAAAACACTAACTGTGAAAAGTGTCACCTTGAAAATCAAAGAAATTCAGGGTCGCCCTACCGTGCTACCTGACTCCGGACATCGGCTATACGGGAGCCTATTTCAAATTCGCTTCCCAAAAAAAATTAACTCTTGGAAAAATATCGATCAAAGGTGTTTCTCGTACTTCAAAGTCTCTAGCATGCCCATTCCAGCCAGAAATTGATATCCCTAACCGTCTCGTTTCTCTTGTCGAACAGGGCTAGAGGTAATTGATGAGGGTATTTTCGGATACCACTGAGTCAGTACCTAGGACCTAGCCATGTGCCCATCCTCGTCGTGATGTGGACGCATTCCGGAATCCACAATGCCACGTTGGACCATACACCGATCACGGCTCCTCCCTAGAATCTTCTTTGTACCCAAGAATGAGCAAGGTGCCCTGCAAGGACTTGCCGCCCTGAGTTCTGCGTCGTGCCTTAGACAACCAACTTTAGGGACTTAGCAATTCACCTCAACCGCCTCCCTATTTAAATTCGTTTTTCCTCCAGGACTCCACGGATTTCCACTATTCTCTACCAGCTCACTACCACAGGTCTAACGGATGCCCTAGAATTTTCTTTGTACCCAAGAATGAGCAAGATGCCCTGCAAGGACTTGTCGCCCTGAGTTCTGCGCCGTGCCTTAGACAACCAACTTTAGGGACTTAGCAGTTCACCTCAACCGCCTCTCTATTTCAACTCATTTTTCCTCCAGGACTCCACGGATTTCCACTATTCTCCACCAGCTCACTACCACAGGTCTAACGGATGTCGCGGGCTTTGCCAAATAGGCCCCCATGCTCAAGCCCAATGATTAGCTCCTAAATGGTTTGGATTATCGGTTAAATACATGGTTTCACCTAATTAACCGTGTTTGGGCCCGACTAATCATCCCCGACACCTATACATACCAAGGCTATACAAGCTCGAGGTACGCTTTATTTTACGCGCAAATGTTTTTAGTTCATTTGTTTAATTAACGCATTTATGTACCTCTTCTCTCTAAGCTCTTATTCTCACGCAGGAAGGGCTTAACCAGGACAAATCTTGGGTCGAACCTTCTACAGGTACCACTCCCCGAGGGGCAGGACTCTAGGCACAGTAGGTCAGTCCTCCCAGACCCAGTACAATTCACGTGAGAAATTTTCAACCGTCAACTCCACCTCAGCAAAAGGACGTCTGTTATCCAACTGGACCATACTAGAGGTGTATCAGTTTTATAAACCAACGTATGAAGTTTTCAATAATTGGTATAATCATATGCAATCCAACAGCGAATTAAATGTTACATACAATCTAGCCTAGAAATATGAACGATTATATAAATAGTAGATATCTTCTGTCGATAATTTCAAGTTTAAATTTTCAGACCAAATTAAGTATTTATTATTAATCTTACATGAGCAATACATGGTACACATTTATTGAGAAAGAGTACAATAAATAAAAAATACTTTTAGTTATTACCTAATCAATGGAAAGGAGCGCTACAAATCCTTGAGAAAATAGCTAAGATGGTCATGTGGAAAAGATCGCCCTCAATGTTGGTTCTCAAGTCTTCTATATAATGTTTTATCATATGAGACACTCATCCTTGTATAAAGCTATTTGACAGCACAATTGCGTGCATGAACTCGTAAAATCACAAAAATAATAAATGATGAATTGTTGGGTTCTAACCTCAAAGCCTAGTTAAAATTGTGAGTTGCAAACATTTGGGCAATGTCGTTTCAAGCTGCAACAATAATAGACAGCGGGGAGCAAGAATTCAAGGAAAAAATGGTCGTACGAATCATACAATGTACAGAGAATTAGTTGTTACTTGTTTGATCCAAAAATAGATGATATGATGCAAATACCCATGTTAATAATGAACAATTAAAGATTTGTGGTTTTTTGTGGCTCCTCTACTTTATAATTTGCATGTGTAAGTTAAGAAATCGAAAGAATTAGGACAATCAAAGAGTTTAATCATTTTGATAAATCGAATAAAAGCAAAAGAGGGAGTTGAAGTATGAAAAAATCAATGTGATACCTTCAATGATCCGAGAATGTGATGGGTCCTTAATAATTAAAATCAACTGGCAAAACTTTAGAATAGGGGAACTCACCTCAAGTCAAAGAAGCGTCATCATCCACCCTCATTTAATACACCTTTAAACTTTATTTAATTTTCTTATCAGATTAATAAAAAATTTGATTTGTTGTTACGTGTTTAATTTAGTAAAGTGTTTTATACCTATCTAATTTACTCTCTTAGTAAATAGTAACTTTCAGGCCAATGACAATAATTTTAACCGAAAATCTGACCTCTAAATCCTAAACCACAATAGTTGCTTTGAACCTCAACACTTTTAAAATAAAAAATAATTCTTAGTCTAATTAGTTACAAAATTGCCAATTCATTTTTGGAAGACCCACACATGATAATAAATTGTCTTTGTCCTAAAAGAGACACCTATCCTATTCAATTGAATTGGGTCTATATTGAAAGGACTTGGAATGCGATATAAAACTATTTTTTAATAGAATTTGAAAATTTAAAAACCAAATTGTTTGGGTCAAAGTGGTAGAGGGGTTGGGCCAACAGCCCAATTTAAATGCGTTACGATGTTGTTTTCCAATGGTTTAGGTGTTTGCCGGGGGCTTCGTTTTTAAGGCATTGTGGCCCCACATATGTGAACGTACTTGTCGGTGTCAGAAACAGCAGAACTGATGCGTACGTACAACCTACGTATATTGAATGTGAGACTTGCCGTTTGCTATTGGCTAATTGGTTTGAGATAAACAACTTTTTGGTCCCGATAAACGGTCTGTAATTGGCTCCTAATTTTTATTCTTGATATTTCAAAATAATGTCAAATTGATTCCTTAGTCGCGTTCCGTTAACAAAATTTGGAGATTTTGGACGAAAACAGCCACGTGAGCACGTGACTATTTGGCCAAAGGTACATAAGTTATTTTAATCATATTAATTTAATAGGGTCTATTTGCATATATTGTTAAACTAAGGGGTGAAAATATATTTCCTTCATCCTCTCCACCGCCGCCTCCTCATGATCTCATTCTCAGGATCTCACTCTCATCTCTACCGCCTCCCATCTCTTTCTTATCTCATCCTCCCGATCTCACTCATCCTCCATTCGCTCTTGCTCTCGTTCTTGCTTCCTCTCCGATCTCACGTCGACGGTTGACAGTCCTCTGAGTCGTCGCGAAGACGACGGTCCTCGTCGTTGATTTCAAACTCGAAATCCCTATTTTGATTTCAAAATCGAAACGCAGACAACGAACGGTTGAGAAAGACGACGAACCAGAGGAGGAGGACGAAGGTGATGGAGCAAATGAACAGTTGAAGAAGATGACGAACAACAGTTTCGATTGAAAAAGACGAACAGTTTCGATTTCAATTTCAAAATCAAAACCCTTGTACAATTTCGATTTACCCTTTCGATTTCGATTTCGGAATTGAAACTCTTGTACAGTTTCGATTTTGATTTCGAAATCGAAATCGATTTTGAAATCGAAATTAGGGTTTGGACTTCGATGCTAGCAGACGACGAAGATGGAGAAGGATGACGAACGGCAGACAAGCAGACGACGGCAAAATCGAAAGCGACGGCGATGGAGGATGGAGAAGAAGCAGACGACGGCGACGACAACGGCGATGGTGACAGCGATGGAGGATTGAGAAGGATGACGAACGATTTCCTTTGTTCTTGATTGATGAAGTGAGTTGATGAAGTGGGAAGAAAATGAGATGAGAATAACGAGAAACAATTTTTTTTTTTGTTTATCATTTCTTAAGAAAAAAGTGAGCATAATTTTCAAATGGGAATGAAATGAGAACGGGAATAAAAATTATCAAACGCTATGCGCAGACAGAAATCCTAAAAATCTGGGAATGGGATGAGAATTTATGGGATGGGAACGGTTACCAAACGGGGCCTTAGTTTAGTTTTGCTCCTATATCCTCATTTATAGAGGTTTGTATTTAATTTGGTTGGATAGGTCATTCCTTTTGTATTCTTTGGGGTTTTTAATTCCTTTTTTAATGAAAAAAAAAAAAAAGAATCAAATAATATTTCAAAAAAAAAAAATGTTGTTTTGTTCCCGTAAATTTGTTGTTCTCATAAATTCTGTTTTGTTCCCATAAATTATGTTTCGTTCCCATAAATTTGTTGTTAAAATTACACGTTCAAATTTAACAATATTTACATTTGCCAACGAAAAAGAAGACAACGAAATTTGTTTGTTTGAATATGGGAGAGTCCTATTCGTCGGCTTCAAAATTTGTTCCCAAATTTTTGTTTCAATATGGGAGGGTCTTATTTGTATTCCAGATTTGTTCCCAGATTTATGTTTCAATAAAGATTTTTTCTTTCTATCTCTCAATTGAGAAAGAAAGTCATGCGGTCATGTAGGGAAAATAGGAAAAAAAAAATATTTTAACCCCTTAAGTTTAAATGATTTTTCAAAATTAATCTCATTGAATAAAAAGACTAAAATACCCTTAATGAAACGTTGACCGTTAATTGACTTAACGGAATCTGTCTCAATGGCCAATTTGACACTATTTTGAAATGTCAAGGACAAATGTGTCGAGTTGTAAAAGTTAATGGTCAATTGGACACTCAGGCTATTTGTTAGGGACCAAAAAGATATTTACCCTAATTGGTTTTGATTTTTCATTTAAAAAAAAAAAAAAAAAAAAGAATCTTCCCTTGATCTCTTTTTTATTTTATTCAAAAATAAAAATATGACTTTGGAATAACCGTCTACTATTTCAAAATCTTAAGCCATAAGATCCAAATTTTATAGGCT
Organism: Eucommia ulmoides; assembly: GCA_016647705.1. Lineage (NCBI taxonomy): Eukaryota > Viridiplantae > Streptophyta > Magnoliopsida > Garryales > Eucommiaceae > Eucommia > Eucommia ulmoides. Next base: position 30,960,643 of record CM028339.1, read on the forward strand.
TTTTATACTAAACTGGTGAATTTATTCTCGACAAATATATCTCTATTTTTTATTAAATTTAAAATTAAGAAAAAAAATCACAGGAAATTAATCTAATTTAAAAAATAAAATTAATTAATAATATGAAGCCATTAAACGTATCCCGCGATTGATAAACTATTAAAAATCATTAAGAGACATGTGTTTTTTACATATAATAATTAGGACTTATTGAACAAAAAATATAAAAAATGAATCACAGGATAAACTTGTTTACTCTTTGGACTGGACAGATATTGGGTCCATGACAAAAAAAAATAATAAAATAAAAAATAAAAGTCTTGGAAAAGTATAAATAAAATAATCTCATTCCTCTCTATCTTTTCAATTTAAATTTAATTTAAAAAAAAAAAAAAAAAAAAGCAAAAAAATAATTCTCTCTCGCGCCTTTTTAGTTCTCCCCTATTTCTATTTTTTAATAAAACTAAATAAAGAAAATTTTAATTAATTTATCTAAAATTTTGATAAATAATTTAATTTATATCATTTTTAGCATATTTATTTAAATTAAAACGAAAAATATATATATTTTTTTAATTTAATAAAATAAGATGTAAATGTAATTAATCCTTTTTTTTAAAAAAAAAATAATTATTAAAATTTAAACCAAAAAAATTGACAAATTTGTTTGAATGATCATATTTTAGATAAGCGGTGATTCTCCTAGTGCAAAGACACTATATCGATTTTTAAACTTTTTAAATATAGAAAATTATAAATAATAAAAAATGAAGTAATAAAGTATCATATTATATATACTAAAAGCAAAAGACAATAGCCAAGAATGAACGAAGGACAAGAACCAGATTTATCTACCTTCTCAACATTTGTGGGGAGAAAAAAAATGAGATAATAATATATTAAATGTGTTATTATCTCCTTTCTACCCTACTTTACAAACTCATTTGATACCATTTTATACTTTACTCTTATTCTATTTTAACCCCTTTATTTTAAATTTTACAAATCACCCCCTTCTACTATGGTACTATGGATGAAGAAAGTTTGTTTTATCAAAAAATACAAAATAACTTTATTTCTTTATTTTCAAATTTTGATTCAATATTTAATGGTAAAACTAACAAATTTCTAAAAAAAAAAAAAAAAAAAAAAAACTTAATTTTTTAATTTATTTTAAAAAGAGAGAACAAAATGAAAAAAAAATCAAAGTATGAGGGGATAAAAATTAATTATTTATTTTCTTAAATTTTTTATTGGACCAAGAAGTGAGAATTTTTTTTTTAAGGTGTACATGTGTATTACTATTTTTTTTTTTTTTCCGTAGTCCAAAATTTCCAATGAAACAACTTTACTTTTTAATATATATATATATATTTGTCAGAGAAAAAAACACCTTTTGCTTACTTAAATCTCTTACAAAATTTTAATTACCATATAAACAATCATATACTTACGTTGCGTTTGGTACGCTAGAGTCGAATAAAATAGAATGCAATATTAATAGGATTGGAATTAGTATGATAATTGAATAGAATGATCATTACCATTCTTATGTTTGGTGAAAAAAAGAATTACATGTGATATTAGAATGATATTAAAGAGTAAAATCGTAATTTAATTAATTTTCAAACGTTATAACAATAAAATTAATTCAATTTGATTTTAATTCAAATATATGATTAGTATTTGGTCGTGTTTTTTTGGCTGATGAAGGATTAAAACCTAATCTTATGTAATTATGATTAACAAATACCAAATTTATCTTGGTATTGGTTAATCTCATATTTTGTGGCATTAGAAAATTTTTGTAATAAGAATGAAATTTAATCTCATGTACCAAACATAGAAATATTAATAAAATGGTAATTCTCATGACCATTTTAATCCTATCTCGAATGCCGTGTACCAAACGTAGCATTAGGATATAAAAATGAAAGTCAAAACTAAGAACAACAAGATATCTCTCCAATCTCTTTATTCCTATCAAATTAATGGTTAAGATCTTCTCTCCCACTATTAATATTTTAATCCTAAATTTTCTTTGAACTAATTACTCCTAATATTTTAAAAATACACATTTTCACTCATTTATTGTTAGAAAAAATCAATTACAATCTTTAAAATTTTATATACTCCTTCTCCTTTGATTTATATATATTTCAAGTGAACCTCTAAAAAAAATTATTCCTTAAAAAAAGCTCAATGTTTTCTATTATATGCAGATCAAGAATCATATTTATAACATCAAAGTAATTAAATTAAAAATATATATATTAATATATTTTTTTTAGACCCTCATATTATCCGAGTCTAAAATTAGTATATATAAAGGCGAAGACTGACATTTTTTTTTAATATTTTTCTATTTTTTCCCCATAAGGTTTGTGAATGAAAATTGAAATAATAAACACAAACTTAATTAATGGCAATTATATTTATTTATTTTTTTATATTTTTTTGTTTAAAATCATTATTATTTTTAAAAATCTAGAATGGAATATGAGTAAGATCAAATAGCACTTACAGCGAAGTTTTTTCATTACATTTTTTTTTTTATTTTTATATTTAAAAATCTAAAATAGGAGTAAAATATAAGCAGAGATGGTAAAGTAAGGATCACCAAGAATGGTAAAGTGAAGACATTGGGCAGCACATGCGTCTGAGACGATGCAGAACAGCTCCACTTCCCCCCACCAGTCACTTTGGAATCAGACAATAAGCAGGGAGCAACATCGGTTTTCATTTCAACATATTCACTTTGATTTTTAATTGGATATACTATTTTTTTACCCAATAAAGAAGTTAGTTCGGTGCTGCTCTCTTTTTTTTTTTTTAATCAAAGTTCGTTCTTTCAATTGAACATTTCCGAAATAAAATCATGAGACACATACGAAAATATGTGTCCTTAAAACCGTCAAAAAATAATTAATTAAGATGCACGTTAAATTAATTCAGACACACTTTACTATTTAAAAACACTATTTAAAAAAGAAAAAAATGTAGTGTTTTTGTGTAGATAGTGTAGTATTTATTATTTTGAGACAATATTTGTACAAGTAAAATCACTTTTTTTTTGCCGGTTGAAAAGTGATTTGGGACTTCTTTTTTCCATAAAAGAATTTATATTTGT